>JAVYIG010000671.1:0-492413 GCA_035222895.1 Strongylocentrotus droebachiensis
AGAACCCTACACGTGTGCTTATGCTTGGTTTGGATGCAGCAGGTAAGTTCTTTTTCTGTATATACCACCACGCAAAAAATACCACCACACAGAAGAAAGGTCATAGGTCCTACATGGCTTCATGCACACCACTGATTTCGTCCTAATTGCTATGTTTTTATCATTCAAAATGCCTAGAGTATATAATTTAATAAACTATTTTGATATAAACACTAATCACACACGACGGGCCTATATCATGTACATTATAGTTCCAGTATATTTTGCCGAAGCGGTGTTAATTTTGCACGAAGCGCTATTCAGGAGAACGAAGAGAAAAGCCTGTGAAGTTCTGTAAACTTACCAAAAATAAAAGAAACATGAGGTAAAATAAAATACCTTTAAAAATCAGTACGAGGAAAAGTCATTTTGACAAATAAATGAATGAATAACGTAGTGTCACTAAACAGAAAAAATGCTTCTATGTACAATCAGAAGCTGCTTAAGTATCGGCTTGCATGGTGGTGTAGATATACAAAGGAAAATGACAATGAAAAGGACTTTTGGTAATCTTTCTTGAGCTTATAGAACTAGAACTATGAGCTCAAGGACTAACTACACTCTCAAGAAAGAAAGATTAAATACCGACAGTCCTTTTCAGGACTCCCCAATCCCCCCTCTTTCACATGGTGCAACCGTAAGCCTACTGTATAATATATACAATGCATATTAAATTACTCATAGGCCATTTTCATTCTGAACTTACAAAGTATGAAAGTGGGTAAACATTTCATGCTTGAAAAGCTTTCGTTTAAGAGTTGCTTGCTCATATTTTACTACAAAATAAAATGAGGATTGGTTCAAATGGTATAGTCTTTATATGGGAAATTGAATACATGAGAAAGAATGAGACATTAGTGTAAATTTGTGATGATAATACATTACCCTTTAAGTGTTATATTATAAATTCTAGACTGAAATAAAATCGTGAAGAAAAAAAACATCCCTTACAAAAGCCAAATTCCGACTGGATTGTATTATGCACACACCAAACAATATTAGGTCATTACATGACAATATCAATTATCTCTTCCGCGTTTCACGTTTCAATTGAGAGAGCATGCGATACATTACAGCGGACCGAGGGTGAAGGATCTTTTTTTTTTAGAATAATACAAAAAGAATAACTACAGGTGACAAAACTGACGAAATGGAACCACACAATGAAAACATATTTTGCGAGCAAAAATAAAGATGTGGGGAAAAACTGCTACCCCCCCCCCCCCTACCTCCCTCTTCTGATAGTTATGGATCCGCCCCTGTGATTGATATCGTATACAGTTCAAAGTCTTTCAATTAAAATAGTATATACTTTGTCGCTTAATACAAATTTGGTCTGTATAGGGACGGAATGTTATGACGGAAAGAGGAGTTTTTCAACACATTTTGCACAAACCTCATCAAATATGCTTGAATTAATCAGGAAGCTATTTCAATTAAACATTGTGAGGCATGCACCTCCACATAAAGCCTGTAAATATTTGCATTTCATAGCCCCCCCTCCCCCCCCCCCTCTATATTATAAGCTTATATTCTGTTTCAATGTAGCATTTTAGAGTCGTGTGATCATACAAGTAAAAGATTAATAATTATGTTGGAAGACAAAAATAACGATTATTGAATTGAGAACCGAAACTAGGCTATAAGCCATGGATTAGACACGTGATCACTCTTGTATCATGGTCTGATTATTCAGGCAAAGTTAAAACAGCTCCAACAGATTTAATTACGGGTTACCAATGTTTACATATTAATTTTCACTAAGGATCGGATATGATTGTTTAAACCTATTCCGGTAACAGGCCTGATGGTTCAGTGGTAGACCAGTGGTCCCCTTAACCGGGAGGTCCCGGGTTCGAAAACAAAGTCGATGCTTGATTACCAAATCCCTTAAAAAGGAATGAAAACTGTAGGCACATCTGGTTTCTTACATACAAGAAGTATATTGTTCCTGAATTTTTGTTGAGAACTTGAAAAATTTATACCAGGAAACAAATGCAAATGCACTTATATATGAGAAATTGGAATATGATTAGTTAAATTACATTCAAAGAAAAACGTCACAGAAGTGACATAACATTTAATTTTCAATCATGAAGTTCTTGTCATTCTTTAGGACAAAAAGATTAAATTGCGGGGTCGTGAACTATAGAAGCCATTTCCGATATCATATATCATTATGGTATTCCCAAATGCTTCCTCTATAATCCTATAGGTAATGATTTGTTGATGGAGTTAAAAATGATGAGGATAATGGTGATGATGATGATGATGATAATGATGATGAACATAATCATGATGTTGAGGTCGTTGTTAGCGATGATATCGAAAATGATTGCAACAGGGTCGAGATGAGAGGGCGTAGCACCCATCACCTTTTAGTTTTGTTCCTGTCCGTTTCGGTAGATCCTTGTTTTCGAAAAAAATGATTTCTTTACCCAGGGGCGTAGACAACGGGGGGGGGGGGATGAGGGGGATGCATTCCCCCACCTCACAAGGTGGGGGGGGGGGGATGGCATGTACAATCATCCCCCAGGTTTTGGGGAATGATATTTGCTTACTTAATAAGTCATAATGATGATAATAATAGTAATAATAATAATGATAACAATTATAATATTAATAACAATAATAATTATGATGATGATAATAATAATCCTCTTCATTATTGTAATTGTGTTTATTGTTATTAGCCGCATTCACACGGTGAAAGCCAATTCAGACGGTAAAAAAAAAGAAAATCTTACAAATATTTTGTGGTTATCTTGTGGTTTGAAAACCACAAGATAACCACAAGATTAAACAGGCGCGGATCTACGGGGGGGGGGGGTTGGGGGTTTAAAAACCCCCCCCCCCTTGGCGGCCCAAAAGACAAAAAAAAAAAAAAAAAAAAAAAAAAAAAAAAAAAGAACGCACGCTGGAGAGAAACCCTTTCAAGTGCAAATATTGTGAGAAGATATTCAACTCATCTGGTAACTTAACCAAACACATGATAACTCTGGATATAACTGTGTATTTAACTGTTACTTGATTTTAAAAGACGTTATCATGCACTGCTTTTTATGGTCTCCATTGTGTTAATAGATGCCAGGAACACATCACTTACGGGGTTCAAATAAACACCCCCAAAAAAAATCGGTTCGCGGCTCGTGGACGATGCTCCGCATCGTCATTATTTTGGTCACCCCCCCCCCCCCCTTAGCAAAAAGCTAGATCCGCCCCTGAGTCATCCCCCCAGGTGTACGAACCTGTCTACGCCACTGTCTTTACAACTGTCAGTAAATTTCTTAAAAATATGGGCTGCTTGTCGGGAACTTGCGCCGAAACCTGGGGACAACCTTTAACCCCATTCTAATTATCTGGCGACGCCCCTTGATAACAATGATAACTAAAACGATGTTGTTAATTTTGATGATGAAATGATGGTGATGCTGTTGATGATAAAATGATGATGGCGACAAATACAACGATGATGATAACGATGATACGATGATGATTATGATGACGATCACAATGATGATGATGATGACATATTGATTAATATAACGATAAGGATGACGATGAGGATGGTGATATTTATAATCTTATTCAATCTTATCCCACCGTGCAGGTAAAACCACGATCCTGTACAAGCTGAAATGCAGCGAGACGGTTCAAACCATCCCCACTATCGGGTTCAACGTCGAGACCATCACACCCGTGCCTGGTCTAACTCTAACAGTATGGGACGTAGGTGGCCAGGAGAGGCTAAGGGCGCTTTGGAGGCATTACTATGTAGGCACGGAAGGTAATTATATACTATCTTTCATTAACCTTGGTGGCGTATCCAAATGTTTTTATAAACAGGAGAGGGGTGCCCCTCATAGTTATATTCATACTTACCCCCCATTAGTCTAAGTCACCAACATATAACATTTCATTAAGTTACATCTGATTCTTTTCCTCGTCATGCAACTGCTATCATTTTATTGTAGGCTATTGATTTATTTCTTCGTCGGTGCAAGAGGGAGAGAGGTTGAGGAGGGGGAGGGGCGTCGTAAACCTAATTCACCCTATGCTGGATACGCCACGGGTCTTGTCCATTAACATTTTATGAGGAGGAATCGAGCAAAATATATTGAAACATCAACGCGAGCTCTTTATGTTTTTTTCTTCGATTGTTGTAAATAAATCTATACTGAAGATCGTAACGATATTAGATATTCAAAGAATATGGTCACATGTTTGTTTCATAATGAAAGTACACGCACATCATAATTATCTAAATTTCAAACTAAAATTAATGATCGCTTTGCTTTGTAATTTAAACTTTCTCTTATAAAAGAAAGTTAAAATATCTCTTTAACCACAAAACGGTAGTAAAATACTTAGAAGTTTAGTCATGCATAATATTATAATCCCTTTGACGTGTATCAGTGTTTCTAAGATTATTTTTTTGTGTGTGTACGATCCTGACAGTATAGTAACATTGTTTGTAGATGGTTAACATTTATCTTGGAACATTATTTTAGAAACCAATCACACAGCATAGGGCTTCTAACCACCTATCATATTACCCACTTCCTTTTCCATAGATAAACAATCGCAGCCATGAACAATGAACAGATCATTGCATTATACTTTCGAGGAGTATATACATTACAAGTTGCATCTAACATACACACACAGTCATAATGCAAAAATAAGAAATAGCATTACTGTGGCATTCAATGGAGAAGTTTGGTTCTGATGTTTTGTGGTAGTTAATAATTAATACTCTCACTTCTATTACAGACATGAGAGTATTACTCTCATGAGTATCTCTGTTTTTAGTATTGGTGGTTTATCATGTTAATGTTATGTGCATGATGAAAGTATCCATTGCTCATTTATCATGTTCTCTATTGATACACCACCCTCTTATGTATGATCATTATCATTCGTAGTGATATATATAGAACAGAACACTGCTTATAAAGAATTCAATTAGCATGCAGCTACACTTTCAATTAGTCCCTCATTTCCAATTTCATTCATTTATAAGAAGACATGTGTGACAATTACCTTAGAAGATCTACATCTAAATACAGTTTTCTTCATTTATCATATCCCTATACCTCTGAAATCTTTCTCTATAATTAACAGATAAAAAATGAAGAATAGAAAATAACCATGATGCTAGACAAAGTAACAGTTTCAGTCAAATGTACCATGTACATACTCGCCAACTTTGATTAAAGTTTATTCTCATTCATCTTCTCTTCGTAAAGAAGAGACAATTTCAGACCCCATTGTAAAAGTTACTGTTTTTATTTTAGTATAATTTTTTTTCTTCAAATATTGTCCTCTGTTAATGAAATTATTAAAAAATATACTTTAATCTATCCCTCTATCTCCATAGCATCATGGTTATTGAGACTCTACAGTATAAACAGATGTGTTTTGACCGACATATTATCTGTATGTACACCAAATAATACTTTCCAGCGCTCAATATTGATGTATCTCAAATAAATAAGTGCAATCTGACATCCAATTTCTTGCAACATCTGTTGGAATTTGTATCTACTTTGCATACTCCTTAAAGGGCAAGTCCACTCCAAAAGCAACTTACTTGCACTAGAAGCAGAAAACCAGACAAACCAATCAAAAAAGTTTGAGCAAAATCGGATAACTAATAAGAATAAGAGAAAGTTATGAATTTTTAATGACATGAAATACTTTGAAAATCACAAGACAAACTTACTGGCAACTCACTCATGAGTCTGTGACGTCATTGCCTCACTATCTACTTGTTTTCTTTATATTGATAATCCAAGTTACATTGATAGTAATATGTTTTTGTGGGGATGCACTAATAAAGAGTGTTTTTTTAAGTTAAATCATGAACAATTTTAATTTTTATAAACCATTTATATAAAAATCAACGATTATAAATATACAATATTCAGAAAAAAATAGAATAAATTCTTCAAAATTCATAAAAGATTTCCTTATTAGTTATCTGATTTTACTCCAATTTGTTTTGATCTGTTTCTCTTGTTTTTTTGCATCTATTAAAAGCAAATTATTTTTGGAGTGGACTGAGCCTTTAAAGCAGGAGTGAAGATCAGTTCGCCATACATAAGCAACAACCCAACTCATTCTGTTCATAAGTTATGATGAAACAATGTTTTCTATTCAGGATTGCACAAATTGATCATGACATGAAAGCACAGTTTACCATTCTTTTGGATGTTTCTAGCTACACAAACCTTCAAATTTGTTTTTTGCAATTAAAAATAAGGGGGAAAGGGCTTTTTCTTCTAGTATGCCAGTTTCCTTCCTCTTTGATTACATCTGCTTGAATAAAAAATTCGATGAATTATAACACCAGGATATTTCATTCTTAATCAACGTTTGCATCCTTATCGTTATTCATTACTTTCCTTTACATTGCTAAAATTAATATATTACTTCACATTTCAAAATAAATCACGTGGGTACATTTATGATGTAGATATGTTTGTTTCGCTTGTAGTTGGTTAATTGATATTTGGAAATAATAAGTACTTCACTTAATTGTTTCCTTTTTAACTAAGGCCATAGAGTCTCTATCGCTCGAAATTGAAACCTCAATAATCGCATGTGACAATCGACAAAAACATTCAACTCTATTCGTTTGATAGTATTGATTGATACACAAAATGTCCCATTGTGTTACTGCACGATTAGATCTCCCCTGCTTTTCCGTGTAATCATTGACTTTGCAGGGGCGGACCAGGAGTGTCACAAGGAGGGGGGGGGGGGGGGGGGGGGTGGGGGGGGGGCTAGATTGTCTTAGGAACATGATTTCGGGAATCTCGCCAATCCTCTCCAAAATTTCTCAGTGGGTGAGTGTTCGAAGAGGGCTGTACAGTTTTCCCGAAAGAAAACAAATCTGATATTTTTTAATTCTTGAAGGAATTCCGCCCCCGACCCAATGATCATAAGGGGGATCTACCCCTAAAAAGCTAGTTTTTAATCGTCGGTGGGTCTTTTTCATTGAGGGAGAGGCAGCCGTTTCGCCCCTGGATCCCCTCAAGTATGCCTCTAACGAACGTGGGGATTGTATCTGATATAAGGTATTCGCTTGAATGGGTTATAGAAGGAAAAAAGGAAAATAAATATCTAAAGGTCTCAATAAACTATACATTCCTTCCACACATATTCGGCCTATACAGTTCTCTGTGTCTTCAGCAACACTATGTAAGTATTTACACTGTGCATGACTTGATGTAACATTGGCAAGGGCATCCAAACAGATACCCCATGCATGCCTTGTCTATCAAGCAGTAGGTGGTTTCCTATATTAAACCTATTTACAGTGAAACTTGGACCACTCGGAAAAAGGAAGTTCCTGGACCTATTGGGGAGGAAGTGATAAATTCCTGCCGACCCACAGATAGGAAGGACTACCTGAGAACCTATACTCATGGGTCACCATTGTCATTGTTACACTATAACCAGGGATATATAGACTCCGATTGCAATGCAGTATTGGTATAACAATTTAATAGTAGAACACCAATATACATTATCTAGAGCTTAAGCAAATTATGATAAACATCATCAGTTTTTTAAAAATTGGTAGGTAAATTAAGATGATATAAATAACTCCAGGTATGTGATGCTGGCATAAAGTAACACTCGTTTAATAGCACGAAGGCAACTGTACAAATTAGACATAATAATATGATAAATAAATCTGGGTTCATTATATACCGTCTTTTAAAATATTCACACCACCTTTACGTGCGGCGCATGCAGCGTTCTATGAAGAAAACAAAAGAACCGCAACTTCAATTTATGACTAGTATTACCTCAGTCTGACAATTTGTTTATATTGCTAACTTTCGTAGTAATTTTGTCGTTGAAACCACACTTGTCTATGGAGATAAAGGTTTTAAAAACAAGAACATACGATGTCATTTACGTGGCAACCGGTTCATTTATAATCCTTGCGTGTGAATTAGGCATACCACAGATCTTTAGCCCTGACTTGTAATGATCAACTTACGAAAGGAGTAATATCAAAATTGAATGCGTTTTGAGTTTTGACAATGTCAACCAGAACATATCAATTTTAGAGAGAAAGTCGGATACAGGTTCAACTTTGGTATTTTATTCCAAATTCACTATAGTAAATCGCAAACACCAGGATCGGTCATTCTAACTTTACATGATATAACAAAATCTTGATATATATATAGAGAGTCACAGTAAATCCTAAGGACCCAGTATTAGCAAATCATTAAACATATTCTTACAAATCGTAACTGAAAGCACGTTTCCAAATGGCTAATGAGTTTAGAATTTGTCATTGATCATGGCTTGCTATGCAGATGGCGTAGCCTGGGAGAAGTCGGGAAGAAGGATGAGGACCCACAAAGCCCTAGGTAGCCTATTAAAGGGATAAAACGCCCCACCCCTTCAATTTTGAATTTTAAATGGGAAAAAGTGCCCAACCCCAAACCCAAATAGTTGCAATTTTGCGACAGAACTATATAAACTCTATAACCGTGGAGGGTGACAGCACGTACGTGCGATGAACCAAGGCAATTCAGATTTCTTATATGCTGTAATAACATGTCTCTGTTGTAATATATTTCTCGAGTATTACAGACAGAGACTGTCCTTGGTACATATCGCAGCGAATGAAAATAGACACACTATAATCTGCTCACATGACCAGAACTATATAAGATTGTACAGGATATACAGAATATTCGTACCAAGAATCTATGTCAAGTATACCAGAGCCTGCGATATACAGCTGGTATTATAGAAGCGATGAAGACGAAGAAATATCATCTGAATTTCTCCTCTACATAATTATTGAATATTGATACATTAAATTTGAAACATTTGTGTTTTTTCCATATTTATAATACTGTGCAGTTAGTGTTGAGATAAATGCATTATACATTTTGTTGTATATTATATTTAAAACCATGGAGTTTTATTATCCCATGATAATTCCCTGTAAAATTAAAACCTTTGCCAGTAACAGTGTACTTTTTTACTACAATGTACTTAAGTTTTTACTCTAGGTCATGAGGTATTTGATATCAGTTAAAGACAATGACATGTTAAAGAGCAGTTCCCATTAAGAATGCTTTTTCACTTCCTATGGTTGCACTCTAAATATCAGAAGTCAACTATATACATGGAAAAAATGAAGCAATCTGTAAATATTCATAACAAAATATGGCTTATGAGGTGTACTGTTTGTCTGCTTGTTTGTTGATTTACCATTAAATACTTATTTGTGAACCAATGACTCCATAATGAGAGGAATAGCGAATTCTAAAAATTAATTTTATGGGGAATTGGGCTGTGCTGGTTCTAAGTGTCAATTAAAAAAATGAACATAATAACAGTTCATGTATAGAAATATATTGGAAATGGTAACATTTTGCTAATAGCATTATGGTGATGGATCAGGTGGAGGAGGGGGAGTTGAGCAGAAGCGTTACATTCTCTCGAACGCGTAATTAAAGTACACATTATAGGAAGAATGTGTCTCTAGTTGTCACATACAATGTACAGTCAGGCGCAAGATTGGAACGGCAATCTTATAGAAAAGATCTTCGTTCGGCTGTTATAAGGTGACCGCCAAATGAGGGCGTGAAATCAACACTTGTGTCGTATAGACGCATTAGGCCATGTAAAATTGATTACATGTTGATCGTCCGGATTTTTTGAAAAAGAGGAGTAGGGTGTACCATGTTATTTGATATTTGATATTTCAAAATGGCCGCTCAAAATGGCCGCTCGGTACATTTTCCATAGAGATATATACTACTAACACTACTTATTAAGTATATATCTCTATGACATTTTCCCTGACAGTCGAGGCTATTTTTTTTCAAGATGGCCGCCGACAATTTTTTTTTTTTTAAATCAGAAATAGAGCCATTTTAGCAGTGTTTTTCATGTTTTTTTTCTTTCAAAAAAAAAAAAAAAAAAAAAAAAAAAAAAAAAAAATCAAAAAAAAAAAAAAAAACAAATAACAAAAAATAGGAGGCGGCCCCCAAAAAGGAAGCGGGCGGGGACGATCAACATGAAATCAATTTTACATGGCCTTACAGGCGTTTGAAAATTTGAGGCCTAATTACGTATTCCGATGAAGATTTATCAAAATGTCATGGGTGAATTTTCTTTCTTTTTCATCGAGAGGAAACTTCAATTACTTGTCTTGAATCGGGGAGAGGCTTACAAATATATAGCCATGACAATTGACGTTATGATTTTTTTTTAATTATACTTTTAAATCGAAGTACTAACTACATAGGTTTAACGTACGAACCATCGCAATGCATTGTTGGAGTGTGTCTCATACATTATGCATAAGGCTTAAAAAGATCCAATGTCAAATCTTTTTGTCAAGATTGAGGTTCCAATCTTGCGCCTGACTGATGTACAGCAACTCAAGTTTTCACAATAAACTTTTATAAAAGGTAACAATTTTCATTTTACTTTGCAGAGAACCCTTAACCTAAATCCGTATTTGAACTTTCCTTTCTCATTATCATTTTGAAATCTCTCATTAATTTGTTGTTTGATTGTACTTTGTGATGTTTGTCAACAGGTATCATCTTCGTGATAGACAGCGCAGATCAGATGCGATTCTTGGACGCACGGGAAGAGTTATTTAACATGCTTAATTCAGATGATATCGTGGATGGGACCCCTCTTCTCATCCTCTGCAACAAACAAGATATGAGTGGTAAGATCGTACTCTAAAGATTGATTTGGTCAGTAATATATAGGGGTATCTAAAAGGCCGGACAAGGGCAAACATGGAAGCATCATTGACCCCCCCCCCCCCCTACACACACACACACCACCGTTGATGATTATTGAAGGGAATCGGTTGTCAGGTTAACAATGCACACAACATATCCCTGTATAGTATAAACAAATGAAAGTAGTTGGTTGCAATTTGGCTGTCCGTTAATTTCACCACCTCAACCACTTGAAAATTCATGACTACGCGCTATGCCTGGGGGAAGGGGTCCGAGTGAAAGTTGTCCAGGGGGTAATCTTCTGGAGGGATTTGATCTAGCCCCCTTTATAAAAACAAGTTAAATACAAGTAGCAGGAAGTAGTGTAGTATTTTTCTCAGGAAATCTGATAAAAGTTGCATTGCCTGAAATATTGAGAAGGAAAATACAATGCAGTGTACAAGGCATTTATATTTAGCATCATATGCCTTTTCAGCAGCAGTATACACAAATTTTCATCGTGTCAAACAGTCGTTACTTCAATGATATAAAGCCAATTTAGCCTTATATATTTGCCGTCATAGTATCTGTGCTGGTAATTTTTTTCTTCCGTGTAGATACACCTTTGGAAATTCATTTTCACTTTCATTCGGATCTCTTTCTCTTTCTCTTCCCCCGCCTTAACTGTCTTTCTTGTCGCTCTTCTCTTTCAGCATTTCTTTCATATTATATCATAATTATGCTCTAAGATATGTAAAAAATCAAATACATTAATATCAGGGACTTTGAAAGTCCCGACTGCAGCCCCCCCCCCCCCCAATGCAAGCCCCACGCACCCACACGCCCCATCCATCCCACCAACCAGCCCCCACCCTTCTCTGCTCTACTCTTTAACTCCAACACATTTATTCTAACACTCTGTATATTACTAGTTATATTTCTTTACAAGACTGCATTGAGGAGCGTGCAGTAGATATTAATGAAGTTTTTACAACATCGCTTTCATGAGCTACTTTTGAATCAACAGACTAATAAAATATAAAACTTCCAGATTCAAGTAGAGCTTTGGAAGTAATTATTCACTCTCCTCAATTCATAACGAGCTTTTACGTCATCAAGGGATTAATTATCCTGCATGGATGATTATAATGTTCATGAATAATTCCCTATATTTACAATGAACACATACAACATGAAACTTAAACCATATTGTAAGTGATAAACAGGTAAAACCTCTACACTTTTTAGAAGTGATTAAAGAGCAGGATATTTCATCAACATGTACAAGGAAGTCAAATCATTCTAATCTATTTGCAACAGTATTTCTCGGTGAATCCCCTTCGTGTGCATGCTTGACAAGCAATTTCTATCTTAGTGAAGCTGCTAGCATTGACACTCCGTATTTAACTCCATTTTCTTTTGCAAACTAATATACTTTAAACAATCGTGTACATTTACGAAGGTATTGACTTAACCGTCATTTCCTCGAGAAAATAAACATTCAGCCATTGTCGCTATTGACTCACCTAGTCAAATGTAATTCATTTTGTCTGTATTATGTTATAGCCAGAAAGTAAAATGAGAAGTAACAGCGTAATTAGAGTAGCGATGGTCTAAGCGATTGACGAGGCACTGGTGAAAAGGAGAGGGGGGACCGGACCTCAACAGTGGATTAGACGTGAAAGAACAAGATTATCGTAAAGGGGAAGGTATTTGGGGTGGTATCATCTTCTTTTCATTCCTTCTCTATCTCTCTTATATTATCATTCCCTCTTTTTTGCGATTCGATATGGGGGGGGGGACGTGTCTCCGTACCGCTCCCCCCCTGTGTATGTCTATTTCTAGACATCTGCGTCTGTACTTAGCTATAACTACTTGGCAGGGATATAATTTACATCAAACGACTCAACAGCACTTTAAAGTAATGTGTAGGGAGTGAATACATATGAATTTACTCCCTACACATTACTTTTAAGTGCTGTTGAGTCGTTTGATGTAAATTATATCCCTGCCAAGTAGCGGGGGCTGCTATACAATTTTTCTGAGTTGGCCTGAGGAATGGTCTAAACATGTAGTAATATAGATACATGGTGTAGTAATGATTATGTTCCATTTGCATTTCCTCCTTTAGCCTACCGTCGACATAGGACATTATACAAAGGCTACTTTCTTTTAGGATGAAGCAATCAACATTTTCTGACAATCTTATCGATTTCCTCCTGTAGATCATTGGCGATGACGATTCTGCACTAGTTTTCCCTTTACCAGACAGCACCACGAATTGGCTTCGTTATTCCGAAGGTTCAGTAACACATTACCTCTGGAATACTTTGCCCCCGGATTCACGGAATGGCGTAACCAGAATTTGATAAATTGAAGGCGGACTCCCCTGTGGACGAAGGGACGGAATGTATTTGGTCCCTCAAAGGCAATAACCCTCCTTAATGTAAACCTCACTGCAATCATTTTGTCTATATGGTAATGAAACGGGATCGGGTGGGGGGGATACATGCAGCGCCTACAAGTGCTGGATAACACCACTAACACGTGCATCCCTGGTAATGCACTTTCTGGATTAATGCTGAACCCTCGGCATGTTCAGAAGAACAAGCCTTTGTTTACATGACCATTAGCGTAATTTACTTTCGATCTATATTTAATATCATAATTATCACGATTTTCTGCCTTTTTTCATGTCATTCAGAAGCAGAACCAGTCTCGAAGATCAGTGATACCCTGGACCTGAGGAGGGTTACCAGGAACCCTTGGCACATCCAGGCCATTTCAGCCATATCCGGAGAGGGACTCCTAGAAGGAATGACCAAGATAGCCAAGATGGTCAAGAATTTTAAGAAAGAGAACATGAAGAAAGAAGCATCGTCTTCGTGATTGTGACAAGTGAAAAAAGACACTGTGAATTTACTGCTCATAAATCATCGCGAATACAGTACTTATCGATGGGATAGGACAACAGAATGGTGGAAAATGTATACGGACGTCTGACAAAATTACAGGAAATGGAAGATCTAGCATTCGACATGCTCTAACTGAAAAATTACTGACAACTCTTTGTGTGACACTAACAATCTTAGAGTCTATCTTCCAGACATGTTTGACACTGTGTCAGGAATTCAGGAATATTCATGGGGGGAAAAGATGATGTTACTTTTTTGTAAAATTTTGTATCATTTTTTTTAATATTTTTAAATGATGCACTTCATTCACTGTCAGTCTTCGATGAGCTGTACATCATCAGCTATCCCGTGCCAACCAGCAAGAAAACAAAATGAACAATAATTGAGATTTTTACCGAAACATCATTTTTCTGAGCTTGGTTATTAAAGCAGGATGAGATACAGTTTCCATTTCCTTCTGTGATCTTCAAACAAGGAAGATAAACACACGTCTCAAATAATCAAGAGGAATTACATCGAATGCTGAGTATCTGGTGTACGGTATATATAAATGTACATTAAGAAGAAAGTTCCTCCTGCATGGGTATAATTATGTATCTCTCATCGAAATTATCACAATGCATATTTGTATAGACTATAATGAACTGCGCAATGGACAATGTAATTATCCAGGCACTTCCGTCATGCTATTCACATGATTAGTTGATGTATAGTTATTTGTAAATAGTAATAAAGTGAAAATAGAACTTAACTATATAGGTCTGTGCATGTAGAAGCACAGTTTGAATTCTTCTTCATCACGATTCGGCTGGCCGTGAAGATGGTAGAAGGATCTTGAGCAACGCCTTTTGGGCATTTTTGTTCATAAAGATCAGATGGAAAGGCGTCATGATAGGTGTGTCTACCCTGGGGTCCATTTGAGACAGTTACCCCCCCCCCCCCCCCACCCCCATCCTGAATAGAACAGACGCGCATTAATCACTGTCACATGACTGTTGGATTAGCGATTATGTAAGATAATCGATGAACAGCATATGAATATGTATTTATATAAGACTGACATTAAACCCTAGTTCACTTATTGCACTGGCTTATCGAGCATTAGTGTGCCCTTTCTCTTTCTATTCTTATTCTGTAAAAAAAAAAGAAATGCATGAATTCAGGCATGTGCAACATGAATGGGTGATATGAATCAAGGTGTGACAGGAATGTAATGCTGGATGATTTTCGCTCATTTATTCAATTCAAAAGAATCAAGGCACCTGTACGACATTTAAAAAAAAAGTTGATACTTAGTGCTTCATACGTTTATAGACTTATGACTATTTCCACGGATCAGTCCTCTGAGAAGCTGGACTGAATTAAGTATGATTTAAAACGGACAGGACTGTTAGAGGTAGAGTTCGGGGCAGAGTCAAAACTGCACAGTATTATATGAAAGTCACATTGAAAAGGGTCTTTATCGTGGTAGGCCCTATCTCGTTTATTATCATGTAAATAGTTGATTGTTTTGCTGGGTGCATTTTACAATTTAATCTTCCATTACAGCACGTAATTTACCATACTTTTGATTCCTGATCACTTTATTGCGGAAACCTCACCCCAAGAAATAACTTGACTTATATTCTTGCCCATCAATCTAGACAGTTTCCACCGTGAAAATATATGAGACGCATAAATTAAGCAAGAATAATGTACAGTTTTTCAGCACGACATGGGCATCGCCATTTTCTCGATAACGTGCATGACGTACTATGTAAAGTCGTTTTTCAAATTTATGGATGCTTCCTCCCAGGTGTGTGTGGTGATGAAGCATTTTATTCACTTGCTTCTATCCTTTGTACTTCAATTGCCAGAACGCAAATTGCATAAATAAGTTGGTGCTCTTCTGGGGTGAAGGTTTCTCATAAATGAAATAGGTTTGTCAATTGCTATATTTTAGTAGCTTTAAATGAATTCGTTACATTATTCCCCTGTTATATATTTTTCACCTCAGTATTTTATCTCAGTTACGAATTTCCTCATTGAAAGGTAAAGTTTTTGGTATTGATATAAAGAGTTCCAATTAAAGCTTGATGCATGATATACATGTAAAACTTCAACAGGTATGTCACATTTTCAAGAAAATGGCTGCGCCCATGTGGTGATAAAAGGCATCATCATATCATGCCATGAATTTGTTCATTTACATATCTCTTGTACAATTTCGTAAGGAATATTGTACATCAAAGGGCAGGAATACATCTCATTTTTCAGAATACCTACACTTATTCTTTGGGGTGAGATTTCCTTTTAAACGCCTGTATGGCAATTATGATTTCCTTGATCTCTTACATACGAGCTAAGCATTGCCTTTATGAGACTGAAACTCTCATTTTGTTATCAAGTGAATGTCATTCTTATAAATGAAATTGGCCACTTGTCATTTCATAATTCCGGTGTAAACAAAGCTCCTTTGAAGTGCATAGAGAACTTAATAGATATGTGACATGCGCTATACAAAAACTGAAGATATATTACCATTATTACACTTAAGATGTGTCGTGGTCTAGTGGACATATCAGATAGTCCGCGGTTCGTGTTCCGTCGCGGCACCAATGCTGTTTGGCAAGACATTAATCTACATTTAACACTCTTCATCTAGGTGTAGTAAATGGGTAATTGGTATAATTTTTTGTTAAATTAATGCTTTTAAAGCATTGGGGCAACCAAGAAGTTACCAACTGGGCTTATACCAATGTAATACTAGTATTTTGAAGGCTCCTTGAGCATCCCCTTGGATGGATACGTGCGAATATGAATGTAACTTTTATCATTACTATTCCTGTCGACACTTAAAGAAGTGAGAGTTTTAGTTGATACATATCATTAAGACGATTCGATTTGACCATGTTGATAGCACAATCTCAAGGAGCAAACGTACTTCCTCGTTTTCTCTGCGATCGTTGGGTTTCCTTAAGTTTGATTTAAGTGCATGAAACGTGGATATAAACTTTCATTAGTATTAGTTATAATTATGGAAGAAATATAAATATTAACTATGGCTTTTCTCGTATTTCACCTCTGACTTCGGCTGTTTGAGAATTCCAAAGAATGTGGAATGTGGAGTATATGACTGCATTTCATTTCAACAGCCAGTTCATCCATAGTTTAAGAATTCAGCTTTATTTAAATGATTTCATGTGATTTATATTAGAATAATAAAGGGAGCATGGTATTAAGAAGTGATCGTCTATACTGTTTTCCCCGTGGTCTTTGCTTTTTTTTGTTTTTGTTACTGTGTATTTGTTTGGTGCAGATTACAAGGTGCCTTAATATATATATATTTTTAAAATATGTTATATGAAACTATTGAATAAAGAAGTCGATGTAATACTCCATAACGTTTTCAGCCACTCTTTGTTGATACAAAAACTAGTCTCGAAGAGAGAGAGAGAGAGAGAGGGAGAGAGATTAAAGAATGAGAAAGAGAAGACTGAGACAAAGTTACGAGGAAGAGATATAGGGTGAGGTATATGCAGAGAGAGGGGGTATATAACGGGAGGGTAGAAGAAAGATGGATAGAAAGGAGAAAGAAAAAGGAGTAAAAAAAAAAAGAGAGAGAGAGAGAGAGAGGTACGAGGAAGAAATGGGGGGGGGGGGGGATCCATAAGACAGGGAAGCATACTAATTATGGAATAATAATATAGCTCTAGATTCTCTCTAACCTTCTTTAGAATCTATACGACTTGTTACCCCCCCCCCCCCCCTCTTTGACTCTCTTCTCTCCTACCTATACATCCCCTCTCTCTCTCTCTCTCTCTTTCTCTCTCTCTCTCTCTCCCTCTCTCTCTCTCTCTCTCTCTCTCTCTCTCTCTCTCTCTCTCTCTCTCTCTCTCTCACAAAGTCACTGTTATTATTCATTAGGGTTGTATTATCCAGTAATGCATTTACAGAGCAGACGGGAATAGCTCAATGTAAGTGGAATCTTAGATAGTTGTTTAGCGCCAACTGCGGTTATACCAGTCTCTAAAATATGCAGCAACGAGGCGCTTGTGTACAGAAGAAAAGAAGAAAGACAACAAAAAAAAACTATATCGGGCCAAACAAAACAAAAACAAAGACCAATACAATGGACTAACCACTAACCAATGGACTTACCTGCTAGTATTAGTAGGAGCAGTGTAGCAGTATTGTTGGTGATGGTGGTGATAGTAGTAGTAGTAATAGTAGTAGAAGTAGTAGTAGTAGTAGTAGTAGTAGTAGTAGTAGTAGTAGTAGTAGTAGTAGTAGTAGTAGTATAGTAGTAGTAGTAGTAGTAGTAGTAATAGTAGTAGAAGTAGTAGTAGTAGTAGTAGTAGTAGTAGTAGTAGTAGTAGTAGTATAGTAGTAGTAGTAGTAGTAGTAGTAGTAGTAGTAGTAGTAGTAGTAGTAGCGTAGCAGTACTCAGCAGTAGCGTAACAGTGTCTTGCTGCATGAGGGCAGGTGGGCTTCGAGAACCCATGTTCATGGAAAAATTAAAGTCGAGAAAGATATCGCCCCCCCCCCCCCATCCAGACAATGCTTGATCCGCCCCTAATATTAGAAATATTAGAATTATAGGTTCACCCAGAATATGTACTTGCACAGAAATCGTCGCTGTGATTGGCCAACTAACTTTCATGCGTGTTGCACACTCTCCAAACTTTCAACTGTAGGCCTACTCTAGACTTCACAACAGGAACAATTACAAAGTAGAGTGTGGACTCGCGGTGCACTATGACGTAGATTGTTGACTGTGTCTGTTTTGTGTAGAGATCGCTTCACCTAATTGCACTTCCCGATCTTCGAAGTAATGTATATACACATACTTCTATATTCCAGCCACACTGCGATATCGTTTGCAATATATCATGTTTAAAGGCCTTTTTAGTTCTGTGAATCTGTAGCGGATAGAAATAGCCCATGATATTATCGTCTGCAGAGGAAAAGCTAGAGCGGGATTACTCATACCCTATTAACCCAAGCGTTAGCCAAAAACGCGACCGACCGTGATACGGGATATTACTCGTGAAGGGATTATATTATATTCCCTGTTTTCTGTGCGTCTCTCCAAGTTTGTGGCAACTGGCAAAGTGGTCACTGCAGGCAGCATCGCATAACGCGTTGTGGATTCATAAGCCATACAGACGTCAGTTTTTTGCTCTCTTCTTTTTGGAAATTGTTATTATCCTTTTGGAAGTAAGCTAGACTCTTCAATAGAGTTTTGTCCTTCATGATAGAATTATCATATTCTATTGTATTTGATAGACGTTAAGGTAGGACATTCACTGGAAGGATTCAGCGGCATGACCCAACCGAGAGTTTGAATTCTCGATTCATCTTAGAGAAGAAGGGGGTACGTTAGTGGAAATATACAACCCTGGCAATAATGAACCTGTTCCGTTAGGCCCTTAATTCCAACTTGCCAACTTTTGAATCCAAGGAAAGAGGGGTAAAGCTGCATCATTACGTTGATGTGTGGAAGGAAATAGAAAGCGAAGGGATACCACTGCCCCCCCCCTCCCCCCACTTGCAAGAACAAGGGGTTTCGAGCTACACCATTGGTCGATGCAGGGGTAGCGAGGTGAATACGTGAGAACATCAAACCCTCCAGCGGAGTGGGTAGCTCGTCGTCGTCGTCGTCTTAAAAGTTCTCAAGTTTTTTTTCGAAATCGTCGACGAAGACAGCGTTCATCATGGGTCACGTGATGGGAAAATTATCGGATATTTTGAGTGTGGACTGTAGATTCCCGATGAACGGGGACAGGGAATCGAGGATATTGATGCTGGGACTAGATGCAGCAGGTAAGCATTGCCTTTCTTAGTTTAGCTAGTCAATACGATCGCAAAGACTTTCGAAAAACGAATAACAATCGTCTTACCGCACGTTGTAGAAATCCTGTTTGGGTTGTATGATATTATATCGTTATGAGCCGCGCAAACATTCATTTTGTCGCAGACGCGCAGCGGTTTAAGCAAATCAGCTATCTACTGAAATATAATTTCCATTCATAACAATGACTATTGCATGTAACACAACATTTATTTCCACTCTGGGCAATTTCACAATGAGAAGTAATGGAATTATATGTACTTTTTCTATAGTTTCGCAGGTATTTCAGGGCCAGGCGATACACCTGCCAGGCCAGGCCTGCTAACATATTGAAATTTAAAAAATGATAGGACATTATTTACACACTAAACCGGCGCAAACTTTGAACAAAGTAATGCCATTTACGGATTATTTATACGGAATTCGGACATTTTGTGTTTCAACTGCAAAAGATACATTGTTCTGATTCTGTAATACTACCGATGAGTTTATTGACAAGGGATGACTACTCTGAAATGGAGACATTTCTAGCACAATGTAAAGTGAGTCACAACGGGTACATGATCTTTTAAAACAGCTTTGTGTATTTTCAACCTGTAGAATTGCCCGCTTGTCATCATTCTACATCTCGTTAAACGAGACGACTAGAGCTAAAACTTAAAAACCTCTTGCCAAACTTGAACATATTTTGTACCACAAAAGGTCTTAGAACATTCTGGTTGCAGGACACTTTCTTCGTGCCTTAATTCAAAATTATGGCTGAAAAATCAGAGTGTCCTTAGACAGTGGCGGATCCAGGGGGGGGCCCGGGGGGCCCGGCCCCCCCCTTGAGAAAAAAATCATGTAAAATCACGTGATTTTTACGTTTTTTGGGGGTTGGGCCCCCCCCCCTGGCGCTCAAGGGGGGGGTGCAAATTGAAAAAAATTTGAGGACCAAAAAAAAAAATGTGCTCACTACCCCCCCCCCCCCCCCACTGAGCGACTTTTCGGCCGGCGCGATTTTCAAATTTCGGGAGCAAAAAAAAAATAAAGAAAGTTGGGCCCCCTCCCCTAAGAAATCCTGGATCCGCGCCTGTCCTTAGATGTCTGAAGCTTAGCTGCCATAACTACCTCAAGAAGGAGTTATCCAAGTCTCTTTTTTTCATCGCTCTATCTACACTCTTATTTCCACGGCGTCAAATTTCACTCTAAATGGCGTCAGCTGGGAGTCAACTCTATTCCTAGTCAAAGTGACACGGATTCCGAATCACCTTGACTCTGAATTGAGTCAATTCTCAGCTGATGCCACACAATCCGAGTAAAATTGATAATATTAGAGTTTCGATTATGAAAATTACTTCAAAAACGAAAAGTATATTGCAAATTCGACTTGTAGAAATAATAAATTCACAAGAAAATGTTTTCAATTCAGAAATTTGTTTACTTAAAATGATATTTTTTCTGTATTTGTTTTTCTTTCCATGAGTGTCAGAAATGAATTATTGATTTGTTAGTTTTCTGTTAACTCAACATTTCAACAATACTTGGATCTTGAAAAGCCAATTTTATTTATGTTATAAATGTAAATTACCTTGAATATATATTTGTTAATTTGTTTCAAATGAAAATCAATAAAATCCCTGTGGAGGGAAAAAATATGGAGAGAAAAAAAAATTGATTCGGAATCCGTGTCACTTTAACTAGGAATAGAGTTGACTCCCAGCTGACGCCATTTAGAGTGAAATTTGACGCCGTGGAAATAAGAGTGTACTCTTGTGACGTTACCCGTTACTTATCCTTTAGAAAGTCTGTGAAAAGAGATGTAATGGTGTTTTAATAAGCCGCTTTCGTGAAGTCCTTCAAATGCTTGTAAAAAATTGAGGTAACTTTTGTGAAGCATTCGATGAGTGGAAGCCTGATGTTTGTTGTGTTATAACGAAGGCTATTCATCATCACTTCTGATGCATGTCTAAGAATAATCGACTGATATTGTACACAGTGTGTATCCAAGGATGTACATTGGCCAATGATGCAAACTCGCTGAGATTTATTTGTTACATATACGTAGTTATAAAGGGGCACATTGTTAATATCATTTTACTTCTAGGGATTTTTTCTGCATTTATAATGGGATGGGGGGGGGTGTTACATAATCATAACCTTGTCTGTGTGGCTTCCATTGCAGGATTATGAATAATCCTGTGTAATAAGAGGTTTATAGGATCGTGTAGGATTGCAGTTCCACCCTCTGCACTTACAACACGCAAACAAACCCCACACGTAGTTTGAATGAATACAGGAAATTAATTCCAAATGAAATTATGATTTTCTAAGACATTTGACATTGGACATTTCTGTATGAAATGTGACTTATTTTCTGATCTTTCAAAAAAGTTGAACATCGTCAGAAAACATAGATATGAATTCAAGTTTACTCCAACTTCGAACAGAAAAAAAGGTTAGCCGAAAAGGAGGGTACACCTGCTAGACCTCTTTAGCAGGGGTACTTGTGGGCTAGGTTAAATCATCACTGATATCTGTTATGATTTTTAAATCATCCATTGCGCTGAAAATGTATAATCCCGGTAATATCATATTATATATCAACTTGTTCATTTCCGTAATTTCTCTCTATCGCATGTTAAACTCTCACCTGAAGCACCCATCATCTGTTGTGGAACAGAAAACTTAATAGATCAATAAATATTGCAAAGGAAAATCAGAGCACACAAGCTCTGCTAAATGCTATATCTATATACTTTACGACATGGCATGACGTGAGGAACTAAAAGCTTAACCAAACTTCATGTCATAAGTCTGAGTTGATAGATGTCCTAATTTACTATGGCGATGACTTATTTATGATTCATTTGAACTCTTCAGAATAAGACCTGTCCAACAGTGATTACGTAATCAATGGATAAGGGAGGGTGTGGAGAGTAGGCCTACTTGGGGTTAAGCAACTTCTTGGGTTAAGTTATAAACTTCTTTAATGTATGAGCAAGAAATGAGGTATACAATGTAGTAGGTCCACCTTGTAACCTTGTTTAGATCCTGAACACAACACCTTTATTTCCTCAATTCTTAATACATAAATTATAATAGTTATATCTTTGGGCATTTTGGACCACAGGTTTTGGACTAAGACGTAGAGGTGCCATACTTTTTGTTTTGATAAATCAAATAGCAACTTGGCAAATAGCAAATATGTTATCACAAAGCAAATAGACCGAACTGTATAACAAATAATCAGCGGATGATTAAAAGTGTTAACTGAATTAAAACGGTTGTGTTATTCTTTTTTTCATTTATGTATACTGTTTATGTTACACATTCAATTATGATTTGCAAATTCAACAAAACACTTCTAAGATACTTAGTGTATACTTGTCATCATTATAGTCTGCCATTTCGATCAACCACATCACAAATGTTCGCGAATTATAATCATTTTAGATGTGCGGTTTTGAAAGGAATCCAAGTACGATGAAAAAGAAACTTGATTTCTATCAAAATGTTTTCGCATGTTTCGTTCATTTCCTACTAAACCTACAGGAAATAGGATTTCTATATTTCCTAATTTCTCATTAGACTACGTCATTCAGCTATATGATATCGGGAAAAAGAAAATATTGAAAATGATATTTTTGTCCATTTCCTATTTTCATGTGAAATCAACATCATCATAGTTACGTGCAAGCTACCTGTACTAGGGGCATATTCAGAATTTTGTAAGGGGGAGGGGCGTCAGTGCCAAGATTCCGAAAGAATTCTAAAAGTATACTTAAACAGGGTTGGTATAATATATATTCCTTCATATTTCACCCCAATTCTGTCGTGTGTACCTAAAGTATCTTATATAATATTAAAGCTCTGAATATTTGAAATCATTGTTTGTTGTCATCTAATTTTGAAGATCATGTTCCTTTAATAATGTTTTTATGTGTACTACGTAGATTTTCAAAAGGGAGGCACTGGTCGGTTAACTCCCCTCCCCTTCCCTCCCCAAATCTACTAGTGCCCTGTACTAGTTTTTAGGCCTATGTGATATTGTATTTCCAAGGATGAATTACCATATCCGTCAAATATGCCGAGGTCATAATTTACAAAAAATAGTTCAACGGGGTTCATTAATGTCGTTAGATATGACGGAAGTCCGATTATCCAAGACTAGATCCTAGGTATCATGATCGTGAAATCGGATGAATATGCACGGAAAGATGTGGAAAACAGCTGGTCTTGACTAATTAACGAGCAATTATGATTATTCATTCAACACGAGTTTGTTTATATGACCAAAATATTATTTATGAAAATTGTTATGCCACTGTTTTCTTCTCGAAAGTTTTTTTTAGGGGGGCGGGAATGGATGGATTGGCCATGACCTCTGAAATCAAGCCATTTCTCAATTAAGGGGGGGGGGGGGGGACAAAAAAATCAAACAAACCAACAAACAACACCGAAACGAATAATTTACAACACGTTATTTAATTACAATCGATAGTATCTGTACAGATGCATTGTTCCGTCGGTTATGAAACATTAAATGCATTTTATATAACAAATTATTCTCTTCAGGTAATCATTGTTATGGAAATACAATTCTAGAGGCATCCAACTAACAAGTTACACCTGGCCTGAACTCTATACTCTGTACTATCTTTATATTTCTTAAAGAGCGATTCTAATCTAAATGCCACATGGCTTTTGATATTCCTAAGGCAAAGTAAAAAAAAAAAGTAAATACTTCAAAGTTCAAACCCAGAGTAATCCAGAAAGGGTAATTCAACTTGCACCTTGCCTGCACTCAGCGTGTTGTGGCGGCTCATTACAACTTTACAAGGTTTAGAAACGGAATCGCCTGATCAAAACCTCATGCATCCATCGATGCACTTTTTAGCTGAAAGAAAGAGAACGACTTCATTTCCATCATGTTGATGTTAAAGATTAATACATTATACTTTACAAACATCTGGTGGTCATATTTACAACCTACGAAAATCTGCCCCATATAGAAAAGTTTCTAACAACGTTCGCACACACCGCTCCAGACTCCACCTTGCCTATATACCGATCATTCTTTTTGCAAGAATATTTCACTTTGCCATTTCATCAAGGAATACTGCACTCTTTTCTGCCCTTCAGTTTAGCTATGGTTAATGTAGCTTGCCATTTGAAAACATGAAGATTTGAAATGTTAAAGAGAATTATGAATAAATAATGTGTATATGTCTTGTTCTTTCTTTTTACTGAAAAAAATTGAGGCCATCCTGGTACATGTACATCGACAGCCTACGAAACCGACAAACAGTTTAGCTTGTGGTGTAGTGAACCCTTTAAAAAAAGTGACTAGCCAAAAATTTAGTATAGATTTTCAAACTTAATGTTGATAGCATTATACTTTTCTATTCTAAGTCCATTGACGTGCTACCAACTTTGGGGTTAAAAATGGTTTTGGAACTTCCGAATTGTGGACGTTCAAACTACCACTATTATCTGATAGGTCAAATCTTCTTGCATGGTCAGTACTTTCATGACGTTGACCGGAGTTGAATTGTGTGACAGGTCATTCGCATTTTAATTCAAGGAAACGTTGTTTTGAATGAATAGCGATTATAGACATACAAAAATTGTAAAGCTGCATTTGAAATATTTAGAGAGGGAGAGAGAGACAGAGACAGAGAGAGACAGAGAGAGAGGGGGAGAGCGATGTCAAAATGGATAGTTATCGATAATGACAATTCAGGGCTATCAAAATAATTTGCAGTGTCCGATATTTGTTTTTCAAACTGACCTATGATATTGTGCTGATCACTTGAACTTGACCATTTGGATCTCAGATCAATGCCAGTATCCTATTTTCAAAAGGAATTTAATTCCTATACAAGAAAAGAACAATGACATGGACATGACGGTTGGGTCTCTAACGGTGTTATAAAATATACCTAAAGTAAAATGAAAATGTGAGAGTTTGTCGAGATTTTAGTTTCAGTCCCAGAAATTGATTGAACAAGCAGTATGATATGATTTATAACAGAAGCATGGGTAAATAATGTCCAGCAATATCTGGAGATGGGTATAAGGTGTGAGGAAGGAAGGGATGGAGGGAGGAGAGGAAGGGGTGGGGGAGAGATGGGGGGGGGGGGCGGTACATACAGATTCAACTGAGACTTGACTGTGATAGAGATAGGAAATAACAACTTAATTTTAAAAATCTAAATCCCGTCTTTCTTAGAAGTTAGGTGGCGGTTAAGAGAATGTCTCAAGATTACCAACAAGACTGTGTGTCGTAAACACATTCATGATATAAAGGCACTTAAATTCTGAATAAAAATTAAAGTGCCCATCTCTCTCTCTCTCTCTCTCTCCTAATTCGTGCCTCATACACATAATGCTCCTCTCTTATTTGTTTGGTTCATTGTGCTGAATTTCATGTTATGAACAAGAAGACGATTTGCATGATTTATTGTGGTTACATTTTTTTTTCTTCATTTTTTAAATTTTTTTTTCAATAGGGTAGCCCCATCAATAATTAAAATACTGTTATACTTGGGGGCCCTGCATAACATAAAAATACATAGGCCTATAAAGACATACATATACATGGAAACATCATTACATGGTGAATAGTCAACATGATATACCAGAAAGAATACAGATTAAATTTCAGATGTAAATGTAAACTCAGCAAGTAAAAAAAAAAAATCAAGTCATCAACAAAATCATACATAAACAAATTTTGAAAACAAATTCTTATATCGTAGTAACAGTGTGTTTAAACATAAGTATACATTATTTGTAGTGTGTAGGATAATTGTGGGAAATACAGTAATCTGTAATTGTTAAGTACTAAATATTCATTGCTTCGTTTACTTTAAATGAATAAGAATACACCTATTATCTTTTTCAATATCATCATACCGCCAAGGATAAAAGTTTATGACATCGTCATTATTACGAAATATGGTTTTCTTCTAATGAAGCATCCAAGCTTCCGGTACCATTTTATGAAAAGTTTGAAAACAAAAAACATCTGTTTTATCAATAGTCTGATGGATGAGGTCGTGACCTTTATGAAAATAGTTTTTCCTTGGTTCTATTTACTACCCTCAGGCTCACTCTAGCCTAGAATTCCCTTTTGCTAAGGCTAAACTGTTGACTTTTCATTATTCTTTACTCTCTTTGTATACGATTTATCGCGACCTCTGGCCTCGTTAACAATACACATTATAACAAGTCAAAATGATGTGGGTGGGACTATCATTAATCAAATGACTGACCATGTGGCCTTTTTATTTCATATTTTATGAGAGCATTACTCGTCTTGCAAACGTGTTGAACCAAAACCTGATTTCGTTATTGCTCAATTACAATTTGTGGTTTTGAAGTTCACTGGAGCTTTAAAATAGACAATAAATTAAACTCTGATGCAATAGAATCCTTGACTGGGAGTATAATACTGGAAAAGGGGGTCATATAAATCATTTCAGTTGGTAATATGCAATTGCGAAACTATGTATTTCATAATGGCTGATTCGCACAAATTGACACACTAAACACACAATGAAGTCATATAAATCAGTTTCTACTCCTGGCAACACTCGATTTCGAAAGTATGTATTTCATAAAAGTAGGCATACGAAATGACACAATAACTACAGGATTGTTATTATTTCACTTTATCACAATCCGAACAATTATACAGGTCAGGATCGAAGGACATTCATCATTTCCAAGAATATATATAAACATTATAAGAAAGGAACAAAGCACTGAACTACATCAGCTGGGACATCTGTTACTTAAAGAGGAAAATTAAAAGGAGAGTGAGAAAGAAAAAAAGAATATTTCAAGGAAAATGTTTTCTCTGTATTACTAAATTCCTCGGAAAATCCAGTCGTTGCTCCGAAAATCAATATGTGCGGGTGTAAACGTGGTTGAAGGAACCACAGTGCTTCTCTAAAGGCCCGGTCACACAGCCTTTCGCGTCTGTATCGCGGGTAAAATTTCGCGATTTTTTTTTGCCCGCGGTTGCCCGTGGTGGAAAATGTGCAAAATTAGCTTACCCGCGGTTTACCCGTGGTATGCCCGCGGAACAGACGCCGGCGAATGTTCCGCGTCCTTATCGCGGGTGAAGCGCGGCGGTACCGCGGCCTACCACGGGTATAATAAAGCAGCCGAACCGGGCTGTAGAAATCATAACCGCTCCGTGCTTACACGCGGTACACACGCTAATGCACGTGTTATGTACAGACGCGGAACAAACGTGCTATGACCGTGCTCCACCCGCGATTACCCGCTAAAATTTCGCGTCCTACCGCGTGTAACCACGTCTTAACCGCGGCCGTAGCACGTCCTATCACGTTCGTTCCGCGTCTGTACCGCGTCTTTACCGCGTGTGTACCACGTGTACCGCCCGCGATTACCCGCGGTCTAAATTTTTGGGCAGCCCAAAACTTTTTCGCGCGGCCAACCGCGTGTGAATTTCTTACCGCGTGTAACGACGGGTAAAGTACGGCTGTATCGCGTCTTTATCGCGACCTCAAAGCGTCCAACAGCGTCTGCTTCACGGGCAGAAATTTTTGGCCGTGATTCGGCCGCGATACGCCCGTGAAAGGGCTGTGTGACCGGGCCTTTACTCTTAGTAATGATTTAGAACACACAAAATACATGAATCTATATCAGCAAGAGACTTTTTGTCTAATGCTACGTTTACACTATGTTCCCGGCGGCCACGGCAGCCCCGTTTGCCCGAAACGTAGTGCGCCGTGGGATTTAGACCAATTTTATCTCTGGATTCAAGTTTTGTTACGTCTTGCCAAGTTTTCTCACGGTCTACCACGGTATCCGTGACGGGCCGTGGGGGAAGGGGATGCCGAGTCCCGGAGGCTCCAAGGCGCACTACGGTTCAGCCCGCGTTCTACCACGGATGCCAGAACGTTCCCTCCCGGCCCGTCACGTTCTGATGGGTTCCCTCACGTTTCCCACGTTCTGATCAAGGTCTGACACGTTTTTCACGTTCCGTCAAGGCTTTGTACGGATAAAACGTGGACGCAGGGCAGCTTTGGAGCACGTTTGTGCCGGCGGTATAAAAAGAAGGTCTCCCAAGCAATAGCAATCATGGTATTCTGAGACCTAGCGTTGTGTCAGACCGTAGTAGAACGCAACGCGTCGTAGCGTGCCGGGCGCTTAAACCGTCCCACTACGGACCACCCCCAAGTTTTGTTACGGCCTATTACGGACTTGTTACGTTCACCCCGGTTTATTACGGCCTACTAGGTTTCTCATCCGCACCGTGACTGCCGTGGCAAATTTTTTAACAGTTTAAAAATCTGACACGGTATCCACGGCAATCACGGCCTGTCACGTTTGCCCATACGGTCCCCTGCGTTGTGTCACGTCAATCCCGTTTCGTCCACGGTGGCCTGAAACGTGGTTGCCGTGGCCGCCGGGAACATAGTGTAAACGTAGCATTAAATCCAAGATCCTTTATCAGCTGTTTATCATCGCAATTCGTATGTTAAGCCAATAGTAAAGTTACAGCCTTCGAGCGTAACTATTAGCTACAGGTATTCCAAAAGGGTGTTTGAAAACGAATGGAGTGACATCCTATGATAATTATGTGGCAGAAAAAAATTGGATTACAACATATCAAACCATGTTACCACATAATTCAATATAATTCACAACCCCCACTGTGAAACAATAATTATTAGTGACATTGCGAATCTATGAATTAGGCGATAAGGCTACGGATTTATCCTGTGTAACAGTTGGATGCTTTTGATTCAGCTATTCCCTTTTTCAAAACTTACGTCTCATTAAGCAGCAACAAAAAACCTAAAAAACAAACTGAAAGAGATACACCCACAGACAATTTGCATATATCATCATGGAACGTCATGTAAAATGAGCCCATGTAAGCCAACATCTAACTGGGATCTGATGTGGCTGTTGAGGTTCGGGAAAAGGGAATGGGGGGGGGACATTTTTTCTTCTTCTAGATTTAGCAGCAGCGGCGGCAGATTTCACAATATTTCTGCACGTTTGAATCCCCGAGGATTAAGGATGATGGTGTCATATCGGGTTTGTGGTGAGGGAGGAGACATTTAAGGGGGTGCATGGGCCATGGAGGGGGACACTTGAAGAAGGGTGCATGATGTCCCACAGATACACAACATTCAAAAGGAGTGAGAAAATGGGAAAGGTTTTTTTCTTCGCAGGGAATACGCAACAATGTCATTAAAAGATATACTATATACTTTAAAATGAACTAATGGTTACCAGTATATTGGTAATTCAAATGGGGGCCGGGGGGGGGCTACGAACCACGCCCCAGCCCCGCTATGGACATGAGGGCACTTTAATTGTGTCTCGTTTGGGGCCATTTCACATGAGAAATCGAAGACATGTATCAAATACTTATGATATTTAAAGGTACGATTCAACTTACATATTTAAGTATAAATGATACGTACTGAGCACTTGAGTAGTGTATAATATTACCTCAAACTGCTTGGGGAAAGAATTTGAATGTTTTAGGCGAGATGATAACCATTTATTGTTTTCGACTGGAAATTTGCCACTTTTTGCCCTTTGTTGTTTTCTGTATCCGTTTCATAAACGCGCATTTCGTTCCGGATTTCCTGTTGAGTTTTGTTTTGTTTTATGTTTGCTTTGTTTCTTAGTTATTTGTTTTTGTTATGTCGATGTCCCAAACACTCTATATTCATGTAGCCCCACAATCTATGATTTGTACATCAACTGTTTGAAATCATGAACAAAATGTTCAATTTTGGAAGGGGCTGCTCCAAATGCTCAGACAAGTGTTTCACTACAAAGTGTAAAAACAGCTTCGCTAAAGGCTCAGTACACTGCTTTGACATTGGATTGACGTAACAAGATCCGTGCTAGACGAGCTTTCCTAATTTACTTCCGGGGTGAATCAGTACTTGACAGGTTACCGCTTGGATGGTGCACCGATTCGGAGTGTTATATTGATACCCCTGTAGAAGTCTAGCGAATCACAGCTCCATAAATACACCAGCGGACTCTTCGAACAATCTTGTCTTGAATTACCCTTTTTTTCACCATGGAAACAGACATTATTTAGGGATCGGGCCATATTCTTAAAGTACCAAGTACCCAACGAACATCCTTTAAACCTTTCACTGTGCAATGAACCTATAGCTTATTCATTAATCAATAACGACGCAAAGTGAAATAATCATAAATCATAATTAACGTTATTTTTATCGTAAATTCGACAAGCTCGTGTACTATCAGTTTCAACATATAACAAGTATCGCACAACCTAAAAAAGTAAAGAGGAATTAGAAGAAAAATACGAGAGGAAAGCATGTATTCTAATTATGACAATCAGCAAATAACTACTGTTAATACATAACTGTTACACATTAATTTCACGACACTCGTTGCTTTAGAAAGTGTTTCCAAAACGTTGAACTGAGAAGAAGATTTGCTCGGAAATACTTATACTAGAAGTGGCTTATCCATATCTTTGACCACATTGATGTATGTGTAAAAAAAAAACTTCCATATATTAGTGTGGGGAGAAGATGGGTGGGTTAAGGTGGGTGCAGACGTGGGTATTTAGTATAGCAATTTGATCCGGTTGGGGTGGGTGTGGGGAGGGGGGGGGGGCAAGGGTCCTAATAGATGTACATGGATCTCGAATGGGCACCATATTCTTCTGACATTTCCCCCTTTTATCCCTGCCCCCCCCTCTTCATTCCTTTTCTCCCCTCCACATTCGACTGAAGAGCACGTGCCCCCACCCCTCTATAGCTACACTACTGCCCATCAACAATGTAATTCATGTTGTCGATATGATATGATACAAACCGATTTTTTTTGGGGAAAAAGTTTCTCTTTAATTATTGTTTAGCTCTGATTTGGATTGTTCCATTATTTCGGACAAACCTTTATTGAAATATAATTCATTTCTTTCTTTCTTTATTTATCTATCTATCTTTTTATTTATTTAAATACATGTAGGCCTATACAGGAACACAAAATTAGTATGTTATTGTTTTCCTTCTTGGTCCCTGATATTAACAAAGAGATTAGAAATATGAAAAATATGGAACGGTAAAAAGTAATTACATTCAACATAATAACAAGGTAAAAGAGCAAAATAATAAAATAAAGAAAATGTATTATGAATATAACAAATTAAGAACATGATCAAAGTTTTGATTGATGATTGCCAATACAGATGGTAACTATAAGGTCATTTAAATATAGATTACAGTATACAGAATACAATGTATACATAATATGCCTACATATTACAATTGCCATGAATATAATATCACCTTAAAATGACGGCAGCATTGTATTCATTTGCCTCTAACAAATGCTCTATTTGTATGACCTCTGGTTAAAATAATGATCTTTTTAATCATATCACGGTGATACATTGTAATATGCAGATAATATGCCACAACGTTCAAATCTATTTCGATTTTGACATAAATAATCTAAATCGAACCCATTGATCTAGTCAAAAATATATTCAAAATAAACAGTTACAAAATATATGCGACGTCCCATATGAGTACGGTGTAGGCCTATATCTTGGGAGAAACCGAAAGGTAAAAAATGGATCGCTGATCAACAACAAATTTGCCAATTTCAGCAGCTTGACTGGTAACCAATCCCTGGAACCTCATATGTTTTGATTCGGATATCTCTCTGAACAGAACCCTCGACATAGTTCATCGTCACACCGTTCCTGTTTGTTGTCGCTTCCGAGTGCAATTTCACAGCCATTTCAGTTTCCAATGAAAGCTAAATTGGCTGTAAGCCCGATGTATACCAGGCAGGCATCATATTGCTTTTCCTTTATTTTTCTTCTCAGTTCCCTATTTATTTTCCCTAGTCAAGATCAACAATATCTCCATGGATAGGGGTAGTAAAAGAATAATAATATGAACTGCATGGTTTGTATTTATTGGATATGTCTTTTCATTGCTTATGAACAGGAGCTGTTACATTCGAAACTCGTGATCTATCTTTTAGCAGAAATGTAGTTGGATGGAAATTAGGTCAGGTTAAACTAATCGCTTTAAATTAAGCCTACAAAAACATCAAAGATGTCAAGTATTTTAATTTTGTGGCTCTAGAAACGAGGTTGATCTGGCAACAAATTTCATGAGCTGAACATTACAAAGTTATCAAAATTTGGTAGTGTCATATAAGTCAAAGTTAAATAAAACCCAGAGTGTTCGATGTTCAGACGTAAGACTTTTGTCGACATTTCACTGTTCATGAAGTGTCACATCTCACACCACGCTCCTAAACACACGAAAAATATTTCAGACTGAAACTAGATAACAAACCTCATTCGGGCCAATCTGTATTTAGAAAACTCATGATGAAATTTATGTTGGAAGACTATAGGTTTGACTTCCTTTGGCTATTGTTTCAAGTCATGGTTAAACTCATGAAAAGTCATGAAATGTATTGACATGCAGCCAAGTAAATATCATTATTCAATACCATACGGCCTACAGCTATATAAAGAAGCGGGAAATTATCCAGAAAACCGTCAACGAATTCTTTAAAGCCACTTCCCACTTCTCCCGAGCTAGACTGCAAGGGAATATGCCAACCATAATCCTTCGGTTTATGCCTAAGAATATATTTAATTAACGTAGATTAAGAATTGGAAGATAATTTGATCTTGCGGTGTAAAACTGAAACAGTCATGATGAGTGACATCCGGATACTAATAATATTGACTTATTGGGGAGAGGATCTTTCTATATACCCTTACCACATACATCACCTGTCATTGTAGGAGCGGTTCCATACAGATTCCACATTCAAGTTCGTTTAACTTTTCAATGTCAAACGTTAACAATAACTTTGCATTCCACCCATAAGTATAAACCCACGCTTATTACTTTGGTGTCAAACAAACACTGCCAGTTTTTTACCTTTGTGTTATTTTTGTAAAATGTGGTGTTTTTCTCTTCATGAAAACAGAAAGGGAATATTTTCTATGATGACGTATTGATGATTGGTAGCAAAACTATTACTTTTCGAAGGTGCATGAATGATTAGGCATGCATGATAATCACATTTGTAAAAGAAATTTCCACACTGGTGAACTCTTAATATCTCGATTGACTCGACGATAACCACGCACAACATTTTCAAAGAAAGAGATTGATGTTTATAAATCTAAAAAAGGAAACAAATATTGACACATCGTCGAGTTTCAAGTGTTTGCTTGCACCAATCACCAGGAAAATTCGCCTTTATAACTCCAAAGGACCTAGACAGCAATCTTTGTGTTATTTTTTTTAAGTGTGTGCTTGACAAACCGTGTTTGACCTCTTCAAAACTGCTAGGCATTTTCGCCCTCACCATTGCAAGTTGTTTACCTTTCTATATTTTACATAATATGGCAGATTGTAACGATATTCTTTCCACTCCTAAAGTTGTGCATCGTGCTTATATGCATATAGAATAATTATAGAGAGGGGGCAAATTGATGTTACGAGTAATATTTGGCAACTAGCAAGCAAACTTTAGCAAAAGATTATTGTCTCACTGAGTAATCATTCTATTCCCACTATAATTTCTACGTATAGACAAGTATTTACAATCTTTATCATTTTGATTAGTATATTTACTCATGTATACATATAGTACTGTATCAATTTACTTTTTGCAGGATTTTTTCTATTCAGACTTGTTTTTATCCACCATGAATAACTTTACCTACTTCTTAATTGAGCCACTTTAAGAACCATTGTTTTACGTGCCCATGCAGGCAATGCATTACATGTACCTTCTGCATAATATTGAATATATTGAAGGAAAAATATATAAGAATGGTTAAGCTTGATTGCTTCGTGTATGAACTAGTTTTCTTGCTCCTCTTTACCTGTCCTCCATGACGAAGCGATTTTTTGCAATTCACTTTTTGGGGCGGGGGAATCGCGTTTAAAAGCATACGCGTGGCGGAATTCCGGAAAAATTATCGAGAAGGTCGCGAGTGTGTTTTTTCATTTTCCTCTCTCACAAAATATGCTAGTATACGGTAAATAGGGTGTACTGTTTGAAAGCAAGTTTATATATTTTCCAGAAATATTGGACTGTCCTTTAGAGTCCAGTATGGTAAAAGCAACTGTTCATATTATACAGTATAGGGCCTCCATTTTAGGAACAACTTTGGAGCTTTTCATATTTTATTATTATTTTAATATTTTCATATCGGAAGTTGTTGTATTAATGTTTTATTAATGTTTTCTGTCTTTTTTCATGAGCTTTTTCACTGAATTATACCAATAACAAAAGCAAACTAGTTGTTTCAGTCTACACCATAACATACTTTCTACATCAGTTTGTATTCTCCAAACTTTGGGGATAGTGCAAGCGTTGACAATGGCTCAAATGTTAATCTCCTGTTATTACATAACTTAATCGATCAATCTATGCAGCCTTTGAATATTATACTTTTAGATATTATAATCTTTATCTATCAAGTATTTATTGTCGTAATTATTTCCTGAAAAGAGGTTATACAAAATTATTCCTACTAGTTCTAGCATATTTTGATACAATAAAGATAAAGAAATCTTCTGGAACACTAACAACATTAAAACCAATTTAATCACTCCTTCAAATAAGGTTCTGGAATAAATAGTGCGGGATGCAGTCGACAAAAAGCATATCGCGTCAAGTTCATACTTGTGGATATAGATGGCATCCGCCGTCGAACATGATCATTGGTAATGAGATGATGTAAGAGCGAATGACTATGTAATGACCTGAACATGCTCGACCAAGGTCAGACATGGTACATTACTTCCTTTCCAACATCATTATGTTTATTGACACAGATATGTAATCACATGGAAACATCATTACTCTATATTACCAAGGCATCCACTCCCTCTTTCGCTCTGTATAGTTATGTCCGTCCGTCTGTCCGTCCTTGTTTCTTTCTCTGACTTACCCTACTATAATTCCAAGTTCAATTCTATACTTCCTTCGCCCTCTTCCTACTTTGTTATCTTAACTCAGTTCCTCTCTAGTTCTTTCCTCGATAAAGTCCCCCCTTGCTCTCCCCCTCTTCCTCTGTCTCTGTCTGTCTGTATGTCTGTCTCTCTGTCTCTGTCTCTGTCTCTCCCTCTCTCTCTCTCTCTCTCTCTCTCATAGATCAATAATGGCACACCTCTATATCACTGCCTGACTCTCTCTCTGTTTCCATATCTGTCACGACATGTCGTTGCCCCCCCCCCCCCTCCCGCACGCAATAACGATTTAGAATATAGACGATCTTATACAACCGAACTGTCTAAAAGTTGATCATCAACTTCTAGAGTTCACATTGCACAACATGACTGACATGCCAGATGTTGAATATATCGCTGCCTAAAATCTGCCGCATACATTATTTTAGGAAGTTATATTAGTGGCAAGCGACTGTTTAAGGTATCCGACCTTTGAACTTGTCATCAGAAGCTGCCGTCTGTTTTCGAAGTCACGCTCGAGGTGTCTGTAAAGGCCATTTAGGCGCGAAAAAAGTGCTGTAATGTAAGAAGCAGACGACCGTGTTGCATGAAATGGTATCACGTCTGATGCAATAACAAGAGAACAAAATTTTGAATCACTGCATGCCTTTCATTATCGAAATCACAGACAACTAAGAAGTTTACGTTATTAACTACAATTTTATGTAAATTCCATTTAGTATTTACCTTTAACGTCTATTGTGTGTATAGTAACGTGTCAAATTTCTCATCCTTGGAGCAATATTCTCTTGGCAGTATAACAAAGAAACTCTCTAAAACATTTCAGTAGTTTTCTCATTTGATATATTTTTAGTTTGAAACAATGACAGAGTTGTTCTATTTTCTAAAAAGCCAATCCTTATAACGAAAAGAAGGAGAATATTAAGAACAAGAACGCAATTACAACGCATTACGTATAATAGAGCGGGGGCTTTCCCTTTAAATCGTATGCTTCCTCATCTCCGGTTTAATCATTACAAACAAAAAAATAAGTTCCTTTGTCAATATAGAGTCAATAATTTATTATCAAGAGCTGTTTGGCTCCGAGATAGATATATCAAGTAATAACGAGATATAAAGTTAAAAGAAAACAGAAGAGAAAGAAAAGGGAAGGGAAAAGGAGAGATTGAAATTGATAGAGAGAGAGAGAGAGAGAGAGAGAGAGAGAGAGAGAGAGAAGTTGGAACAGAGAAGGGATGGAGGAGATAATGTGGAAGAAAGAGAGACAGGGAGGAAATAATCCCTTTTAAGCGATATAAGAAAACTATAGAAGTATCTTTACCACGATGTTATAACTGAATATTTGATGTACAATTTTCTTGATTAGGTAGCAGGTTGCAAATTCTCATGTAACCAATGCTTAATGGTTATAAATGATGGTATTGGCATATCCTACTTCCTTAATTTACGCAATGAATTACACTTTATTGAACCCAATTAACAACCGAGAGCATTTCTGTTCTATAGCGAGGAAGAAACGAAAACAAAACAGAAACGCCATATAAATGTTCATTATGAGGTATAGAAATTATGATTAATGTCACATCGGAGAGGGCATAATGTTAAAATAACCTTTTATTTATAACCAATTACTTTGGAGTCAACGGGAAGATTTCTTTTTTCTCACCGGGGAATGCCGTATTAAGCATGTTTGTAAAAGGGTATTTTGTACATTAAAGGTAACACAAAGTTTTGGATATTTCGAAAATTGGGTGGATAGTGAATCATTACAATTTTGATATATTTGGATGCCGCTGTGTATGTATTATAAGCACTACAAAAATTAGCCCTTAAAACACTTCCGTTTTCGAGAAAAATTGAATATGAAAATTTACCGGTGCTCCCGGTAAATTTTTATAAATTTCAATTAGCGCCTATGGCCATACAATGGTAGCTGCGACCATGAAAATCTCAGAATATGTAGTTGGGATATATAATATCCAAACGGGAATAGCAAATCGGTTGATTGTAGTCCAGAAACATTGTTTCATAGCTAAATTAATATCTTGACCTTGAGAGGGAGCTATACAACATAAAGAGTTTTTATTTATAATTTCATAACTTTAGACTCGATTTCAACCGCGACAACGATCAATGTATATTGTAGGAACGCATATGCTTCCAATACGTTAATTTGAACCAAATTCATGACCCCATACCAAAACTTTGTAATACCTTTAACCGAAGCCACACAATTTAAATGAAATAGTATGCTACAACTGGATATATTTTGTCGGAAATTATTTAATGGCTGCTCACTGCTTGTGTGTATACTATGTACTGGTATATCATCGGTAGTTACTTAGCTTGATTTTAAAAATGTAACATCGAAGAAGAAAACAAAAATCACATTTTCAGCGTCATAGAACTATAACGGTTACTTTTTTCATAACTCTATTAAAATAAATGTATTTTTTGTCGAAAAATGTATAGCCTCCTTGGCGGGGAATCGAACCCCGGTCTTCCGCGTGACAGGCGGAGATACTCACCACTATACTACCAAGGAATCGACAGAGACAGTAGTGGAAAGTTGATATTTTATTTCAATCATTTGTGTATTATGCGCAGCTTCACTTGTTTTGAGCAATCTTTGGTAGTGTATAAGTCCAGATGGACGGATGAGGACATTGCTTGACATAATTGTTTCTTTATTAAGAATGTGAAAATCCTTCTTTTTACAATATTATGCAGGATTTCTGATATAGTTAAATAATCAATAACAACAACCAAAAAAAAACATAAGCAACCTAAATTATTTATCCTCAAATAAGTATAACCGAGCTGGAATACAATTTAAAACTTATTAATTGTGGTGACTATTTTATTAAACAATTCTGATAATATACAGCCTTCATATTTTACTTAATTTTGCAAAATTTTAGTTTACGGCTATTTCATTTCTTTGGTCTTGTTGAATGCATCATTTCCCATTAAAAAGGAACGAATCTGTAGAAGTTCCTATTTTGAAATACCATTTTTATCAATGAATTTCATCATTCACCGATATCAGTTCTTATAGGCCTGCGATTTACTTAAACTAGAAGATGCAGACTGGTATAAATGATGAAAATCTGATATGGAACACTGGATTGTATCCTCATTCAAAGCAATGAGATATTATATATAAATGATGATTTGTTTGAACAGATGTGTATTATTATCATACCGGTACAGAGTTTTTATTTACTCACCCTCAATAAATGCTCTGCTGTCAGCCAATTCCTTGGTAGTATAGTGGTGAGTATCTCCGCCTGTCACGCGGAAGACCGGGGTTCGATTCCCCGCCAAGGAGGTAATTTTTTTTTTGCGGAGGGCGGGGTTCCATCGTTTTTGCTAATGATAAAATTGTTTTGTTTTTGTTATTGTTGTAAAAGCTTTCATTTTATTTCATAATGTGGAAGAAAAAAAAATCAAGAAATACGTAATACAAAATAGAGGACATGCTATAGCATTTGAATGTTATCAAAATCTTCTTGTAAAGTGATATTGTCAATATTGTTGATTTTATTTTTGTTTTTGTTTTTTACAGGTAAAACAACAATATTATACCGGGTGAAGTTTAATGAAGCTGTCACAACTATTCCTACGATAGGTTTTAACGTAGAGACGGTGACACCAGTCCCTAACGTTACGTTGTGCGTTTGGGATGTTGGTGGGCAACAGAAAGTACGAGCTCTGTGGCAGCACTACTTCTGCGAAACACACGGTAAGGATATTTTTGTATACTTTTTGTCTTCTTCAAATTGCCATAATATTTTGTACCGTTCTCTCCTTTTAGCTCTTCTATATTTCAAAAAATTTAAGTCAACTACAATGTTGTAGTCTCTAGGATGACTATTCAAATCTAAATTCCAACCTCTCGGTTACCATGTTCTTGCCACGCCGAAGTGATATCAAAGCCATGGAGCTACCCGTTAAAACATTGTATAGTCTTGCGATAGAAGTTCAGAAAAAAGGTAAATGTGTACATTAATAGTCTCAAATGTTGTACTTTGTACGAGTGTCTCGAACAACATTCTTATTAGTTTCAGCAAATGACCAAATATTTGAATTGGCTTCATTTCTAAAACATTCCTAGACAGATGACAAATAGGTAAAGGAGATTCGCGAAATTGACAACCTGGACCACTTCAAAGCTTTACTCAAAACTCACATCTTCCTTCAGACATTTAAATGCTAATTTTATTGGAGGAGCTCGCGCCTTTGAATGTTTTTTGAAACAGATATATTATGGCGCCATACAAATGCTGTTCATCATCATCATCATCATCATATAATAATGGATAAGTTTGTCAATGCGGCATAACGAGATTTAGTGACAAATGAACATTATAACCTTCATTTTAAAACATAGAACCAAGTTGCCACATCATAGTAGCCCATCATGAGCAGACAGTTTTACAACAAGGTAGTAAAACCACACAAAAATACCACTTTAACAAAGTTCAATGCCATGTTTCATTGGTCATCGAGAATATTGACCAACGAAACAAATAAGCATGAGAGGGGAAGGGTGGAGTTCCCAAAATGTCCCATCCCCTGTCGCTACTCTAGTGGTGGTTGGTTTGGAATACAACACATTGGAAAGATCTCAAGATGTCAGGATCACCATGGGACCATTATATTTGGACAAGGGAAACAGTAAACGGAATTACAGGGGATCTATTCTGTTTGGCAAATAATATGATAAGTTTTAAAGACATTGGAATATAAGAGTTGGTATCAATATAGAATAAACCTGTGAACATGTTGACACATTATTACCTTGTAATTAAAAACAATTATAGTTTAATATTGTTAGTTTCTGTTAAGTAAACCAAGTCGATGCCCATGCATGTGCCCTTTGGTAAGGCATTACTCCTCATTAAAAAAGTCCATCGGAGAGGACTTATAGCCGTCGGTCCCCTAGTTTTTTATTTACAAGCATACACACGCTTTCAAATCTGTAAGGTAAACATACACACAATTCTTTGAGAAAATACATTATTGTGCTGAAAATGATAGTGTTGGCCTTGCTAGCCCCTGCAATTCTGTTTATTATGTCAGCCAGTAATGCTATGGTCACATTACCCAAAAGTAGACTGCTCGGCGGCCGAGCGGCGAGTTTTTAACAAATTTTGCCCGGCGGCTGCCCGGCCGCTAATAGCATCGCTCGGTCGCCGCTGAAGTTTTAGCGCGGAGTTAAAATTTGGGCGGCGCCTGCTCACTTTTCACTCGCCGCCCAAAATACGCTCGGTGCCTGGGCGGTCGCCGCCCGGGCTCTGACCTAATCGCTGGGCGATGCCTAATTCCAGCAGGGACCGAGCAGGCTACTGATCGGTCGGTCGCTGCTCTGATTTGTGACCATAGCTTAAGTTCTAGCGTAGTGTCGAACTTATGACCATGCCATTCCTACACCATACTTTAACCAAGTTCATGTCCGTGTATTTTCTCAAGTATCCCGCTTAAATACATAATGAGACAGAAAAGGTTTGTACCTATTTCATCCATTTGCAAACAGAATCTTTTCGGAAGAGATCAAACAGATGAGACGCGGCAATCGAAAGTGGAGAATCTTTCCAAACACAGTGGAGTGATCTTTACTCTTTTCATTTTCCCATCCTGCCTTTTTTCCTGTTTGTATATTCCCTTTCTTTTCGCTTTATCTGTTTATGCCACCAGTCTCTGTCCATGTCATCCTCCTTCCTTCCCTCCTTCACCGAGGAAAGTCCTATCTTCCTCTCTTGGGAGGGGGGGGCGCTATAGTGGAGGGTGTGCGGTGTCACACCCCCCCCCCCCCCATTTTCTGTCGGCAATTACTGAATTTTTTAGAGCAGGAAATTTGAATTTTGATTTGTAATTTGAACTTTGGAGGACCCCCTTTGTCATTCTTTGGAAATTTTCTGCTAACTTCTTGACAAAGTTGGTTCAACCCCCCCCCCCCCCCCCCCACACACACACACACTCGAAACATCCGTGTCCTCTCCGCACCCCTCCGCACCCCCGTCCAAACCAGACACCCTCTCCACATCTTGACTCTTCCTCTTGAAAGGGGGTCGTGGGAACTATGCAGCTTGGTCAGGTATAGTGAAATACGAGTCAAGTTTATGTTATCATTTGGAGGAACGTTTTCCCAGTGTTTTCCAACTATAGACAAATAATTAACTATCACGTGACTATCAAGTCTCTGTCATTTCACCTATTAAAGGGGTTATTGGGCCAGCTTAACTAGTAATATAACCCCTTTACCGACCCTCAACATTATTCTATAACGTTAAAGGCAATACATGTTTCTTAAACATAATATGGTCGCTTTTCAATAACATTAGCCTTCAATACATGCCTTACCTTTGAGTCATCTCATAATGTTTCGTTTATTATTTGTCATTGAATTTTCTATTCAACCACTTTCAGCGATATCATTTAACCCTGCTTGACAATCTTGGTCAAAATAACGTTATTCGATCTGCAAATCAATTTTGAATGTATCAGCTATATTGTAACATGAGAATCGGTAAATTTACGGTGGACGTTTTACAACAGCCTTGACATAAACCGGTCTACCTCGTCATTGTTATGATTTATTAGGAAATATTTTCTGTCTGAGATCATAGCGTGCTGTTTGCATCCTCGAGAATTTTGATTGGTCGTCATCATATCAAGTTCGTTCACTGCTATTTGGATGGCTCCCAAGGTTCTCATAACATCCCAAAATAAAAAGCAATTTGAATGATAACAAAGGAGTGCAAGACTGAATTAAATTTGAACAGTGAATGTGTTTGACTGATTTTTCGGCTCTCGGGAATATGTATGATTGTATAGGACATGTGTCAAACTGTCAATGATTTTGAAACTTATTTTGAAAACAAATATAAACGATGATTGCACAGTCACAGGTTTTAAGATTCCATTACTGTGATTTATGTACAGTCATGATGAAGGTTATCTATCAGCTTTTAAGATATTGTATATTACTGAACTTGCTCTTCTTATATCAGTATAGCATCACTTCCTTTCCTCTGTATTTCAAGTCATATCGTCCAAATACAGGCATAATTTATTTTGTAGATGTATTTAGAATGTATGTAATGTTTAGATGTATGTAAAACTACTTCTGTTCAGACATGTACCTTTTTGTACAAATTATAAACTAAATCACCTTGGTGTTATGTTTCCCTACGCCGACAAATTCTCCATTTTTGCAAAGGTGTACCATGTACGTGTTATTTGTCGAACTTTAGTTTAAACAGAAAATCAAATGATGATTTTATTTCTTCCTTGTTACTCGCAGTCTTTACAAAGGTCAGTCACTCAAAATGGTGTATCTTTTGTCTCGAAGTCTGTTTATTATGGGTGTGATAAATACCGCGTCATGGTGACTGTTAGACTGAATAAAAAGTGCCTGAGTGGACGCTGCTTAATTAGTTTCATACTCTGCTGTCAAATTTACATTAGACGCTGTGGTTTAATTGTTCAGGATGAGGTGGCGTGAGGGGTGGGGGGAGGGGCTCAACGTAACATGTGAGGCCTAATTTATTTTATCCTTGATTACGCAAAATGGGACTAGACAAAACTTTTTCTTCGATTGCATAATGCACCGTCGTAGGGGCGTCGAGCCATTTCTAGAAGGGTGGTGCAATTTATTGGGGCAGCAAGGGATAAGAGACATACTGTAACTACTCCAAATGGGGACGGGGTTCAGCTGCCCCCATGCTCCCCCGATCGTTGCCCCTCAGCCTGTAAAGTGAATAAGACGACGTTCTCCTGTCTTCACAATGCTGATTTTATATTTTAGGATTGGCCTTCTAAAGCCCTACATTTCGGGACCACATGTCTGCTTTTTACTTTCACATTTCTCAGAGGGTTATTGCCCTCAATTTTCATCTGATGAAGACATTCTTGAATGAACTCCATTTAATGAGAAGTGAAAGTTTCTGGCAGATTATTAGGCATCCTGCTGGATATGAATTCATGGGTCAAGGGTCAAGTCGAATATCAGCATCTGTAATCCCCCGAAGAGAATCCAGATCATAATGCATGACGGGTCACTACAGATCACTTCCAGTAGCAACTTGACATCCATACCTCTCTGAAGATTTGATTTTTTTTTCTGGGAAAATTCCGTCTGTGCATTGTCATCGTGATCATCCATTTCATCATCCGCGTGACCTCTGACCTGTAGAATCAGCATGACAAATTTCTATCTCCCTGGGTCTTCCTAGATCGAGATCAGAGAGCGCATGGGGTCATTGAAGACTGCCTCAAGAATTATTGATACAAGAAACGCTCCCATAAGAAAATATAAGTCTTTTCTAGGAAGGAGAAAATTGTAAATTTTGTGCATTGTCATCTAATTTGTCCCCCTAGTGGCTTTCATGATCTGTCCCATTGTGTTTGATTACTACCCTGTAAACATTCTGGGGAAAATGAAGAGAATTTAAGATTTTGTACAATAATAGCTGCATACGTAAGAGTTCTTGAAACTATATATATCAGTACGCGATTAATTCAATTTATATCTTTTTTTTCCATACTTTTCATATCAATTTGATTTTGATTTTATTTTATTTCTGCATTTTTCCAAATATAATAACTGAATAGCAAAGAACATAATTTATAAATGTATAATACAAAATATACAAACAAAAATAACTTCATGTCAAAATGTTTGTTTACATTATGTTCATATAATAACGAAACTTAATATTTCTATAATATAGTATTATAAATGTAATGTATTTATTTATTAAAATATTTCAGCTCCTTTTTACAAACAAAAAATGGATTGTATTCCAAAAATCATCATCATTATCATCATTTTCATCAATGAATGATCATAGTCATGCTCCTGTTTGAAACTAGAGGCTCGCCCGGGTCCAGACGTTAAGTTTAGGTATTTTAGTTGCCCCTTTGTGGGGTTCATTTTGGGTGTAACATTTCTGAACATTGTGCTGAGTCAGTCAGTACTTTTTATTCCTATAATTGTGGTATGATTCATCCACTCAAAATCGAACTTTCACTGACTTTTCCCCACGGCGGAATATTATTTTCGGAATTTTTTTTTTTTGACACGCACTCAATTTCACTTACTGTACATGACATTCATTTTTTTAATATTTTTTTTCTAAGGTTTTTCTTGTCCTAGTTGCAACCATTGTCTTCAGAAGTGTGATTATTTTTTTGGTCTCTCTTTCTAAAATGAATGAAATCAAAATACACAATTTTAATGTGATCAACATAACAAAGAATAAGAATGACTAATAGAATAATATAATATTAAGATATGATCAGCCTATAAAGTAAAGTGATGAAAATGAAATAATGATACTTCTAGCTTGTAAATACGCATTATAGAAATTACTGATCATGATAAAATAAACCAAAAATGAACATGACGATATTTGTTTATTCAGTATTCTTAAAACAGGGTAGCCCTATCAGTATATTATGATTGAAATACTAATATGTAATTTGTGGGCTCTATAAAACATAAAACAATACAAAAGTTTGTTTTTAAAAAGAGAGATTGATGGGCAGGGGGCTGCACCGATAATGACCCTCACCTGACCTTACTAAGGGCTAATTCCGCCTGCTGTGATGGGCCTTCATGATCAATCTATAGTGATGGAAACAAACATTTCCGACCCACTGGGGGCCAACATACCCTGGGATATTTATCCTCTGTGTTTGTGGTATTTGCAATCATTCTTGAATACCCCCTCATGTTGTCAAATTTAGGAGAATGGATATTACAGTCACATTGATTTATATTTTACTCAGTAATAACATACATCGCTACTTATATTAGGTAGTTATAGGCCCCAATGATAAGCTATATAAGGACCTGGAACAATGTTATACCAATAATTAAGATGGTAAGCCTAATAATAGTTATGATACTACTTCTACTACTATACTACTATACTTCGACTAATACTACTACTACTACTACTACTACTACTACCGCTGCTACTGCTTATAATAATAATAATAATAATAATATAGACTTATTTACCCAGGGTAGCCTCATCAGTAAATATTGGTCTTCCTTCGTGCCATGTAATCATTGTTACCCCAGCATTGTCAGGTAGCCATATAGTGCACCTCGGTCGAAAGGGGTAAACTTAGGCAAAAATATATTCATAGGCAAAGTGTATAATTATTATGCACCGAGCGAGTATCGAACCTTGAATCAAGCATTCAGATCCCAAATTATCTAATTTGTAAAAGTGAGGTGCGCCATTCTTTAAACAAAATCAAAGGATTATCAAAATAGAATGCCGCTCCACAACTCCGGATGTGGTTTTCATATAGATTCATTTATGAAATAAAATGAAAATAATATGCTGCAGCTCTTTTCATCCTTGATCACTTGTTATTTTGAAAGGTAATGAACGTGAACTCATCAGGTTTGTTTACAGCTACCTGTGTTGAGGGTATTCGAATATAACCTTTGAAAACCGTGTACCTGAACAAAATATCAAGCCGAAGTTCACACATTGTCTACATGTATCAGTGCACAAAGTTCGTATTCGGTCAGATTTCCTTTTGATTTGATGAAAAGACAAATTGCGGTTGATTGGTATCAGTAGTATAGCCCTATAAAATGATCTCATAACAAAACTCCAGTCTTTCGTCAAATTCCACCGATTTTCCCCACATCTATAACAAAAAATGGAGGTAATTATAGATCTCCACTACACTGTAAAAAAGAATTTGTTCATTGGTAATTTTTACGTATTTTTTCCATGTAGAATTTACTTGAAAACATTAGTTTTGCCACTTACGCACTAAATTTAAGTCTTGCTAACTCAAACTTTCAATTTAGTAGAACATACGTGGAATATTTAAGTAAAATCAAATACATAAGAACTTTAAGTAATTTCAGCTTGTATTAATTTAGTAATTTTAACTCAAAATCAGAAATTATACGTATTACTCAAACAATTTATGTTGATTATTCTTATCTTTTTAAAGTAAGGACCGATGCAGTGCGTAATAGAAATATTTACATAATTTATGAATATTCATTAAGACCAAATTAAACTCTTTTTTTAAATAAAACAATTCTTTTTTGTGGTTGAATGAAAATTTAAGGACTTTAAAACATTTACTAATTCATTTGACATGGCTAAGCAAAGACAAGACAAGTTCAAAACAAATAAAAACTTGATATTTCAGGATTGTCAACCAATTTTCCTTTTAAGATGCTACGATCAAGTATATATAAAATTTGGAGCCTTTCAATATGTATCGAATTGAAGCGTATGTAATAGTTTGTGATGGTGGTAGATATATATATACGGTTAAATCTTAAATAGAAGTAGTGTTAGTGATTAGTGATTAATCTTAAATAGAAGTAGTGAATGATTAGTGGATGTTACTTGTTAGATTAGATGGGTACCAAATCGTGCAATATGTAATCCTATCATAGCTTTTTTTTAATTATCTAAAATGATTACAATACTTAAATTATTTACGTTAATGTAACTCGATTTAACTGAGTAAAAATTTATTCAGCAAAATAAGTAAATTCTACTTAAAATGCCGTAGGTAGGATAAGGCAATTCTTTTCCTCAATTTTATTGAGTTATTTCGACTATTATTTTTTTACAGTGTAGTGTATTAATTCACAATTCGAATAAATACATTAAGTATGACTTTGTTTGATAATATCACGATAAATTGGACCACCACTAGGACACACGTAAGCGATCATAATCGCTGCAGCTCCCATAACTATATATTAAGTCATACTGGAGGGCTCAAAGATATACACCTCCGTTCATTACTGTTTGTTTTTTGGGTAATGTTTGCAGCCCTATTCATGTTCGTTTAATGATATAAAGTAAGATTTCACGCGGATAATGCTTGTAAAATAATATACGACGAAAGACTTTTACAAATCTAACTAAATTTGAAACAATTTTCTAAATCATATCGTCACATGCTTTTCCTGAAGTATAATGAACATGTTAAATGCAAAGTTTAAACCAAAGTGTCTTAGCTCCTCACTGTTTACCAATGCCTAAGAAGTAGTTTTCTGTCTGGTTATCGAACCACCCTTTGCAAGTGCAGTACAGTAGTAAGCCATCAAAATAACAGTTTTATTGGTAAGTAGGTCGCATACAATTTTGTACATTTTGAGTTGTAAAATGTAATCATTTTGTTTTCTCCATATTCATATAGGTCTGATCTTCGTGGTTGATAGTGCAGACAAAGCCAGACTATGGGAGGCAAGAGATGAACTGCTGAGGGCGCTAACTAACCCATACATGACACCAGGCATCCCAGTGCTTGTTCTAGCAAATAAACAAGATCTTCCAGGTAAGAATTTGATAGATACCGCAATCAGAATCCCCGACCCATATATAATATCTTAGTATTGTTAACAGCAAATGTACAAGATCGTCCAGTTAAAAGTACCAGTGGCGGATCCAGGGGGGGGGGGGGCCGGGGGGCCCGGGCCCCCCCCCCCCCTTGAGAAAAAAATCATGTAAAATCACGCGATTTTTACCTTTTTGGGGGGTTGGGCCCCCCCCCCCCCTGGCGCTCAAGGGGGGGGGGGGGTGCAAATTTTAAATTTAAAAAAAAAAAAAAGTGCTGCTTACCCCCCCCCCCCCCCCCCACTGAGCGACTTTTCGGCCGGCGCGATTTTCAAATTTTCGGGAGCAAAAAAAAAAAAAGTTGGGCCCCCTCCCCTAAGAAATCCTGGATCCGCGCCTGAAAAGTACAGTACAGGTATCAGCAAAAGATGACCTCCGAACTCCACCAGATCCCGATACTCCACATCACATTGATGGTCCTATAGCAAGTAAACAAGATCTTTCAGGGAAGAAATGTATGGATACTTCGATCAGTCCCAATCCCATCCTTAATCTCACTCAATATTGGTCCTAGAAAATAAACAAGATTGTTCGGGTAAGGACGGGATGGATGCCTCCGTCTATCGGTTTCTTCCACCCCTCTGCGGGTAAGTTTCCCAGTGGTAGTCCTTCAAACTTGGAGCAAAATCTTCAAGGTATGATCCTGATGTATGCCACCTTTATTGCTCCCATCCCGCCCCTTCACCATCCTATCCCAGCTAGTGAACAATCGTGATCAAAGTATCAAATGTCTTTAAGTTAGTTTTGTAAAATATACCCATTGCCGATTTTATGACTTCCGGACAACTCTTAGGCCCGTATTCTGAAGTCATGTCTAACGTAGTCATGTCTAAAGTTAAACAACTTACTGTTAGTTAACATGAGTTAAACACGACTTCAGAAAACGGGCCTTAATGTTCAAGCTTAAAATCTTGATTGAGGAATTGAGAAATGTTGATAGCTTGAATTCTTACCTCAATGCAGTTAGATACCATTGTGATTAATGTTTTGTTTCCCCCTCACTTTCTATTGGCTTTGTCTCACCTTTTTCGTGTTTCCACATCTCTCCCCCTCTCTGTCTTTTTAAAATTTCTGTATCAGGATCAATGGCTGCGTCAGAGATCAGCGATATCATGGACTTAAAACGACTTTCACCTAACCACCCCTGGTATGTACAACCTACACAAGGAAACACCGGTGTGGGACTACACGATGCTTTTAAGGTACTTGCCAGAATGGTCAAGCAATTTCATAAGGACTTGTCGAAGGCAGAATTGATAAATCGACACGAGAGTGGGCCAGATGCGACAGAAGTTTAGAAGAAGTTTACCAGACACGTAGGTTCGACTGCAGATCTGTGAAAGACTTTCGTCGCATAGAACAGATGGGCGCGGAATGGAACCTGGAACAGAACAACAATCTGCACTGATAAGCGATTTCTTTAAGTCTTGTTTGAAGTTGTTCTAAATGATATATGAATAAGTAAAGTATACAGGTCCGTTTCCAAAGCCGAAGACTTTTCGCTTTTGACGCAAACTCTAGCGATGAAATGGTTTTGTGACGATCGAGTGTTCTGCTGGTTATATGCATCAGTGTTCAGTATTTACGATAGTCGGTCACCGAGTGAGTGAAGGATAGAAAAGAAATCCGAATGTAGCAATGAAGTTGAACACAATCATCCCAGAGGCGCATTAAGCAAACAGATGCATATTGGAACAAGTTGGACACTATTATGCATTAATGTTTTATGGCGATATTCCTTATTTAGTTGGTTGTCCTTGAAATAGATAAACGAATGTCGGCCATCTAGATGGAGCCTGTCTGGAAAAAAAGGGAGGAGCTACATTGATATATTTTAACATTCACTGAGATGATAGTGAGTAAAAATATCTGTCGAGATGCTAGTCACTGATAGTTTTAGTTTTCGCAATTTAGCAGATATACAAAGAGTTGTGAAGTGTGAAAATGTGATATTCAGAAATCGCTTTCACTTTGCGTAAGAAATTAACATTGTTCAGCGATGTTTTATGAATTATTGTATTCTCTGTTTAAAAAAACAGTTTAATGTATACAAATAGTGGGAGAAGAATATGATAAGAATACATACGTCTTACTAGACGTGAACAGTGAGGATTATATATTTTGAGGAAAAAATAATGAAGACGATTTTAGGATTTTTACGTAACGATGGCAACATTTAGTGATGGCTCAAAGATGCGAAAAGCGAGGATAGTATCATTATTTCAAAATCATTTATTTAACGGAGGCCTGTAATTGTAGGGTCCATGGAGATGCCGGAGACGCACTTGATTTTATTTCAAAGTGCAACTGCACAGTGGGCATGTAAGCCGCATTGATTCGAAGAATATGAGTTTATCATTTCGACAACAAAAAATGGTCGTCAATCAAACAGAATAGAGAGTACAGTATGGACTGCCCTATGGAATTGGTACAGACTTTAAGCACTATAACTCTTCATTCTGCTCATAGGAATAGCAACAAATGTTAAAATATGGTGGGAAATGTTTATTTTAGAATAGTTATTTCAGATTGAATTAACATCTAATGGACTTCGGTGAAATTTCAATATATAATGCTGATCACGGTGACAAACAAATATCTTTTGTCCATAATTATCATGATCTCGTATTTAAGAAGAATATCCGTTCTTGTTCTATCATATTAGCGAAGTGCATTTCCATTCCTCTCGATAATTTGTTTGTTTGTTAGTTTGCCTGTTTGTATGTGTGTTTGTTTAAATTTGTTGATTTAAAGTTCACGCCTTTCTTCTTCTTTCGGACAGTATAAAGGCATGTATATAATTACGTACGCCGTTGATTCGACTATCTTTGTAAATAATATTGTATGCAAGATTTTAAATGTAAGTGTAAGTAAAATTGAAATTAAATGAATAGAAATAGAACAGAGACATTAAAAATGCAGCAATACAAGACATGGGCGTTGACGCCGCTTCGCCGTTGAGGGATGACCCCTTGCACGAATTTACAATAGGGGTCATTATGTTAATAATCTGGATGTTTAGTTCATTTTCTTACTTTTTTGTATAAAGTTTGATATTGCAAAGTGATTCATATTAATGCTATATTGATTATAAATGTGCCGAATAAAGAACACATTTGCTGCACAGATATTTACATCAGTAATATTTGCTGTCTGTTTCATTTTTAGAGAGTTTCATCTGAGATTGAAAAAGATGGGAGAGAAGGAGGAAAGGAGAGGAGGAAAGAAATGAAGAAAGCAGAGAGAGGGATAAAGAGAGAGAGAGGGAGAGAGAGAGAGAGAGAGAGAGATGGAGAGAAAGAGAGAGAGGGGAGAGAGAGAAAGAGATAGATGGAGATAGATAGAGACAGATAGAGAAGGGAGAGAGAGATATTTGAGAGAAAGCGCACATAAAGATAGAAGAGAAGAAAGAGAAAGAGATTTGAGAGAAAGGGCACATAAAGATAGAAAAGAAGAAACAGAGAGAGAGAGAGATTTGAGAGAAAGGGCACATAAAGATAGAAAAGAAGAAAGAGAGAGAGAGAGAGAAGAAGAGAAGGAGAGGGAGAGAGAGATTTGAGAGAAAGGGCAAAGTATAATATGTCACAGTATTACCAGGAAATATCGACTTTGTATAAAACAGCCGCAAAATTATCAAATTGTTACAATTACATTTTTACATCTTTTTGTCTTCAAAATTTGTAATCATGAATACTAGATTCATGAATCCGGTTTTTTACCTAACATGATTTGCATTATGAGGGGCGTTTTTGATAGTCAAATCATATCAGCGGTGGACTTCTCCCCATGTTCAAGTTTCTATGAAGAATTAATGTGAATTGATATCAGAGAGCTGTGGTCAAGAATTGAATCCTGACCTGTTAATCCATGCATACATCCACTAGGTCACACCTCAGCAGAGTACAATCCTCATTATTCATACATGAGCACGAGCACAATGAAAAATAAAATGACAAATTTGGACACAATAATGACCAATACAACCTCTCTCCATTTCCCATTTCATTCTTCATTTCTTTCTCTCATTTTATTGATTCATTTTCCTCTCTTTCTCCCTTTCATTTACGCGTATTGTATTACTTCCTTGTTACTCTTTCTCACTACTCATTTTCTCATTTCTTCCTTCACCCATTGTATTCGATCCATTCTATATTCTCTGAATGTTTTACACATAACTGGTATTGGTGAATGGTTAGTTAACATCAGACTGCAATAATCCAGGAAATACTATGACGGGGAACAAAATACAGAATTTCCAAGAAGTGATCACTTAAAACAAAGCAAATTCTCATATACTTCTTACAAAGATTTATTTTTCAGTGCAATCGTTATTATACAAAACCATTTGTATAGGCATGGAGTACGAATGTACAATGTAAGATTGAAAAATATGTTAAAAACTGAAGTTTGTTAGTTTGTTAGGTAAACTTTTACATGATATAATGTTTTATTTTTTTTCTCCATACGAACTTTCACTTGATTTAAAGGATAAGGACACGTAATCAAGTCATCTAAATAACTTCATGATAAAGATGATTCATAATGGTTGGGTCTTTCAACCAACCCATACAGTGACTATTTATAAAATATATCCATCACTATATATCAAGTAGATTACTGTACAGTGATGTAAATATATACTCTAGCTGCCTTTCGGTAGGAGGAAAATACATGACAAAATTAGAGCATTATTCGTCAAAATGACATACCGGTAATGAAAATAAATACTAAAATACATTTAATTAATATTGTTGCATACAATACAGGAAGACTGATGACGCTTCGCACAAAGGATTGTTAAATGTAATATTGACCATTCTTCACAGCCAAGAAATAAATTAATTAAAGTGTTTTAGAAAATAAGGTAACCTAGGGCGAAAATGATCCAAGTAAAGTATTTCTTGAAAATAAGAAGATATTTCCAGGTTATAGGAGCCATTTTGTAATTGTGTTTGCCAAAATGATATAGAAGAGGAAGCAAAACATATAAAGAACACAATTAATTTGTCTAATTATACGTTGTTGTGTATGATGTAAATGTTATTGATAAGGTTCTTATCATCAACCAGCCTCTACCGTAAGATCAACTGACTCAAGAAAGATGTCAACACATTACCAGTAAGGAGGGGTACTCTAGTTCAACTACTATGCACACTCCATTTAATCCAGACTTCTGTATCTTCTTAGAAAGGAAAACAAAAGTACAATGCTTGACATAAGCCCGCTTCTTGACTTCCTTTCCCATTCATATATCAACCTATCACACCATGTTGACATCTCTTTCTTTAGAATAAGTAATAGCCTAGTAGCAAGAAGATGAATGAAGATTAGCATCCAGAGTTTCCTGGTTCTCACAGTATGAAGCTACATTGTAGAAAGAACCCTGTTGAAGAGCCAATATTAGCCACTACAAGTAAATTGGATTCTTCGTTCTCCATCTATAATATAATCAACATTGGAAATGATCACTATACCATATATTATGATAGTCAATCAAAGATATTTTGCTACCGAGACACAAACAAAAACATACAAGGAAGCAAAGTAAGTTAGCAAAATTAACTGCAGCGATCAGAAGAACTAAGAAATATGCAAAACCGAAGGGGAAAAAAGGGATTGAAGTTTTGGCAAGAAATGAATGAATAAAAGTTGCTACACTCTACTACTCTCATTAGAACTCATGCACACACACAGCTTGTGTCATGCAATTTATTTTTAATTGTTTAGTTTGCTTTTGGGATATTCAATCCACATAATGGTCTGGGAGACTAAATAATTAATATTCTACCATTTAAATTATAAAAACACAAATTAGATTATGTATGTACATATTTACAGAAATTAAATCCTCCCTCATTACTAAAAATCTATGGCAATCAGTTATCAGTTTTCGATCACACTTTATTCCTTAAAGCCCCACTGTCCTACTTGTAGCTACTTGCTCCCTCTATAAAGAAAACTTCCCCAATCGGTGCATGTTGGTCCCCCATGATTCTCTTTTTCTTATGTTAGTTGAGAGCTGAGTTAATGAGATAGCAACCTGTCAGTGACCTCGCTGTGTGGTCTAATCCCTTCTGGCCCAGTAGTATTGACGGTCTTTAAAACAAATTTCTGATGATTTTTTTATCAACTTGATTATACTGAAATCTTTGAATCTGAATTTAAAAACAAATTTCAGCTGGCGATCATTTCTACTAAATGGAAAGTTGATTTGCAATGGTTTTCATTCAAAGCCTATAGATGCTCTGATGCTATTTTTACAGATAATCTTATATCATGCTTGCAACTATCTGGACTGGTGAATAGTCACTTCTCTGTAACTATTTGAGCTTGATGACACTGAAGGTTCTAACTTGGATTTGGTCATCAGTAAACCCTTTTCATACAGGGTCTGTGCAAGGTCCACTGGCTGCAACAGAAAAAGAGTATTAAAAAAAAAGTAGAAGGAAAAGAAGGAAAAGAAAGTTATTACAAAGTCATATAATAATATTTTAACAAAAATATGTACAATCATGTTTTCTTCATAGTTTGTTTTAAATTTAAAATAAGCAACGCAGACTGTTAACTCAACACCATACAACATGTTAAAGTGAGTCACTCGTCAGTTTCCATGTGCAGAAGGCTATAATACGCTGACACCAGACTTGGTGGATAATAAAGATCATTAACGTGTGTACAGGTATTAGGCCTGCACCCAGCGAACCCGTTGGCCAATCGAGGAATACCCCCTCGTCTATCGAAAGTCTTTGGGTGTCGGAAAAGTGAGATAATGACTTTACCATGTGGGGGAATGGGTGGAAAACGCAGAACGTTACATAAGGCCTGGTGGTCATAAAACTGAAGGCTAACTCTGGTGATTGACAGCACCTCTTATTGAGCAAACACCCGAATGGTGTTGAATTCCCCATGAGAGCTGACTACTGAGTGTCTTTAAAGACCGTCAACACTACTGGGCCAGGGGGATTAGACCACACAGCGAGGTCACTGACAGGTGGCTATCTCATTAACTCAGCTCTCAACAAACATAAGAAAAAGAGGATCATGGGGGACCAACAGGCACCGATTGGGGAAGTTTTCTATATAGAGGGTGCAAGTAGCTACAAGTAGGACAGTGGGGCTTTAAGAGAGGTAAGAACAGGATCCCAGCTTTAAAAAAAATGCCTGAAGCTTCTAGATATCTAATTTAAGTGCAGAATCAGTCTTGGAAACTCTTGAAAATTCTTGAAAATAGCCCACAGGTTTTCAAGATTGCAATAGGAAACATTCATTTTCATCCAAAGGCCATATCTTCAGGGACATAAGCCTCCAGGCTATTCATTTACCATTGTATACTTCATTTACCATTGTATACTTTCTTTACCACCATACCAATCATTAGTCGACATGAAGAGGATTATAAAGAAAACATACATTAATAGTTAAAGAATTTAAAGACCATTATCAAATGGATCTAATAGTCAAGGTGTACGATTACATAACGGGTATGACTATGTACTCACATCAGCTATCTCGTCATTTACAGGTTGTAACTGATCAGCCAGGCTGCTCACAGGTACATAGTCAGGATAGCTGTGGAGGAGATGTTCTACAGCTGGTGCGAGCTGAAGAGAGAAAGCCAATGAACATGTTGTTACATTTCAGGTAAAATTAACGACTCAAAATTTGATCTACAGCACTGGCTTAGGTCATGGAATCAGAATTGCAAGTCCTCATTTTTCAATTCAATTATAAATCTACCCAATGTAAACACTGGTAAAATGTAGATAATAAAATTTCATTAAGTAATATGTAAAATCTTCTTAATAGTTCCTGATTCAGTAAACAGCATTTGGAAAAAAAATGAGACGATTCCGGGATTGGTACTGCAAAATAAAAAAATAGCAACGAATACAGACATCCTTAAGCTTTTCATCATGCCCTCATCAGAGTAAATCAAAAGAATGAACAGAAAGCCAATATTGATAACATAAGTGAAAGCTAATGGAACAAGCATGCAAAAGATTAAAGGGCTGTGATTGGCTGCCTGATATTTTATCGATGACTGTGGCAATGCTAGCTAGAATAAGTCCGAGTGAGAACCGTCACCCATCTAGGCATGCTGAAAGGCCCCTATATTCAGCTCACCTGACCCTATTCTGTGCCGACAGAAATAATCTGTACAGCCCGTGGTCTACTTTCTAGCAGCCAATCACAGCCTATTAATCTTTTGTGCGATTGTTCCTTTAGCTTCTGCTTATTGTCTGATTTTGGCTTTTTATTTGGAAATAATGAATGGTATACCCATAAGCCCAAGATTTTTTAGGCCTTCTATATTGTCTTAGGCCACATAGGTATTAAAAATAATCCAAATAAAAGTTTTTGTTGAATTCTTACTTCCTATGAATGTATTGCTGTCGAATGGGATAATCACAATATATTGGAGTATTAAATAGAAAATATAAAACATTAGAAGATGTTTGTGAAAAAGCATTTCAAGCTATTTTAAAATTCAATTGACATGGTGATCTGTGACAGCACACTGAATGATATAACTCAGGGATGCCAACCTTTCAGAGCACAAATCAGTAACCATAAGGCTCAAAATCAGTAATTTGGGGAATAAATCAGTAATTTCCTATGCGGCGCCATGACTCTTAAAAGAATGGCAAGCGGACGCATGCGCGCATGATTATCTGAAATTTGTTGTGATTTTACTCCCACAAAGTTGCTAAATATTGATTTTCAGTTCATCACAACACATAAGTTTTCAATGAAAAATTGGCTTCTTTTAAGAGAATACTTGATAATTGTCCATCTTTCTCATGCAGCAAGTGCTGGATGGCCACCATACTGTACAGCACTTGCTACGATAGATCCCTACACGCAAAAAAAAAAAAAAAAAAAAAAAAAAAAAACGTAATTTTTAGACAACATTCCGTACTGCCGTAATGGTCGTTAATTTCCGTACCAATTACGGGAAATCCGTACTAGTTGGCATCTCTGATAACTCACCTCTGGAGGTATCTCAAAGAACTGAAGCTCCTTTTCTTTGAACACCCTGGAGTTCTCTAATGAATGATAGACCAGGACCTTGTCTTCTTCAGGGACTAGTCTAAGGATGTTCCTCCTCAGTAGTCTTATCTGGTCATCTTCACTGAGCTGGACAATGCCCGATACCTTGCCATTCCTGCAGGATGCGCTCTCACCAAAAACACTGCAGGATTCCTCAGCTGTTACAGAGAATGACAAATATTGTACACTGCTGTCGACCATCACAAAATTGTACGCAAAAGAGTCAGACAATTATCACTTAATACTCAGAAATCTAAACAAAATCTAAGTATATTTAATGACATTATCGGTCTCGAGCCACTCTCTGCACAGGTATTTTTACATACAAACATTATATGCTAATAAGCACAAATAATATTCCTTCTTTATAAATTATTTATGCCACATATAGTATTTACAAACCGGTAATCAAGTATTAGCATGTTTGTCCACACTTTTGGGTTCTCTTGGCCTATCAAATCCTGGGCGGAGAGAGGCAAATGTCAGATAATGCCTTGGTAAAGTATGCCAGTGAAGTATTTGGGTTTGACACACTTGACATCATTGGATACACATAAAGCACAGATACATTGTGTACCATACATGTTGGCTCTCTCTACTCTCTACTTATGATACCAACAGGTATATGATATTCCCTAAAGAACCTTTCTCATCATACAAAGTTTCTGCATGTATCAGGATAAAATTTGAACTAACTCGTTGCTCAATGACAATAATCCGTTGACGATTGAAAATATACCTTCTTCAAGTACAGGTGGAAGACTGGTGTGAAAGAATTCTAAAGACATCTGATCTGCTGCAGCATCTATAGGAGCAGATTTTAGAAGCTTTGAGAACAGGTCACCAATCTTCTTCACAAATGGTTGTCTCCTCTCATCATCCTATACAACAACAAAAATACAAGATAATTTCTTTATATGATTACAGATTCAATGCTAATATATCTTACCAAAACAGTTTATTTTGTAGGTTCAGCACAACATTGTCTGAATCAGTAAGCTCTCAGGGTGTACCAAACATCCTGAATGTATGAAGTAATTACTGACATTGCACCAACATCCAGTTTAAAAAAAAATCTATTCATCTTGCATTACCTTAGCAGCAGAAAGTACAGCACATGAACATATTTTTTTTTCTTCCACTGAATTAAACATTTAACACTTGATGGGAGCAGAAGTGAAAGTTCTTTGAATGAATTCATTCTATTCACTAGTTGGATGAGGTTGAGGTTGACAACACCTGGCACAAATATAATCTTATATAGTAATCAATTAGACTTAAACAGAATTTCAATTCAATAATTTGATGGAACCTACTCTAAATCATAATCTTATACAATCGTCAAGCATTTAGAGAGTAACCAGGTAAAGGTATCTATCAGGCATCATCAATCTAAATGTTCCTACTTGAATCAATTCATAATTCCTTACCAGATCCTCATGCGCCACACCCATATAGTTGAGGTAATCAGTAGGTAGAGACTTTCTGAAATCAATGTTCTCCTCTCTAACTACATGGAGTGCTCTGGTTAGGACATGCTCCATCAAGTCACCCCATGTGTTCTTCTGACATGCTGATATCGTGATATGAAGAGAGTGGGTCTCGGAGGGAGTGCTTGCCTGGATAGAATAGGACAGTGGTTTCATAGAGAATTTAAGTGAACTTCAAAAGAGCCCCTGCAGATGACCCACTTCTATGCAGAGTTGTTTTCTTTGCTCCAATATTTTTTGAATGATTGATGTTAAGAAATAGAAAGAGCGTGGGATCTTTGATGGGGTAATGCCATAGAAAAGCACAACTGAATACAGGATGATTAACACGAAATGTAAACAAATTTAAATATATAAATATATAAATGAATCCAATAAAAGAATAAATGTACACATAGTATATATTTTCTTTTCTCACATGATATCTCAATTCACTGATGTTAAAGGTAAAGACCAGTAATGGTCAGGTCATGCGATTGCATTGTGAAAGAAACATTGTGGAATCGATCAGAAAAGGTTGATCATCTAGCATCTAGCATCTGCAAGGTTCTGGAATCATCAAAATGATAAGAAATTTGGCCCATTCTTCGTAAAGTTACAAGCACTATACACAGAAAGATGTATATGGGACTACCCTATATCTCTCACAGTCCATGAGAGAAACAAAATTACAAAATATATGAATTAGTAGGCGGTTTCCCGGCAAATTTTTTATCATCATGTATTAGTCAAAACATATTCTTTCACATGATTGGTAATGAGAGCTTCAATTTCATATTTTGAAATTGGGGCGTTACCAATACTGGTCTTTACCTTTAAAATGAAAAGAGAGACGAAACAATGTACAAGCATATTCAATAGTAATTCTTAATTCCTCCTAGTCAAACGCACACCACCAGGGGCATTGGCTATGACTAATATTCAAATCTTCAGAGTGAGGGAAAGATAGTCAAGAAGCAAAAATGAAAAGAAAATGCACTCACTTGATGGATAACTCCTCTTGGGAAGTAGAGAAGATCTCCTGGCTCTAGGGTTGTGTCTAAGATTGGCTGACCAATATCAGCATCAGTGAAGTTTGCTAGAAGATGATAAAAAAAACCAAAGGAATCAATGGACTACACTTACAATACATGAAATTTCCAGTGTACTTTTATGTTATTTTAATCCAAGGCTAAGTTTGAAGTACATTGAGGTAATGATTACATCAACAATGAATACATATAAAATCACTATCATGGTTAATTCTCTGTAGAAATCCATAATTGGAACAAAGTGTTGCCTCTAGAATGTCTGCATGAGGTAAAATGGAAATATATAGCTGATTGATATTTAACAGTCATTGTATTTGCAAGTTGTTGCTTTCTTGAAGATAAACACTGGCTTACTTACAGTACACATTCAACATGCATTGCCAGCTCAGTAAGTTTAAAACCTTACAATTTGTGACATTTGTAACCCCCCCCCCCCCCCCCACCCTTTCTCCTCAAATGATGGCTCATACTGTACTTGTTGTACTCATTCCGATCTATTAACTCACAGCTAGAGAACCTAGGAAGTACTTCAGCCGGTGACCTCTGGTTATACAGCTTCCAGTGTTTCTTGCCTTCTAGTTGAAGCACAAAGGCCTCTATGTCATCATAGTGAGGTGCAAAGCCTTGTGTGCCTGGAGGAGTTAGGTAACTGATCAAACAAAAAGAAGAACAAGCCAAATTAATAGACTTCTATCACCTGTTCATTAAAGGATAATCGTTATCATTATATGTCTAAATTCATGTTAACCTAATATTCGGTTAAAATATGAGTGCTTAAAGTGCTACTGTTTCTCCAGTTAAATTAGTTTATGTAGTCAAAAGTACTTACTTCACTTTGCAACTACCAAACAGTTTCTTCAAGTCTACTGGTAGCACTCAGGAAACTATTTAAACAGAAGTTTGGTATTTGAGAACGTAAAACTTTCTCAAGAGGATATGCACTCACATGATTAAAGCAAGAACAATTTGGAATTATTTAATTTTTCCTTTTAAATTCTAGAATTTGGGGCTACATTTGTATTCACTTACATGTTTGCTCCTACAAAACAACCAAAGAACTCCTGAAGTGCTGCTAAAAGTTGCCATACTCTGGTAGAGTATGTTTGAGGGTTTAGGACTCTCACTGAACAACCATTCTGTACAAATGAAAACAAATTATTTAATAATCATATCAAATATACACAAAGAAAGCTTTCTCTCATCTTATAGGGGAAACAATTGATAAACTGAAGAAATTTGTCTTCTAATCTTTATTCTTTTTTTCAAATCTAGTTTCATTTATTTCACATCTCTTAAAAAATAAAATATATGCAGAAATATGCAATTTAAGAACAACATTTTCCATAAAAGACAAAAAGATACAAAAGAGAAAAAAGGTGTACACTGTGATGAAGTGAATGTGAGGGAGTAGTCAAGGCTACTCCCCATATTAACATTCATCACTGTCACAAATCAAGTTACAACACATGAAAATATTCTGAGATAATAAGTAAAGTTAATAATAATAAGTTAAGGCTGAAAACATTTTGGGATAATTTCTTTGAACCCCCCCCCCCCAAACAGTCACAAGTAAGTCTTTTTCTCTGTTTCCATACAAGGTTTACTAGGTATATTTTAGCAGTCTCAAACCAGACTTGACCATAGATTTCAAGTAGACCTACGTTATAGTAGTCCCACACTACTTGAGGTTGCGCCCTGCCTGTTGGGTTGTGCGTCTCTCTCTTTCCATCTGTGTATGTGGTGACATCAATATTCCGAGTGAACTGCACATCATTCTGAAAAGTGATGGATGTAAAAAGTTTATAACTCAAATGATTTCAGAGATACAAAATAAGTTCAATCTCCTTAAATTTACAAACATCAAAGTGTAGCATGCTTTATTTGTAATATGAGCAATCAATTTTCTATCACCATACATACTAGCGTAAGAATGTGCTAAAAGGATTTAAATGATGTTCACCATAAAAGAATACTTACCTCTTTTAGAATATTACTGAGTTCTTTTGAGCTGAAAATATCTGTAAAATAGCCTGGTTTATGTCTCTTCAAGAACAGGGGTTTCCTTTCAAATATATTTCTGAAAGAAAAAAGCAATGTTGATATTCCTAAAATCACAACTGAATAGGAAATTTTCTGTCTCATTGATATACAAACTCACAAGACTAGAATAATAATAAATAACAATAAATCATTTAACAATATATAGTTGGGAGTATTTAAGTAAAAATGAATACAACTCTATGTGTATTTAATGCATTTACTATGAAGGAAAAAAAACATTGTCGCAAATATACATGCAACTACTCAACTTTCAAAAAAGATAAGACTCTTCTCTTATTCTCATCTGTTAGAGACATTTTTTTACACAATAATATAGAATGAAATCGAATAATTTATCTAATAAGTAATTTCTGTTAAAGTGACTCTGTAACATTGTCTCAGATTCTGAAACAAAATCTTGGGTTTAGCTCATTCCTCATGCTTGAATCATAATTATAGACCTTAGGTCAGGAACCCCATGACTTTTAAAAGCTGATCTCTTGTCTGATTGATATTTATGATTGGAAATCAAAATTTCATTTTTTGTTTTCCTAACAGTTTTTATAACACTACAGTCTATTGGGGAAAATGAGTATGGTAAAACCAGTCACTCAAAGATTTTTACTTTTTTGAGGCACTTCATGATCATTTTGAAGCACAATTTGTTTATAGGGCTTCAATATTACACCATATCAAAAACACTGATAACACGTAGTGCCATGTATCCCAGATTTAACATTGTTAAACGATGCCTTTAAAGGAGGTGGACTTATAAATAATCTAATTGAAAGAATTCATTGAATACTCTTTCATAAAATATTAACTTATTAAAATTGATTAATTTCCTTATAACAAGTAGATACAGTGTAAGAATATTCATAGTATAAAGTATCTTCATTATGCATCACAGAAGTAAACAATGTAAACCAAAGTCCAAAGTCTACCAACATGCAGATGACTGTTACATTATAACAAGTACACACAGTGGAAGAAAATTGTACTATATAATGCCTTCACTATGCATCTCAGATGAAAACAATGTCGACCCAAATCTACCGACATGTACATAGATGACAATTTCATACAGGATCATATATTTCAACATGAATGTATATTATAAATACATTGAATTGACTTAATCTGCACGAGAGTCATTGAACACTTACTTGAAATAGTCTTCAACCTTAAAAGGTGATATGAGCCACGAGAAGACATCTTTTCCATGTTGACGACTGTCTCTCTTCATTGAGTCATCAGGTACACTGGATGATGGGCCAGCTATGGTGTTCTCATTCCCACTCTCCTGGTACTTTTGAGAACATTATAGATTCATATCTTGAAAATTATGTTCTTAAAACAGGGGTGATAGTGAGCACTAAAAACAAATATTTCCCCCCCCCCCCCCCTGGGGTAAAAAAAGGCATCGAACAACATTCCCTCCTTTTTGAGTAAGAAAATTGGGGGAAAATTAGGAAATGTAGTGAAAATAAGTGAAAATAAGGGAAAATCAGGGATTACAAAAAATTGGAAAAATCTATTTAAATTGTGTAATTATCAGGCCTGTTAAAAACAGGTTGTGGCAATAGGCTGTAGAGAGAGATACTGAGGCATGCACTGAAGTTTAGGAAAACAAGAAAAAAATTGGGATAATTATAATTTACCCGCAAATCAACATATCTACATGTACATGCAAGCACTTGTGACTTTGCAACTACATGTACAAGAAGGTTTCCTTCAAACTAGGCATTCAACTAGGTAGGAGAGAAGATAGTAGATGCCTGGTCATGATCTAGGACCAATGTTTGATGAAAACTACTATTCTAAATTGATCAAGAAAGACTACATAAAGAGGAGACTTGTCGTAAGAAAGTGTTACATAATCTCTTATTAAACAGGGGACTTGGAGTGAGTTCTGAATATAATAAGGGACAAATACAGGTAAGACAATATGAACAGTGAGAATCTGAAGCTCATTTCAACTTAGTGTCTCAAAAATTCTTTTCAGTTTGGACTCTACAAGAGTGACATACCTTGAGACGTTTTGCAGTTGGTTCTGTTGGCTGCAAGGTTGGTGTGACCTTTTTTCTTCCTCCCTTGTCTGGGGTTGTAGTATAGGGTGATTTACGCTTTTTCTGACTACTTCCTCTGGACTTGGAATCCGCTGCTGATTACAAACAAATGATGACAATTTAATGTTTCACTAAGTTCATTACAGATATTATTTTTATTACACAGGATGATTTCCTCCCTTGTATTAGTAAAAAATATTTCAAAGTATGATAAAGTATTAATCTTCAGCATTATTTGGCACATCAACATAAGTTACATTATGCATGTCAGGATTGTCAGCACTGTCACTTCTAGAATAAAAAAATCAGTCTATTTCATTGATATGTTCTGCTGAGACTACATATGTCTGGGCAGTTTTGCTTCATTGAATCCTCTTGTCAACAGACAAAATGTGTTAAAAAACTACTCCAAGCAGACAGATTTTTCTGTCTATGTCATCTCAACCAATACAGTATAGACTTGATCATTCCCATACTCTTGCACCAATGCACTTTCAGAATCAAGTACCACTAGTACCCTCAGTTCTTGTAGGCCTTGTTCGACTTGATGATAACCTAGAAGAAGGTCTGTCCTCATCATTGACGTCCATATTATCCGCCTGCAACCTTCCAACTGTGCACTCTGACCTCTTGACAGCTTTCTTGGTCTTCTTGGAGCGGGCAGATTCTCTGAGCTTCTTCAGCTTACCCTGGCCCTGTCTGATGAGACCAGCGATGGGGGTGGACGCCTCAGGCTTCTGAACCTTGCCTCGGACTTCTTTCTTTGGTGTAGCATTCTGCTTCGCCTAAGGAGATAATGTGGGAGATTGGCTGTTGACTCTATACATACGAGTCTATTACAAATACAAAACATGCATATCTAGATCTATCCTTTAAAAACAGTACATTTGCATGTAAAATACAACTGAAGAAATCCCCTTCCTAAGCTACTTGACACAATAAAATGGAAAGGGAATATTATCATGACAGTTTCCTTAAAAAAACAATTAAAAAAAAGCAACTGCAATGATAACTTCAAGTTCAACAACACTAACAGTACCAATAGAGCATTACATTTGGCCCTTCAGTCTTCAGACTCTGTCCAAGTAACTTCGGTTTTCATTATTAGAGGCGTATAATCGTAGACTATATCTTAATTTAAAAAATGGACCAAAATCATCTTGGCCTAAATGAGTACATCTACTTCTAGATACTTGACAGGATCCATCAGTCAGGATATAATACCAAGGCTACTGGGGCACATACATGTAGAAATTAAATTATACATCTACTATCTAGCGCATCCGCATTACGTTCATACCGTCTCAGCCTCATTTTCTCAAATTGGGGCCTACATGGACCCTTCTGATTGCCATCGCTGGCTGCCATTAGCTCAACTGTATAAGATTTTAGTGCGAGGAGAAAGCTTGCGATTTCTGTTTGATCTTATACCCAAATCATATTCCAGTCAAATCTTCTACTTTGTAATTGTACAATTTTTTCAGCATCCTTAAAAAGTTCAGTAATTCACTTTAAGTTTAAAGGTTCACTCAATTAAAAAGAAAGAAGGTACTGTTTCCCTGTATTATTGCCTTCCAATCTCGAATCTGGCAATTGATTTTCAAAATTATTTCTCATTTTGGCGAAAAGGGGGAAAAACTAGAGGTTTTGGGACCTTTCCTTAAAACTCGTGAGCTGATTGGCTTATTGCGGCACACCCACTTGTGACGTCAGAAAAGTAAGAGGCACGAGAGCTGCGAGCTGCAGCGATCCTGAATCACATTAACATTGTAAACAAAATGCGATATTTTACACGTCTGTTTAACAGACAATTTAAGAAAAAAATAAAATTCATGAATATAGTCTTAGGGATGAATAATCTCTATCAATATATTTTCTACAAGATCAGTGATTACGTTTGCCTAAATATACAGCTTTTGTTTGTTTTTTTTAACTTTTCTGTGAACAATGTTCTCATCAATCTGAGCTTGCCGAACGAAAGTTTGTCAGTGGTCGTAAACGCGTAAACAGTCGTTTTAAGTATGCGTACAATAATTTTTAGTTCGGCAACTACGTTTCCCTTCGTAAAGCGACTGGTAAACACGACAACTTCCTCTCTCACGGCATTAGTTTTGTGTTTTGGCTTTCGGCGTTTACGTAACTTATTGAGAATTACTCTTCGCTTTCAACATATTCTTAGCTTTTAACATTACGAAGATAGATGGATAGTGACCGCGAGTCAGATTGGGAGGAGTTTTTGGAGCCAGATACGTACTCTGATTTATCAGATGACGACGATGGAGATGAAGATACAGATTCAGGAGATGGCGAAGAAGCTGAGGTGGACAGGGCAAGGGGAATTCAACCCTACTTGTTTGAACCCCTAGAAGACGCGCCTGAAGGGGCCGCGGAAGCTGCGGGGGAAGCTGCTGCAGCTGCTGGAGGCGGCGTGAATGAAGCAAGATTGGGAAACAACGAATGGTAAGAGCATGAAACTGAAAAATTCGGATTTGTTATGTCTGCTGATAGCAAACCACGAATTTTGGATTGTCAAATTCATTACATAGACTAGACCTCTATGTCAAATGATAAATTCTAGAAATAACATTCTACTAACTGATTCTATTTCTAGGATCTAGATCTCTAGAGTCTACTCGAAATTGAATTTTGAGGATTTTTTTTTGTCACAGCATTTTGATTTTTGAACCTTGTATAATATGTAAAACTATTAAAAGTAAACATAACTCTGATGTGATCACCAAATTTAGATCAGATGTAGCCTGAACTTTGTAGTGTATTTATTACTTTTCGTGCTTGCTGAATCATGTAAATATAGGTCTAACTTTAGATCTAGTCTAGACTCTATGTAGATCCACATCAAAAGAAAACTTTTTTTTTATTTCATGCTGCAGGTGCTCGTGTAACGGTGGCTGTGAACCGATGCCCACAGTGCGTGAGTCTGTATGCTGCAAAGAAATACAGCGAGTTGTGGACAAGATTGATTCCTACATGGAAGGAGAATTGGGATGCATCACATCACATCCAGGATTTGAAAGGGTTTGCTTGGACCAGTGGGTGCTGGAAACTGCCTCATACCAGTACATCCAGCAGTATGGAGGGCGAGCTCGTCGAGACGCTTCTGAAAATGAGTACGATACATTTTTGTTTACATAACCATAAGTTACATGGTACCCTCCCCTTTTCATTTCAGAAGCAATTACTGATAGATCTATAACAATTTAAAACAAAAAATTGAACAAAGATGTCTTTATATAAATGGCTCTGTAAAGTTACCTCATGGGTACAGAGGGAAATATTTGCACAAAGCAAAGTGTGCCTTGGTGCAACTCGTTTCAGTATTACTCCAGTGATGCTTGTCTGTATGCGGCTAAGATTTTATTTGCAATGGAGCCAAGCTTGATGAAGGAATAATATTTCTGTCTGTGTAAGAATTTATATTGTGTTTTCTATTGTTTACATGTATCCCTTCAGATTCAAACTCCTAACTTTAAGATTTACTTCATTGCTTCTCTTTTCTCTCCAGGAAATCGAGGCACATTGCTTATCGTCAGCTCGTTCGATGGTGCTGGCAATTTTTGGGCAAAAGAGTGCGGGTTCCGCTACCTTCCTGTGCAGTGACCATGATAAGGAATGCATTTCCATCAGAAGTATACAAAGGTTTTGAGGACATTGACATGTAGATTGCCTTCATGTATTAAACTTGATCATGTGAAAGGGATGAGGGGTAGTGATTTACTTGTTTTTACTCCAGTATAGCCTCTACAGATGACTTTATATATGGTGGCAGCGTGAAGAACACTACATGAGCAGTTTATTTGGAATTGATAAAACAATTTACAAGTTCTTAACCAGAAGTTCTGAACCATCATAGTCATAGAATATTTAAACTTGTACTTGTTTTTTTTTTTTTGGGGGGGGGGGGGTTGACAATTTATGTGATTTTGTATCTTGTATATACTGATTTTCAAAATGTTTCATAAAACAAATTAAATTATCTCATTTCATGTTAACAGTTACTCAATTTCATGAGCCGATATTAAGATGGATTTTTCTTTGTAAATTTATGGGGCTTTGGATTGTCTGGAATATTTGTTTTAAATTATGTTCATTTTTTAAAATACTTTTCAATAAAAGTTGTCAGATGAGGTTTGGCGCTCTCTGTAATTTTGATTTTCTATTTCATGTTTACAGTAACTCAGTTTCATGGGCCAATAATAAGATGGGTTCTTTGTTGAAAATGTATTGGGTTTCATTATTTGTCTAATAAAAATGAAAACATCTTTTTTGGTTTACAGTAACCCAATTCCATGTTGTAAGATGAATTTATCACAGAAAAAAAGTTACATTTTTTTTTTACATTAGCGATATCTCAATTCCATCCTGTAAGATTAACATATGTGAGTAAATTTATGGGGATGAGCATAAACATGATTATTCTGGCATAAAAATGATACGAAATTTCTTGTATTCAATATGCTTTCTTGTACAGACATGTATTTTCATTTCATCAGGTAATTGTTTGAGTGGCAAAATAAACTCAGAAACAGCTCACAGGCACAACTAGTTTACTTTTCTCTTTCTCTTGTCGATATATATATATATATTTTTTTTTGGGGGGGGGGGGGGGGAGGGGGGGGGGGGTAAGGTCAGCTTTTTTGGGTCATCCATTTCCTTCAAACCATACACGTAAAAAAAGTTAAAGGCGTACGCGCCTGAATGTATTGATGGGTGTGTGGTATGCTTGTATGTACTGTATTATTGTGGTGATTGTGTATGTTGACAGGTGTGCAACTTGAGGTTTACCTGCACAAAAAGTTGTGAATTATAGGTAAAAATACAGTTTGTAAAATGCCCAACTCTGACACACTCACACCAACCCCAAGATTACTTCTTTTTTTCTACCAGAGCTCTTTATTGATATATGAATGTACCCAAAACATTGCTCTCGTAATTTTTTTTTACCACAGCTCCTTTTTTTCATTATATATTTCTACCTAAAACTTTAACAATTATTGAAGTAAAGGTCTATGCATCTCCCACTCTGCGCTTCGTTTGGCCTGCTGCACTGGACAAATTATGCTTGTGAGGCTGACAGCCACTAAAGTGATTTTTTGCGTGGTTCCAAAAAATTTCGCTCTCGTAATTCCCTGACTCACACACAATCACATCACGACATATAAAAGAGAAAGTCAACAAGATCTATTCAAATAAAATAACAAAAGTACAAACATTTATTAGTATAATAACAACAAACATCAAATATTTAGTAATGCATGGATGAGAGGAAGTTGAATGGGATTGACAGCAATCTTTACTAGTGCAGCCAAACTTGGGAGTTGCCAAATATAATACATTTATATAATATACTGACTGGCCTTGAGGGAGATACCACATATATTGCCCAAACAAGACTTGTATTGTCCCAAGTCAAAGACGAGGGCAATATGGATCTTGTGAGGGCAATATATGTGGTATCTCCCGAAAGTTAAGCAAGTCAATATTTTTATTGTTATCCAAATCAGACATCTAGAGCAAATACATAAATCAATCATGACAATCTCAAAGAACTGGAGAAAAAAAAAGCACTGTTCATCCAGTGCTTGACAAATTTGTTGATACACTGATAACAGTGAGCCTTTGGTTTGATTATTATGTCACAAAAGAGTGCGCGCAAAGTGCGCAGGTTCTCATACGCATAAAAGATGCGTAATAAAAATGACAAAATATGGCGCGGTCAATACGAGACTACATTTTCACACGCAAAGTCTATACGGGCAGAGAGACCAAGGAAAATACAAAGAATATATCCTTCCGTTCCCACTGCTAATGAAAACTAGGGAAATACAGTTTTGTAAATGACTGATACAGGTAATAATACATTTTATTTTTCGTACAGCCCCCCAAACAAACAAAAAGTGGATGAGCATCGGGGGTGGGGGGGGGGGGGGGGGGGGGTCATCAACATGTCTTTTATGTGTTTCTATGACAAATTTGATCTCAGCCAATCAGATTCAAGGATTTCAGTAGATTGTAACAATTATTGTAACTTTTCCTTGATAACAAGGTTTATGAAACGGTCCTTACTTGCCATGAAACGTTGGCTGAATAATTGACATCAGTGTAAAGAGCAACTCTTTCTGAGGAAACTCCGCTTTAAATCGTCAAATTTCATGGGAAAGCTTTTGTTGTAGGACACACTAAGTATGATCCTTTTTGAGCAGTTGTGATCAGTATGACGTGTAGACTTTGCGCTAGTGGATTCAGCGAATAGTTATTCACAAAGGAACACAAAGCAATTATTGGTCAAGAGAAAATCTGCTGTGATGCCGTTGAATGATCTCCTCTCTGGATGGATAGACATGGCTACTGGTCAGTGGTGGTGGAGACGGCTGCCTTGGAAGTGGTGATGCATCGCTCTCATATTCGGAAATGTCAGCCATGAGTTCCACAACATAGGCTACAGACAGAAGAAGAAAATAAAAGGAAAAATCACACATTTTGCTATGCACTTGAGTGCTTGTGTCCAAACACTGGTAATCATTTATCAGTAATCATTTCCCTGATTTCTTCCTCCAACATCAACAAAGCTTTTTCCTATTATTGCTCTTATGGCCATGCTTGTAATTTCTACCATCTTCTTGGAAGATGACATAAATTGACACAGACAAAATTATGTAATTTGAATCTTTGCACTGACTTACAGTGGATGCATGGTTCTTTGACAGCTTTGGCAGAAGCAGCTCCTGGTTTGTACTTCGGCTTGCTGATGGCATAGCGCTTCTCCCCTTTCTTTGTGGTTGCTTGTTTGCGGTCACTGTTTGCATTGTAATGTAATGCTGCCAAATGAAGCCTGGTGAAAAAGAAAAAAAAAAATCCTTTAATCTATGTATTTCTAAGTGGACATAATATGAACAAGAATGATAAATTATTTAATAATAAGTACTACTGACAATAATACTAGTAATATACTGAAATGGTCTTTCGTATAAATCGAAAAACATTGCATACATGTAAGTTCCAGGATTCTCAATTTCAAAGCATCCCCCTCTTGATTTTACCCATGTAAATAGAATGTTGTCTAATTCGTTGACATTTCATTAGTTCCAATAAAATTGACTTATGCACAAATAAAGACAGGGGCAGGTATTGTAATTTTTGTTTATTCTGTACACTTTTGTAGTTTTATGGCTTATGTCCTGACAGAAGGGTTAAATTAAATGAAGTAAAACCCTCCTTTTATGACATGATAACAATAATGAATAGTTTTACATGTTGAGTGTGCAAAATGCAATTTGGACTTACCTGCTCAGCATTCCATGATACTTGTACGACCTCAACTTTGGTGCAAACTGATTGATCACGGCATGAAAGGATTCTAAGGATGAAGTTTGTTCTCCAGATGACATCTTCTTGATGTCCTTCACTAGGATTGTCTTCGTAACAACGTCATCAAGCTTCCCAGTAACGATGGTACCTAGATGAGAAAAAAAATAATATAATGTTTTATTCAAAGAACAATAGTTAAAAATAGTACAGCTCTGTATATGAAGCTCCCTTTTTTATTGACATTATAAACTGTACACTCAAGAACATTTTGGTTAAAATTTGAACATGCTCCATAAATATGACTCAAAGGTAACATAGCTTTTACCTGTCTTGAGCCATTTCTTTGGTCTTTCTCCTTGGAGATCCCCATGAAGACATCTTGGAAAGAGTTCTGAGTGTCCCTCGTGGATCCCCTGGATATGGTTGACAAGAGAAGTCCACTTTGCTTCCCGGAGGTCACCTTCCTCATCCTTTGTTGATGATGCCACCCAGTACACATGGTTGGTTATACTTCTCTCCCAGACTAGCAGATCTTCAAAACTCTTCTGTTTGGCAAGAGCATGGATCTTTTTCTGGACACCTGTTGATAAGAAACAAAACAGGACTTATCAAATTAAGTTTGTGGTACCAATAGATATGAGATTTTTAAAACAACCCATACTTGTGTGCTTTCAAAGCCTCTTCTTGTTTTCAGAGTTTAAAGACCTAAAAAACATACAGCAACGTACTTTTCGCTAGATGCCAGACATCATAGGTGTGTAGGATGGTTGGTGAGTTTTCCCTCACGTACTTGGCAAGCCCCAGATGTCTGTCGGTGATGAGCTTCCCAATATCTAGTCCGTTGCTGGCTAAAAATGCCTGGAGCCTTTTGAACCCCTCTAGCTCCATATGATAGCTGGACTTGACCTCATTACTCTGAAATAAGAAAGAACAATGGTTATCATACAGCAAAATTGATAACTTATGAATACATTACACCTATACAAGGTGACCCATAAAAGACGGTAGCTTTTTTGTCATACTGGTATTTCAGAAATATGAATAATTGACAATCAAAAAAACAGAAAACATTCTCTGAACAAATTTCAAGATTTCTAATTTTAGTAGGTCATTTTTTATTTTATCATAAAGACTGGAAATCAATTGTTTTATTTTCAGGGACCACCCTGTATAAAGAAAAGAACAGTTTGAAGCTGTGGTCACCATTTCAATTAATTGCATGCCATGGGAATACATTTATGTTGTGTTATTCCTTTAATACACAATGACATTTTTAAAACAGTTATTCTAGCAAAATAAGTGAAAATATGCATGTATGAGTGAAATTAAATGATATAAATAAGCTGCAATACCTGAACCAACTCAAGGTCGACAATCTTGTTGATTTTGACTTCCAGTCCTGTATACACTCCATATTTCGCAGAGTGCCCTGGGCTGTCTGCCCGTCCATCACCAGCAAGTGTAAGGGGAGTCGCAGCTGCGACCAGTTGTTGGACCACCTTCTGTTGATCCTTTACCCACTTCTTTTCGATGACTGGCTGGAGGATGGTTCTCTGAATCCCATAAAAAGTCTGCTCTGAGATGCAGGCTACCCGAAGGTTGCCTAGTATCTGTTCAACCTTCTTCCAGCTCCCTCCCGCAAATAGGGTTGATGCAGAAAGCAGCACGTTTCCTGCAGGTGTTCTGTGAAAGTAGGGCTGGCTTTCCCACTTCCACATCTTGCCGCAAGAGTAGCATTCGGCGTTCACAATGACCATGGTCCCCATCTCTCTCTTCATTATGCTAACGTTGCCTGACCGGCAATCCCGGCAAAACCTCAAGAGCTCCATTAGCTTTCCCTCGAACACGATGTATTTCTTTTCTTTATGAGGAGGAACAGCCATACCTGGTTCCACTGCCACTGCAGGGGATCTTCCAACACGGCTGAAATGACAAGAAAACATATCAAATTTGAAAACAGTAATATTGAACTAAGTTATGTTCTCCACTTTTATATATCATTAAGAATTAAAAATTAAGTTGGAGAGATGTGTGATACCATCGCTGAAAATGGGCTAAATTGAATAGACTGTTTCTGCTTTGCATTTAATGTGAAAACCCAAATAGAATGTAATAATAACACACTTACGTTTTGCACAGCTTTTTGCGAGGTTTCTGGGGTGTGCTCTGGTAGTCCGAAGACGACTCTGAAGATTCGGGGAGGTAGTCCGAGGTTTCATGTTTATCATCTGATGATATCTCCTCTTCTTCCTGCTTTCCATCCTCCACTTCCTCTACTTCCATCATTTCCTGCTCCTTCACCTTCTCTTCCTGTGGAATGTTGCACATTGTCCCTTTGGTCCTTTCTGGATCAGTCATTTCTGGTGCAAAATACTGTGTACCTCTATCGCACATGTGAACTGACAAGGTCTGGATACCTGCAAAAAAAAAATTATAAAATACTGATCTATCAACATACTCCAAAATTATTTCAGTCTCTTTTATAGTCCATACTGGTCTCAAACATTTTAATTCCATTCCAAAGCAACCAACATTTAGTTGGAATTTTTCCTATGGCAAAAACAATCAAGATTGTGACCTGATTTTACTGCTTTGACTACAGTATATTAAAATGTATAGGCTTAGCTAATTCCAGCTTGGTTATCAAACAAAACGAAACATACTAAACTTATACACTTAAAGTTCTGAGTCATAAATTTAATTCTACTGGAAAGACTGCTCCGTCTACTGGAAATATCATTGAATTCAAACTTACGTTTTACTCTGGTAGCTACAGATCTCTGGGTACCAGAAGATTGGGAAGGCCCTCCGACAGTCTCGGGTTGCTGCTGCATATCCATCAGATGTACGGACCCCTGAAACATAGCAAAAGGAATTTGAAAAGTGAGAACTGTCACAACCTCTACTTAGAGTAGAATGTACTGAATGCATCATCATTTTTAAGCATTATTTTCTTCTTAGCTGAATGAATTGTGAATTGTATACAGATAAATTTTAATTGAAATTGAATATTCATTATACTTATCCTATTATTAACATCATTATTATCATTATAACTATTATCATTATTATTATCATCCAGATTACTATAATTATACCATCCTCCTCATCATCTTATCATGGGTTTAATAATTAATAATGTACCTGTTGAGAAACTTCTGAAGCTTTTCCCCCCTCTGTAACTGAGTAGCTGCAGGCTGGTTCATCAACGAAGTCAGTCTCAAATTCAGGGCTTCCCTCATTAGGATCCTTAGTATCAGCAGACCAATGGCTGAATCCTGCTTCATCAACAGACGCATGTGAAAGTGCTTCATCCAAAACCTATAACACAAAAACAAAACAAAAATATTAAAATAAAAATAAAAACCTGGTGGAGCATGTTCATATTGCCTTTAGTTTTGGCTATGCATATAAGACTAGCATATAGTGATTGACGTCCCATTCACTGGCAGAGCCAGGATTGACCTAACATATGCAGAGTGTTGATTGTCTTTGGGAAGGGAGGGGGGTTGCAATTTGTAAATAAAAAGCAAAGACTAAAAGTAAAAGACCCCCTCCCCACCAAAGAAAAAAAGAAGAAGATCAAGATCTACAATGATGCCTTGTCAAAGAAAAAAAATTGACCTGGCTCCCAATGATCTCTAGATATCTAGGACTAGTTCTACACTTCTTTAAAAAAAATTAACTCTATCAATGAACATGGATTATGATGCAAGAGATGCGGGGGCATGGGCATAACCGGCATGGCCTGGCAGAGCAGAGTGACTGATCTACTTGATACTTGGTTGGTTGGTTGGTTCTCCAAATAACTGGAGGTGCGGATGGGGTGGATTAATTTGTCGATATAATCTAGGCTTATTAATACTAGTAGTATAGACTACCGGTAGGTCTCCGTCTATCTGATCTGCTGAGTGCTGGCAGTGGCACTGCACTGTCTAGGCCTACACGGGATAGCTTACTTACTCTGCTTAGCCTTAATTTAGGAGCTGATGAAACTAAGGAATTTAGACTAGAATCTAGAGTAAGAATATAGGCTAAGTAAGATAAAGAAACAGCAAGAGCGCCAGCAAAAACCCTTCTCGTTTGGTTCCTGTGATGTGATGGGGAGTTGCACCATGTAAATAGCATTGCACCATGCACCTTGCTCTCGTAAGCACACACACACTCGTCAGTCTGCAAGAATCTTCAACTGTGAAGGAGGTAGACTTAACCCAAAGAAGAAGAAGAAGAAGAAGAAGTTGAAAAGTACCATCAACATGATTGATCAAGACGAAGAAGAACCGTACCCCACAGCGTCCGCGTCCGGCCCGGCAACTCTCCCCGCCCAATTCCCAGCCCGGCCCGGAGCAGGATATGGCGGTCAAATACGCAAGTCAGCTCAGCTGAGCTCACTCAGCCTCAGCCTCCTCAGGCACAAAACGAAAGCGATTTTTTTTTCTTCAACTTACCCTTTTCCTTTCTCTCTTCACTGCAGCCGGTCGTGTTGGTAAATCTTGATTCTTGGAAGACTTGACTCCAAATCTGATCGTTGGAATAGCCGAATCTTTAAGCTTGCTTCTCCTTTTCTTCATGCCAAATTCGGAATACAGGCCAGGATTCTCAAAATCATCTACGGCAAAGTGATCACTGCAAATTGTGCTCCACTCACTTGGCCCTTGCCACTCTGCCCGCGTGAGCTTCACCTTTGCAACCCATATTTTCCGTAGATTTTCATCTTTAGGAAAGTTATGTAGGCTAACATCATCTTTCGGAGTCTTGCTACAACCCGCAACAATACATCGATTTGGCATTATTATGATACTGTCTCCAAAAATCGAAAGTTATTGTAAAGAATCAATCACGCGAAAATACTATTGTGCAGTGGGACAATGGTCGATACGGTGAATTACATGCTCGCGCGGTTCCCGGTACATGTTTTCGTCACTTTTCATACGTCAGATCACGTGATCACGATGTCGCTGCGATTTCGATTTTTTTTAGGGGCGGGGCTTATGACTGTGTAAATCAGCAAAAATGTATTTTTGAAATGATTAATAAACACGAATGAATGCATGAAAAAGTGTGTGACAGATATTTTTTGGATTCTGATGTCTCCTTCTTACGAAAATAGGGCAATTAATATTCTAATTGAGTGAACCTTTAAGTTTTACTTAAAGAGAAGGTATCGAGGTTGATTGCTGGGAAGAGCCAGAGGTGACAAATAATTTATGAGCATTATCATTTTTACTACGGCGCTTGTTCCGAAGCCTATCCAAAATTTGGCCCGTAACTCCAGCCTGGAGATATCTACCGTAATGAGGATCTGAGACATTACAGAAGATAACTTCACACAGGCGCACGCCCACCCGCAACCCACCATCGGTATGCACTTGTATTGTGCAGCGGTCTGCCGTGAAACCTGTGAAAAAGTGCACACAGGTACTTATATCAACGTTTATCCGAAAAATACTCCAAAAATAACAATAAAATTGACAGGAAACAGGTAATAAACATAACAACTTTTTACTCATGATCTTTATTTGGACATTTAATGAATATTTACTTAATTTGGGTATGTTTTAGTAGTCTACTCTAGGGCATCTCCACGCCGGAGTTACGGGTTAAATTTTGGATAGACTCACGTACTACTAGTACTAGACTCTAGATCTATACTAGTACTAGTCTAGATCTAGAGCTTCTGAACAAGCGCCGTCATTACTAGATTCTAGATCTAGGTCTAGATCTATGCAAGTGTGGAAGACCATCAGATAAAAATGTTCGCTGAAAAGCATGGCTCTTCAATGGCTTAATATTCTAAATATGGCATGTAAAATATCATTAAAATCGGGACTGATTCTTATGCCACATGTTCGTGTAGTCCCATACACATCTTTCTGTGTACGTGCTTGTAACTAGACTGGGCCAAAATCCAAATTCCTTTTCATTGATGATTCCAATACGCCAGATGATCAACCTTTTCTGATCGATTCCTACAAAAACAACTGAATATGTTATTCCATTACCTTAAAAACGGCGTAAGCTGATATTCTCTTCCCACTGGATTGCATTTTTTAGCTGCCTGATTAGATTGTTATTGTTAATTGACCCCCACACCAGTACACTGCACAGTGCCAAGCTGCCAAGTGTGGACAGCGCTACACGTGGGGTACGTACAACGGTGCTTACCAAGGCTAGGCTACATGTAAGTCTGCTTCCTTGCATTGTCTTTGATTGAGGAAATAATATTTATGAAACTATTTGATATTTCTGAATAAATCGCCTAATGTTGTATTTTCGCTATAAACGGAAGGTATTTTTTAAGTGATTAACTATGCAAGGAATTAACAACAAGTATATACATTTTTTCTAAATATTATATAACAGTTCCTGGATTGAGAATAATAAACGAAATAATAATATAAATAGTCGACACGAACGACGGACGTGACCAGTGCTTATGCCTACATGCATGCAATACACAGTTGCAACTTCTCTCAACCAACAGCAACATATACGCCGGGCAACCAAGAGAATTAAAACCAACCTCTAGCTCTTCACAAACAAAGTGAGTGGAAAACAACTCAAATGCTACGAATGTTGTTATTATGTGTTTTGACAAATAAATACAGCCAGCTTAACTGCGTAACCGACAAGCTTCTAAAGGGGTCCTACTAATATTATGTAGAACAAGTTAATAATATGTTGATTAGGGGTCTATAATGTCAATGATGATTACCAGTCTCTTTGACTTTGTTAAATGTAAAAACTAAGATTAGTGAGAGTCTATATCATGTTTTGTGTGTTTTTGAATAAAAATGAACTTGAACTTGAACTTGTAAGTAGTTGAAGCTGGACTGGAGTCAGTATGGCCAACGGAATCAATCATGATCAATGAAGTAACTCATTTTTGTATCTTAAAAGGTAAAGACCAGTTTTGGAAACGCCCCCCCCCCCCCTCTCAAAAAATTAAATGGAAGCTCTATTACCAATTATGTGAAAGAATATGTTTTGACTAATACATGATGATAACAATTTTGCCGTTTAAATTAGTTTATCTATTTGGACGTGATAGATATAATGCGTAGTCCCATATACATCTTTCTGTGTACAGTGCTTGTAACTTTACGAAGACTGCGCCAAATTTCTTATCATTTTGATGATTCCAGAACCTTGCAGTACACACCTAGATCTATACTTATGCTAGATGATCAACCTTTTCTGATCGATTCCACAACCTTTCTTTCACAATGCAATCGCATGACCATAACTGGTCTTTATCTTTTTAAAAACTTTGATCTAATTATTATCTATTTTATTTTATTTAAGCTATACAAGAGTATAAAGACTATAGTAAAACTAAGTAAACTGATAAACAGAGGCTTAGCCTTACTCCCTTAGGCCTATGGCCAGGCGGCGGAGCGACTTCCAAAGTGAGGGGGGGGGGGCACCAACAAAAAAGGGCACTTTCTGGAGAAAAAAAGGGCACCTTCAGAGGGAAATCTCAAAGCGGAAAATGTTTAAAAAATTGACATTGGTATATACCCCTATATCGTGAATAGGTTATCAGGGATGATTTCAATATTTGTTTCTCTTTATACATCGTTTAAGATATTGCTTAAGCATCATACTTTGCAGTTGGGTGTGGTGGTCTGAAAATTCATTTGCGAGCGAGGAATTTCTTAAAGATTTGTGAGGTCGCAGTGCAAAAAATTACAAGATACAAGATATTTTATTTGGTCTTTGCAAACAAGTTACATAGAAATTTGGTTTCCACTGGCTTTGGGGGAAATTGCACTTAGTCCCTTGAAATTAGGGGCACGTTTAATCATGTGAGGAAAAGAGGACACTTATCGAAAGGGATAAGACACCTATTAGAAAAGAAAAGGAGCATGTGTCAAAGTACAAAGGCTAAATATCAGAGGTCAAAATGGGGCACTTCTTGCACCTAAAAAAGGAGGCACACACCAGGGATGAAAAGGGATTTTATGAGAATTGGAAATGGGTATTTGTCGATGGAAAAGAGGCACCCATCAGATTTTGATAGGGGCATTTATGAAAAAGGGATAGGTTCCTTATTAGAAAGGAAAAAGGGGCACATATCATTGTTAAAAGGGTAATTATCAGAGGTGAAACGGGGCACTTATCACATCTGAAAAGGGGCACTGACCATACATGAAAAGAGGCACCTATGAGAATGAAAAAGGGGCACTAATGATATAGGGAAATGTGAATTTGTTGGAAGAAAAGGGGCACCGCTCAGATTTTATTAGTGGCATTTATCAGAGGTGAAAGGGGGCTTTTATGAGAAGGGGGAAGTGGCTCTTGTTAAAAAGAAAAAGAGGCACATGTTAAAATAAACGGGGCAATTATGAGAAGGGGAAGGGGCACTTATAAGAAGGAAAAAGGGCACTTAAAGGGGGCACACATGAAAATATATTCATCCCTGGTGAGTGTCTCTTTTCAGGTAATAGAAGTTCCCCATTTTGACCTCTGATAATTACCTTTGTACTTCAGCAGTTGACAAGTGTTCCTTTTCTATTCTATTCTAATAAGTGTCTTATCCCTTTCGAAAAGTGTCCCCTTTTTCTCTTATCATTAAACGCTCCAGAGCAATTTCCCCCAAATCTCGCTTGTTACACTCACTTGCATTTATAGATGGTATAATTATGTTACTTATCAAAGGTCTTTTCAGTCTTCCGCTTTGAGAATGTGCTTATAACCCCATCATCATTGGGTTTTGTCTTCTTTATAAGATGCAATTTTTTTGCACGGCGACCTCACAAATCTTAAAACATTTTCCTCGCTCGCAAATGAACATTCAGACCATTACACCCAACTGCAAAGTATGATGTATAAAGAGAAACAAACATTGAAAGCATCCCAGATAATGTAATCACAATGTAGGGGTATATACCAATGTCTAACAAATTGTATATTTTCGCTTTGAGATTGCCCTTTGTGGGTGACTTTTTTCAGAAAGTGCCCTTTTTTGTTGGTCCCATCCGCCCCCCCCCCCCCCCTTTTTGAGGTCGCTTCAAGGCCCCTGCTCAGAGCATCAATAATCTCAGATCAGCAATTGAATTTCCTATGGTCGTCCGAAGGGGTTTTATACCATCGGGAGGTCACGTGACGCCTTCGTGACCTTGTTCGAACGCATCTACTCTCAATACGACGTCCTGTAGCTATCGTGTGGCCTTTGTGTGGCCTGCGGGTAATCTACTTGATACAAATTCACATCTTCGTAGGTGTGCCTTCATTCTGGGGGTCTCAGGCATGTAGAAATACTGTAAGCATGCGCAACCACAGGTTTTCCAGACACCCCCTAAATGAGGATTTCTTCTAAAGCCAAAATGCACCCTAAGTGTGGGTGTCGCTTGTTTTTTTACCAAATAAGCCCCAAATCGTGTCTTCATCAGCTCGAGATATTTTGCTCAACGTTTGCGCATAATGCGAATCTTTGGGTTGGTAAAGATGCACCGTACAAAATAGAGAAGCAATAACATCTACATGTACACTTCCAAATGGGTTTAATTAATGCATACCTATCATTAGTCCTTTCTTCAAATGTTTTTATGCCTCCGTTACGAAGTAGCCGGAGGCATTATGTTTTCGGGTTGTCCGTCCGTCCGTCCGTCCGTCCGTACGTACGTCCGTACGTACGTCTGTACGTCCCGTTCTCGTGATCGCGTTATCTGAAGAACCGATTGATGGATTCCTGCCAAACTTTGGTCATGTATGTATCTTGCAGAGCCGATGCACTGATTAGATTTTGGGGTCACGAGGTCAAAGGTCAAAGGTCACAGGGCTCATTATGTATGCAAAAACAGCTCGTGATCGCGTTATCTCAAGAACCGATTGATGGATTCCTGCCAAACTTTGGTCATGTATGTATCTTGCAGAGCCGATGAACTGATTAGATTTTGGGGTCACAAGGTCAAAGGTCAAAGGTCGCAGGGCTCATTATGTATGCAAAAACAGCTCGTGATCGCGTTATCTCAAGAACCGATTGATGGATTCCTGCCAAACTTTGGTCATGTATGTATCTTGCAGAGCCGATGAACTGATTAGATTTTGGGGTCACAAGGTCAAAGGTCGCAGGGCTCATTATGTATGCAAAAACAGCTCGTGATCGCGTTATCTCAAGAACCGATTGATGGATTCCTGCCAAACTTTGGTCATGTATGTATCTTGCAGAGCCGATGAACTGATTAGATTTTGGGGTCACGAGGTCAAAGGTCAAAGGTCACAGGGCTCATTATGTATGCAAAAACAGCTCGTGATCGCGTTATCTCAAGAACCGATTGATGGATTCCTGCCAAACTTTGGTCATGTATGTATCTTGCAGAGCCGATGAACTGATTAGATTTTGGGGTCACAAGGTCAAAGGTAGCAGGGCTCATTATGTATGCAAAAACAGCTCGTGATCGCGTTATCTCAAGAACCGATTGATGGATTCCTGCCAAACTTTGGTCATGTATGTATCTTGCAGAGCCGATGAACTGATTAGATTTTGGGGTCACAAGGTCAAAGGTCAAAGGTCGCAGGGCTCATTATGTATGCAAAAACAGCTCGTGATCGCATTATCATTAGAACAGATTGATGGATTCCTGCCAAACTTTGGTCATGTATGTATCTTGCAGAGCCAATGAACTGAGTAGATTCTTGGGTCATGAGGTCAAAGGTCAAATGTCATGGGCTCATTATGTATGCAAAATAAGCTTGTGAACGCATTCTCATTAGAACTGACAGATGGATTACTATTTAACTCAGGACATTTTGCAGAGCCAATGAACTGAGTAGATTTTAGGGTCATGAGGTCAAAGATCAAAGGGTCATATATGTATATGAGAAATTGCTTGTAATCACGATATTCTGAGAACCTGTTTATGGATTACAATGAAACTTGAATTTGAAAAATTTCTTCTGTTTTGGTTTGTAAACTTGCTCTATGACGGAGGCATCATTTTCGACTGCGCGCAGTCGAAGTTCCATCTAGTTTTGATCTATTCTATATAAAGTACATGTAGTGTTTACACAAAGCAGACAATGTACAGTGAACAGTTACTATTCTACTATACAAAACAAAATATGAAGGACCAGCTATAGGCGTGGGACTTGGTAGGTCTGGGTCGGGACTGTGGGCATCCATCTTGATCTACTGAAGATGTTAAGATCGTTTCAAACCGATTCGCGTTAGATAGGCTACCTCTTGCGGTCGTCGTCTACTATATGAGCCAGGGGCAGCGATCCCAGGGGGACGGGGGGACACGTCCCCCCTCAATTTTTTAGGGGGGATCTTCCCCCCCCTCAAAAATTTAAAAGGGTGCAAACAAATTATGTATAGCAAATAATGACTAAAGACTGCAACACACTTTTAGGCTGTGGAGGGCCCAAGAGTGCAGCGTTTAGACAAATAAATATGCAAAAAATCTTCTCGCTCGATAGCAACACTTTATCGCATAATATTCTTTAAGATGTACAAGTAAATATTTTAGAAAAGTGAAGTGTGAAAAAAGTATATTGCTTGTTTTTATACTATAGTTTTGCTAAGTAATTTAATTTGTTATTACAAAGACTTCACAAACCTGTGAGGGGTAGTACCTTCCGTCATCTTCACCCCTCCTTTTCACGCTGCTCCCTCACACTGGCGTACTGACGGGGGTGGGCTTTGGGGGCAGTTGCCTCCCCAATAAACTTCAAACATGGTTTATTTGTAATCTAATACCAGTGATTCAACAAATGTTGCTGATATGGCATGTTTTTTCCTGAGCTTCCAGGGGCTCAGCCCCTGGATCCCATCAAGGGCTCCTAAGGTGGGCCCTTGGTTGCTCATCTGACCGTTATTAAATGCCTGCAACCTCTGAGCTTCTCGGGCTCCTCCCCCTGGATATGCATCTGACTGTAATTAAATGCCTACAAAAAACTGAGCTTCTGGGGGCTCTGCGCACTGGACCCTACCAATGACCCTAATGCAGCCCCTGGATGCTCATCTGATCATAATTAAGGCCTAAGACCCCTGAGCTTCTGGACCCCACTCCAATTAGCGACTTGCATGCCAGTGTCACAAATAAGGTTTAAATAAATTATGCTCATCTGACCCCATGCCTATTTCCCCCAAACGTTTTTGCCCATTACGCCACTGCTCCCCCCCCCCCCCCCCCCCCCCCCGGTCATGAAAAGAAATCGGCACCCCTGCTATGAGCAAATACGACAGAAGCAAACATTGCTATCCCCCCCCCCCCCCCCCCCCCCCCCCGGTCTGGCCATGAGAGCTAGAAAAATGCCCCTAAATACCTATACCGGCGCGTACAGCAAGATTTTGCATCAATTTGAAAAAGTACCCTTTTTCTTGAAAATGGCCCAAAATGGACGTTATGAAAAGGTCCCACTTGGCACATTTTCAGCGATGGAGGTGCTACATAAATAGCCTAAATTTGCTTCCCCTTTTCAAAGAACACTTCCACCTGAGAATCATAGAGTGGACTGCTTGTGCATAAATTAATAATGATTACATAACTGTATTTCACAGTTTGGTCTGCAATGACCTTTATCTGCTCATGCTTGACTGCAACTATGAACTGGCTTAATAGGGACTTTTAGATTTGCGTGGACTGATACGTGTGACGTCCATTCAAGGCAGTGCATTAAAAGGACGTCGACCGTAGCAATCCCCATTGTCTTCGTGCGAATCTAAAAGTCCCTATTGTTACGGTGCTTTAATTCTCCGCGCCTTCGTGAACATCCTGGTTTAACGAAATCTCTGTGACATACAATAAGGCCTAAAAAAAAAGGATGTTGTACTTATTGCCCTTCGGGACCGTTCCCAAAATCTTAAAATCTACGGTCGGCTTTTTAAAAAAAGTTTTTTTTTTAAACCATTACAAAGTTTTGATATGGGGTCATGAATTTGGTTCAAATGAACATATTGGAAGCATATGCAATATAACAATATTCAATGCTTGTTGTCGCGGTTGAAATCGAGTCTAAAGTGATGAAATTGTAAATAATAAATTCTTTGGCCCGAATTCACAAAGGAGGTTTGTCGACAAATCAAGGTTTGTCGACAAACCTCCTTTTGTTCTTTACAAACCAGGTTTGTAAAAAAAGCGTAAAAACGCGTCATAAATTATGACGTACGAAAACCAAGGTTTGTCGACAAAGCCTCCTTTGTGAATTCGGGCCTTTATGTTGTAAAGCTCCTTCTCAAGACTGATATCACTTTAGCCTTAGAACAATGTTTCTTGACTACAATCGACCGATTTGCTATTACCGTTTGGAAATTATATATCAGAACTGAGTATTCTGAGATTTTCATCTTGGTCGCTGCTGCCATGGAATGGCCTTAGGCGCTATTTGAAATTTACCGGGAGCACCGGTTTTGATTTTTCAATTTCTCGAAAGCAGAAGTGTTTTAGAGGCTGAATTTTCTAGTGCTTTTAATACATCAACATGTGCAACCACATATATAAAACATTTAAAGAATTACTATCCATCCATTTTTCAAAATTTTCCAAAAACTTGGCATTACCTTTAGAGCATTGAAAATTGAAAAATATCAGCCCAAAGAGGGAGACCAACAACAAAAAAAGTAAAAGAAAAAAGAAAAAAGATCTCCGACCGACCGACCGACCCATGTTTTGGCACCTAAAGTGCAATACATTATATTTTTTGTAGGCCTAAGGATGCATGAAAAACAGACTAAAGTAAGCGACATCTTACCAGTAGATTACACGAGTAAAAGTGCTTTGAAAACATGAACAGATGAACAGGTGTACATAATGTTGGTCATGCATGATCGTCGTATACAATTTTTTTTTTTAAATCACGCACTTGTTATTCTCAGTGATTATGCAAATTTGTGTATTTTTCACCCACTAGGCCCAAGGGCGGATCTGGGGGGGGGGACGTGGGGTTAGGCAGTTTAAACCGCTCCCCCCCCCCCCCCCCATTGGGCGGCCAAGTGAATAAGAAAAAAAAAAGGGGGGGAGAAAAAAAGTAAAACGGCGCGAGTTTTGGAAAAATCCTGGATCCGCCACTGGGTCACCCCCCCCCCCCCTGGCAAAAAGCTAGATCCGCCCCTTTTTTATATACGGACCCGTTTTCAAGCTGTATGTGTTCGCTTATCGGGTTAGATGAGCATTCAAAGCAATCTGCATGACAGTTTGTAATTCTCATCATTGAAGTGCTATACTTTACGCACAAATTTTAGTCAAATTAATAAACATCCTTCTAACTTGTTTAACCTCATTTTTTACTTCTTTTTTTAATACAACAAGGCTATCAGGTTTTCGATTTTAGTGTGTCATAATAATGTTCAGTGTTGTTGTGGTAATCATGCTTGTCTGTTGGTGGTGTGGCGGATTGTGTAGCATGCAGAAACAAAATCGATTTCTACTTGCTACTCGATCCGCAGGTCAAGTCCCTGGCTCCACGTGTCACCGCTGCATTGTTAAATAGACAGAAGGGACCTCTGGCTCTGGGTTCTTAACCATACCCATATAGATAATAAGGAACAATAAATATGATACATGAAAATGGGAGTAAACGTCAAATAGTCACCTCTAAAAGGTGTTGGTCATCATTCAGTTGAGATGTCTATAAGCCTTCAAAGTTAAAAACGCTTTTGCCTTTTGGGGGATTATTGTATGTAAAGCGCGGATTTATTTATTTATTTTCTGATAATATTAGACAGGGTGACTCATTATCACCAATAATGATGGTCTTCCATGAGGCCCTGTTAAACATAAAGACCCGAATTCACAAAGCAAGGTTTGAGCTCAGACCAAGGTTTGAGCTCAAACCTCCTTTTGTTTTGCCAAACCTCCTTTTGTTATTTACAAACCAGGTTTGTAAATAACAAAAGGAGGTTTGGCGAAACAAAAGGAGGTTTGAGCTCAAACCTTGCTTTGTGAATTCGGGCCAATGAGGTACGTTAGTTTAACAAAATATATATCAATAATAATAGTAATGATAATAACAAAATCTTGAACATAAATTCATAACAGCAATAAAGAATGAGTAAGCACAATAAACACAAGGTATTTGGTATCCTCGTAATAAAAGAATGGATTGTTTGTTTTGTTTCGCTTTGATTTTTCGTTCAAGAAAACGTTGTTGCATAATAAAAATATTTTGATTTAACATTATAGCATAGACGGTAATTAGTTTTTAAATCCGATGAAAAGTAACTATTAGCATATTTCGGTATGTATAGACCTTAAAAAAAAGGCAACATATACTTTTGAGAGTTCAATTATTGTTATTATACTAAATTATTTACACCCCAAAAATATTAACCCCGTATAATTATGCTAGTTTGAGGCTGAGACGTGAATTCAATCTGGAATAGAAAGACTCAGACGAATTGCTTCGGCATGTGACATAATTTTAAGATCTCACCTTTCAAAGGGTGTCAGTTTTAATTTATTTTAAACGCGATACGATAATTCTAAAAAGCCTTCAAAATATACAACGCATTATGTCCAATAAATGCCCCAATAAACCCCGTATTTTATATGCCAGTTTAAGCCCTAAATTCAATCTGAAACAGTAAGACCCAGACAAATCGCTTCGGCATGTGACATTATAATGAGAGCCAAGGGCCATTTTAAATCTATGAATTGGTGTCAGTCATTATTTAGTTAAAATGTCATACGATAAAACGCATTTTGTCCATTTATACTCGCAATAACGGGACAAACCCCGTGTGCCAGTTTGAGCCGTGAATTCAATCTGAACCAAACAAATTGCTTCGGCATGTGACATAATGGAGTAAAGAGTAAGCTCTAACCTTTAAAAGGGTGTCGGTCATTATTTAGTTAAAATGTCATAAGATATTTTACAACGCCTTCAAAGTATAAAACGGATTTTGTCCAATTATTTTCTGTATTGTGCGGATAAACCCCGTATAATAAGCCAGTTTGAGCCCTAGATTCAATCTGAAACGGTAAGGCCCAGACAAATTGCTTCAGCGTGTGACATATTATGACAGTTAAGAGTAAGCTCACACCTTTAAAGAGGTGTCAGTCATTATTTAGTTAAAATGTCAAACGATAATTTTAAAAGCCTTCAAAGCATACGCATTATGTCCAATATATACTCGTATAATGCCCCAATAAACCCCGTAATTGCCAGTTCGAGCCCTAAATTCAATCTGAAACAGGAAGACCCAGACAAAACTACTTCGGCATGTGACATAATTATACGAGAGTTTGTTTGTTTGTTTTTATTTTATTTCTGCATTTTCAAAATAGAACATAATCATATACATAAAGTAAAAATTGTTTCTTAATTTTACATAATTATAAACGTTTAAGTACATTAAATACGTTGCATACAAACACAAATATTTTTCAATGAAAAAAGATAAATTACAGAAAACGCAGGTAACCGCCATCCGATGATGATGAGCGGTAAGCTTGACATCGATGGCGGCCTCGAGAAAATGAAGAGTAAGCTCCCACCTTTAAAAGGGTGTCAGCCATTATCAAGTTAAAATGGCATACGATAGTTTTAAAAGCCTTTTAAGTATAAAGGGGATTTTGTCCAATTATTTTCTGTATATTATAGTGCGGATATACCCCGTATATATGCCGGTCTGGGCCCTATAGATTCAATCTAAAACAGTACCGGCGATCCCGGGGCGACGGGGGGGGGGGGGGGGACACATCCCCACCGGGCTCACCCAGTTTAGGGGGATCGTCCGTCCCCCCGTCCCCCCCCCCCCCCCTGAAATTGAAAAGGGGGGAAATAAGTGTAGAGCAAAATACTGACTAAAGACTGCAACAAGCTTTTATGCTCTGGAGGGCCCAAGAGTGCAGCGTTTCAAAGACAAAAAAAAAATGCAATTGGAGATTTCAACTGAGGGTTTCTTGTTGGGAACGCACTTGACCCTGTTGTGCGTAATGTAAATGCAGTTGTCCGCTCGGTTTTTTCAGATGGTGCGCACGTGAACTCCGCAAGCGGCTCGTTGCACAGAAAGCACCAATCTAAAGAAGCCTCGCGTGTAATGCATTCACCGCTATCGCACGCTGGGCTGTGCGTTATTCCATACTTGCATTGCATTGCATCCATCATGCTTGAAAGCGAAGTGCAACTGCCTAGCGCAGCTGAAATCTCGAAAATGGCGAATAAGTCGTTTCATGTCCCCACGGACGAAGAACTCGCTGACCTGGTGGGCCAGATGGATAGTATTAGTAATACTGCCACCAAGAAGTCCTTAAAATTCGCAAGAGACAAATTACTAGGATTTGCAAAGTTTTCGAACACAAATTTAGAGAGCGGGCTTGACGATCCGTCTGATCTTGATTCCTTTCTGAGCAAGTTTTACGCCGGGATTCGAAAAGAGGATGGGACCAGTTACAAAAAAAGAACTATGCAGACTCTTAAATACGGAGTTCAACGACATTATTGGACCGAGTACCGCTTGGATATTTTAGACAAGGGGAAATTCCCTCAATCGAATCGCACGTTTAAGGCCATATTGGTGAGTTTGAAGAAACAGGGAAAGGATTGTGTTCGGCACAAACCGCGGATCACCCCAATGGACATGCAAAAGATCCATAACTCTGAGGAACTGGACATGTCAACACCGAAAGGGTTGCAAAATAGAGTTTTCGTCGATATCATGACCTATTTCCGCTACTGTGGTAGGGAGAACGTTCGTGGGATGAAGCCGGGTGATTTTACGATTGAGGTAGACGTCACCAGTGGCCTTTCTTACCTGAACTTGAAGGAGAAAGACTATCCTCCCACACAGAATAGTAGAGAAGATCAAGATGAAGTGTCAAAGAGTGCCAGTGGCCGGATGTATGAAATTCCGAACAGTACTTCATGTCCCATAAGAGCATTCAAGACTTATGTCAGTAAACTAAGTGTAAACCCAATTTGCCCCTGGCTCTGGCAAAGACCCAAACCAGAAGCTCCTAAGGATGGAACTTCTTGGTATTTCAACAGCCCACTTGGAATTAACACCATTGGAAACAAGCTCAAGTCAATATCTCGTAATGCTGGATGTAGCCAAGCTTACAGTAATCAACAGTTTCGTGCAACAATTAGCAGGTGAATGAATAGACCGAAAGCTTCAGTCTCTGATATCGACGGTTGTTCCGCTGAGATTACATCTGGCTCCACTGACGGCCTCTATACATATGGGGAATGTCAACAAATGTCAGTTTTATTAAAGAAATGACCCATATCAGACGGTTATTTCTGTGAATGAAATGCTTCATCACCGCACCACACACACCTAGGATTAAAGGGATCGTTTAACAATGTTAAATATGAGATACACGGCCCTACATGTACGTGTCATCAGTGCCTGTGATATGGTGTAATATTGAAGCCCTAAAAAAATCGCGCTTCAAAATGATCAAGAAGTGCCTCAAAAAAGTAAAAATCTTTGAGTGACCGGTTTTACCATACTCGTTTTGCCCAATAGATTGTAGTGTTATGAAAACCGTTAGGCGAACGGTTTTCAAAATTTGTAATTCCAATCATAAATATCTTGATAATCAGACAGGCGATCGGCTTGTAAAAGTAGTGGGGTTCCTGACTGACCTAAAGGTTTATAATTATCATTGCATCATGAGCTAAATCCAGAATTTTGTTTCAGAATCTGAGACAAAGTTACCGGATCCCTTTAAAGGTAAAGACCAGTATTGGAAACGCCCCAATTTCAAAAAATGAAATGGAAGCTCTCATTACCAATCATGTGAAAGAATATGTTTTGACTAATACATGATGATAACAAATTTGCCGGGAAACCGCCTACTAATTCATATATTTGGTAAATTTGTTTCTCTCATGGTCTGTGAGAGATATAGGGTAGTCCCATACATATACATCTTTCTGTGTATACCTGTAGTGCTTGTAACTTTACAAAGAATGGGCCAAATTTCTTATCATTTTGATGATTCCAGAACCTTGCAGATGCTAGATGATCAACCTTTTCTGATCGATTCCACAACGTTTCTTTCACAATGCAATCGCATGACAATAACTGGTCTTTACCTTTAAAGGAAGCATACATATTAAATTTTAGTAAATCTACATTTATAATTTCTTGATAATCGACTAGAATCTAGTGCTCAAAGAAAATGCTCGTGCCGTACTGAGAAACTGTATATTATTCTTGCTTTATGCCTCTCATACATTTTGGTGGGAAATCTTGTTAAGTTGTAGATTAAAGAGACGGTTGAGTTCTGGGAAGAGGTGAACAATAATTTGTGAGAGTTATTGTTATTATTAGATATTATGAAATTCAGAAGAAAAAAAACTTGTTTTTAATTAATGTTGATAACCTTTTTTCATTCATTTTCTTTGCATCATTTTATTCTAGACTACATGTATATAGTCCTGTGACCCTGAAACCTGAGAAACTATTTCTTAATTTCTGTAACGCTATGAGTGGAGGGAGAGCAGCAGCCAGTGTCATGAGGGCCATAAGAGTTGCCAAGTTTGGAGCGTCGGACGTCATGAAGGTGGAATCTGGTTTAGCAATTCCTGAGCCGACATCCAGTCAGGTGGGAATGGCAATTTATGATAAATGAAAGTTTGAGATGAGAATCTCCTGAAATTATGAAAATATACCTTTAGGCCTAGGCCTGGCTAATTTCTATTCATTTGTTTTTATTATGCCCTCGCCATGAAGTAGCCAGAGGCATAAATGTTTTCAGGTTGTCCGTCCATACGTTACCGCTCTCGTTATCATGGCTTATTATGTATGACAAACTAGCTCGTGATCGCATTATCTCAAGAACCGATTAATAAATTCTTGCCAAACTTGGGTATGTATCTTGCAGACTTTATGCAGAGCCAATGAACTGTTTAGATTTTGGGGTCACGAGGTCACAGGGCTAATTATGTATGCAAAAATAGCTTGTGATCACATTATCATCAGAACCGATGGACGGATTACCATCAAACTCAAAACATGTAGACTGTATCTTGCAGAGCCAATGCAATGATTAGATTTGGGTGTCAGGAGGTCAAAGGTCATGGGGCTCATGTGTACAAAATAAGCTTGTCTGCTTGTGAATGCATCATTAGAATAGACGGATGGATTACTATTTGTAATTTTGTATCTTGTAGAGCCAATGGCAATGAACTGATTATATTATAGGGTCATGAGGTCAAAGATCAAAGGTTCATACATGTATTTGAAAAATGGCTTGTAATCACGATATTCTGAGAACCTGGTATAAATGGATTACAATCAAACTTGAATTTTAGAAGTTGCTTCCGTTTTGGTTTATAAAATCCCGCTATGGCGGAGGCATCATTTTGGACTGCACGTAGTCGAAGATCCATCTAGTTTGAATTAGTTCTAGTTAGTGTATTCAATTCATCATCACCATCCTCCTCCTCTTTCTCCACTCCCTCCTAATCTTCCTTTTGTCATCACTACCACTACATTATCTACCACAACCCATTTTCTAATGTTTCTTTTTCAATCATCTTCATCATGAACTTAATTGTTGTAAAATTAGAGAGAGAATTATTTTTGTAACGAAAAAGTACTGCTACATGTAGATCCAGTTTAACATAGTGTAAAACTTGAATTTCCTCATTGCCATTGAATGACCAGTGCAAATAAAATAATATTGTTACACAGGGATGCCTCATCAGTAATGTTGTTCTTCCAGCAATTATTATTAACCTGATAATTCTCAGCCTCTCAGGTACCCATTAAAACCTAGGTGGAAAGTACTCGGGAGCAAGATGAGATTGCCAAAGGATTAGTGTCAGGCTGAGATTTAAACCCTAAACTGGATTGAGACTTGATAGTCAAGTGAATGAACAGGAGGCATGATAGCTCAGTCGGTAGAGCAGTGGTCTCGTAATCCGGTGACCCAGGTTCGAACCAAGGCGATGCGCTAGTGCCCTTTGGTAAGGTACTAATCCTCATTACCAGGTCCCTCGGAGAGGACCTAAAGCCATCAGCCGTCTGGTTGCTTACACGTAGTTACAAGCATTTATGCTTTCTTAGCAGTCGGGTAAAATAACCACCACCATACTATTATACCATGACACCTCCACATGCTGTAAAAATATCCAATATTATTATTATTGTTTTTGTTTTTGTTATTATAATACCATGACACCTCCACTTAATATTATAAGTGAATAGGGCATATTCACAAAGATGATGTTCTATTTTATCAGAAAATAACAGATTTGTGTACCTTTTCCGTGCAGGTATTGGTAAAGGTTGGAGCAGCAGGTGTAAACCCGGTGGATACCTACATTAGATCTGGTAACAGAGCATCCCTTCCCTCACTCCCATACACCCCAGGAGCAGATGCCGCAGGAACTGTGGAAGGGATAGGACCCAATGTCAAAAAATACAAAGTAAGTATGATAACGTTCAATAAATTCAACTACAGACACTCTTTAGGCTTTTGTCTAACTTAAGTGATTTTTCTCAAGCTTTGTATTGTCCAGGACATCCTAATACTTATAGAAAAAAACTTATTGAATTAAAAGTGTTATGGTTGTAGATGTCAGTAGCTTTTTCACTGCTTCAGTTGTGACAGAGTAACAGAAAATAATGAATGATAGGCCATACAGATCAATGGTGGATACTGACATTACGTTTTGGTTTATCTTGTAACTTTTCAGCCTGGTGACAGGGTGTATGTATGTAAATCTGGGCCAGGACTTCCAGGAACCTATGCAGAATACACCCTGGTGGAAGAAAAGGATGTCTTTCATCTTCCCGCAAATGTAGACTTCAAGCAAGGAGCCGCACTGGGAGTGCCTTACTTCACTGCTTATCGGGCTTTATTCCAAAAGTAAGTTTTGTTTTGATTGCAAGTTTTTTGTAATATTAACTTTAATTGACCATAGATTTTAATTATGAGGACAATCATGGAGCAGTCCTTTTTAATATAAAACTTTACAGGTACTATTTAGCTTTTAAACATGCTTGTGGAAAAAGAAGTAAAAAAAGGTAAAGGAAGCAAGGTTATATTTTCATGACCAAACATTGATCATATGATAAGATTTAAAGACCGTTGATACTACTGGGCCAGAAGTAGGAATTAAACCACCCAGCCAGGTCACTGACAGGTGGCCATCTCATCAACTCAGCTCTCAACTAACTAAAGAAAAAGAGGATCATGGGGGACCAACAGGCACCGATTGGGGAAGTTTTCTATACAGAGGGAGCAAGTAGCTACAAGTAGGACAGTGGGGGTTTAAAACTGTCAGAAATGTATTTTCTTATATTTAAAGCCATTTTCTTTAGATATTAACAATTCAACAACTTGCATGACCATTACAAATTCTCATTGTTATTCAACTGTTTTATTTGCTTAGAATAGTTAGAAATGTTATGATGCTAATGTTAATTAGCCATGTATCTCTTTATCTGTTTAGAAAGAAGCCTTTATGTATTGGCAGGTTGTGCTGACTGCTATCGAAATAGGTACATGTTTATTTCAGATTGATGCAGGGAATATTTGCCTTATCCAACATGAGATCAATTGAAGTAGGCTAGAAATGACTAGACATATATGTCAATATTAATACTGTACACACACATTAATATTGTACACACAGATGCCATACACAGCCCAGACATACTGTGCTGATCCATGGAGCAAGTGGTTCTGTAAGTATTCATTTGAAAAGTTAATGTGTAATCCTCTAACTATTAAGTACCTTTATCTCTCTTTCATTTTTTAATTCTCTCCCCTTACTCATCATTTCTACCTGTCCCTGCATGTCTCTCTTTCTTTCTTTCTCTCACACATATTCCCCTCTCCCCTTTGTCTCCCTCTCCTCGTTATCCATCTTTTTCTTCTCCCTCCCCCCCCCCCCCCAACATGTCATGCATGTCTCTGACTTCTCTCATTACGGCTTTACTTCCTATATTTCTGTTCTTCTCCTGTCTCTTATAGTTTTTTCTTTCTCATTTGGATGCTCAAAATACTTTTTGCATAGTCATTCATCACACCAAAGTCCAAACATCTTTCTACTTCATAAAGTTCAAAGTTCAGTATACTGTTGATATTTGAGTAGAAGCCTGTTTGAACCACTATAATGCCAATTAAGTAGCCTAGAATTCCTCCCACTTGTCATTCGATGCAGGGTGAATTGGGCTCCAGAAGCAAGAATTTGTTGATCAGTTTCCAGTTTTATATCTTAAAAATGGTCATAAAGAAAGATTTAAAAAATCATCATGAAAAAGAAATGGATATGACTTGTGCTTATTGAAAACACTGAACTTTAATTTTGTACGCTCATTGTTCAAGTGTATTCTCTAACAAGTATAGTTATAAGGTATACAATATCTCAATCAAATACAGTTTTCACCTTTGTATCACATTTCTCCAGTGGCAATTCCTTTGAAGTCAATTTTCTATGCTAACTGAATTCATAATTTCAACCCTGGACCCACCTATATACCAAATCCTTCTTTTTCCAGTCTGGTGAAGACTGCCGCTGGCATATTTGTGTACCCTTAACCAAACCTAAATGCCATTGTAATTCCAACCCTAACGGTCTACCTTTGACAAAATGAGGCCTAGAGTAAAGATATCTCAGATGTGGGATCACCTTTCAACAGGTTGTGGATGGGTATAAGAGATTGTGTAGTTTCATACATTCTATTTATGTCCATTACTCTCTCTCTCTCTCTTTGGATAGGTGGGGATAGCTGCTTTACAGTTTTGTCGTCAGTATGGTGTGAAGGTACTCGGCACAGCTGGCTCGGCACAAGGCCTTGAACTAATCAAGACAGAAGGAGCTCATCAAGTCTTTAATCATAGAGAGGAAGACTACACCAAGGAAATCATGGTAATAAGAATAGATTCTTTCTATTTTCAATAGGTGGGATAACATATATTGCTAACTTTTTTGTCTATATACACCTATCTTTCACTGTACATCCTAACCAATTTTGTTTCTATTGTGTTTGCTATATTGATGACCTGTTCATTTTGCTACCAAGTTCACTTTCCCACGGCTTAGTGTCTAGAGCCTTAATCCCCATTAATCCATGTGTACATAAACACCAGCTACATCCAGCTGTGTCTATACCACCAGTACCACCCTGTATATTATGATGTTATGTAACCAAGATTGAGATGCTGTATATCATGAGGAGTACAGTTGAGAATAAAGCACTCTTGCACTCAGACACCAAGCAATCGAGTCATGCCTGATTTTGCGGTCAAGTTGTTATAGCACAGAATAGAAGAACACAAAAGTTTCCTTCATGTTTCTGCAAGTTATTTTGGTACATCCTGGATGTTATAGTCATAATACCTTTCAAAGGTGTGAGCAAATCAGTTTCTTGGAAAAAAATATATTTGGAAGTCAATGTTAAATCAATAATACTAAAAGTGTCTATTAGTGTACTCATGACACCAAGGTTTTTAATGAATCAATTAATAAGTTGGCAGTTTGTCTTCAGCAGTCAGTTGCATTTATATCATTAAGATAATTCACTTTCCATTGTTTATACTTTACTAAAATGAACTTGTTTTTGGCTTCAACTTGACCTTTTAAACATTTCAAAATCCAATTTGAGCAAGATTACATTGGTGATGAACATGGCGATCACCATACTTTGCTAGTCAATAAACACACAACCTAAATTCAGAGATGGTATATAATTGGTAAAATGAGATGGAACAATTTTCTTGTTTTTTTTTCTTACCAGGCTGCCACTGATGGCAAAGGAGTAGACGTGATTGTGGAGATGCTTGCAAACGTTAATCTTCAGAAAGACTTAGAGATGTTGGCCCAAGGAGGCACCGTTGCGGTGAGTCTTCTCTCTCCTTCTCTCTCTTTATCAATATTTCAAGTCATTAAGTTTTATATTGCTTACCTTTCACTTTGAGACTTACTGATTGAAGTGATGTTTATTATAATAAAGGAAACTTTGTTGATATCGGATTGTTGTATAGTGCCTTAAGCCGCCTCTCAGTCAAAGGTGCAAATACTATTTTAAGATGAAAGAATGCAAAATAAATTCATATCTACAAATCATATTCAAATATTCTTCTTCTTATTATTATTATTATTTTACTGTCATCCTTCTCATTCTCCTTTTCCTCTTTCTACCTCTTGTATTATCATCCTCCCTCTTCTCCTAATAATTCTTCTTCTTCATCTTCTTTCTCATTATGATAATCTTTTTATTGTATATTATTCTTCTACTTTTTTTTCAATGGGTTTTTAAAAAAACTTCAGACTGTTGGTAGTCGAGGAACCATTGAAATTTCCCCTCATGAGGCGATGAGTAAGAAGAGTACTATATGTGGTGTCATGCTATTCCTTAGTTCACATGTAAGTTATTAGGGCATGAAATTAAAGATTCTTTGTTGGTTTGTGTATTTTACAGATTGTTGGTTGCCGTGGAAACATAGAGATTTCTCCCCGCTTTATGATGGCCAAAGAGAGCTCTGTAGTAGGAGTGATGTTGATGTCATCAACGCAAGTAAGTGATGATCTTATATAGATATAATGACTGCTATGAGAGGCATAGTTGGTTTTATAGGTTCAAGGGGACGTTGCATCCTGCTATCACCCCGAGGTGTGCCGAGGGGTGATGTTACGTCCCGAGAGCCTATAAAAACAACATGCCTCAAGTATTAAAGAAGTCATATCTTTCATATACTGTAAAAAGAGTCAAAGAACACATTTGTGACTTACCAATCATGGGGTCCTCACATTTAAAACTCATCATCAAACTTCCGAATTTTGGCAGTTTTTTAACGCTATCGAGGTCTGTGTTGATATTTTGCAGGTATTCTTCAAATGTATTTACAGAGAATTTCACAGAATTTTCAATGTTCTTGCTGTCCGAGAATTAATCAAGTCTTTTGATTGATCATCATCAAGTAGTTGAAATCTAGGAAGAGTTGCTTCAGCCATTATTGCCTCCTTTGGACATAAAATAAAGCTAAGAAACTAAAATATCAGAGATGACATGTAGGCCTACAATCAAGATCGCTGGTCGTATGCTGGTCGTATGCGCTGCGCTGTGCAATTGAAAACTTTAAATGTCTAGTCCATGATTACATAATCATTACAAATGGGGGATTGTTGTAAATGGGAATGAACAGGCTTTTCATTGATAATATGATGATAATATACATGTAGTAACAAGAAAGATATCAATGCTCAAACAGAATTGCAGAACTTTTTTTGAGCGGTTTATTTCAAATCGGTGGTAACATTTATAAAAAGAAAGTTTAGTGTACTAACTAAACAGTGTACTTTGTACGTAAATTAAACTCAGCAACACTTATGAGCAAAACAATTTCGACTACAGCATATTGACCTCTATTTGAAAAATCAATGATTAGCCTACTATATTTAAAAATGAATAATCAGTTTTTTCAAAAGAAAAAAAATTGTCAAAAGATGTATGACATTGTCATGAAATATTTCTTTAGTCATTTGGGAGATTGACATCTGAATAATATGTGGAATGTAATACCTTTGATTGATGATGGTTGTTACAGGAGGAGAGAGAGAACCAAGCAGCTGCCGTCCATGCTGGTATTAAAGGAGGATGGATCAAACCAGTGGTATACAAGAATTATACCCTGGAAGAGGCCCCAGCGGCACATCGTGAAGTCATCGAAACCAAGTCAGCCCAAGGCAGGATTGTACTGGTGCCATAATCATCATTGGCTCCATCATCATCATTATATTTTTGTAATCATCCTTGATATTCATGATTATCATGTTTATGCATGATTGACTTCAAGTGCCATGAATAAGAATGTCATGAATGGGTAGAGGGGGTAGCCCCTTTAAAAAAAAATCTTGAGGAAAGTGAAAACCCTTTACAAGGGGCAGGCTAGACATTTTAAGAAATATTATGGTAGGAGCATTTCAATGCTCTTTCCCTTCTGGATTCAATTTATTAACATGTCTTTTTGAGTGAAAAAAGCAGTTTACTTTTATGAATATTGAGATCACTATTTTCAGCTATAGAGCATGATTAGTAGATGCCATTTGGTGCCAAGCATGAGTCAAGAGATTTGACTTTTTTTCTTGATAAATTGGAAATGATGCACATAATATCCCTTTTATGATATTTTATGATATTTTATGTTATGTTATGATCCAGGATGCTTAAGATAATGACAATTATTTTGAAAATGTTATACTTGACATATACTGCAAAATTCATGATTTATGAGAATTTCCAATGGAATATATCCATACTAATAATTCTTACAGTCATGGAACAAAATGGAGTCTTTTTAATATAAGTATGCACATAACAGGATTTTAAAATGCCATGCCCATCTCATACGCTACAGTCAGTAAGATAATAGTATGGTACAGTGGAGTGCAGTATATTTTGAACAAAGCATCAGTGAATAATTCCACGAAAAGGAAGATCCAATGAACTATGAAGAACACAAACAATGTGTGTTTATAAAGAAATTATCATCATGCAAATGAGCAGCTTTGACTCATGTGCAGACCAAAGGTTTTGTATAGTAGATTGTATACTAAGAAATGTATGTACTCGCTTTAATGGCTACATAACTACATAAATGTACTTTAATTGTATATTGATTTTAATGTTTTAAAAAGCAGATTATTATTGCCTGTAGTTGTGTGTATATATGTTATGTGAGGAATAATGTAATACATGCAAATCTCGTTTTAGAGAACAGTGTTAAGACACACTCACATTATAACAAGTTGATTTTGCAGATCCCACTTTTTAAATCTATATTTGATTATATTTTTTTGCTCTGATAAAACAAGGTATGATATAACAAGGTTATATCTTCAACAGTCTGTTATAATGAGGTTCAACTGTATACAGAATCTAACTTACATACGGGGATAAAGCTAAACAAGTTGAACTGCTTTTAATAAGGGAGTGATTCATCTTACTTTAATGTGTGATGTCACAACTATGTTATACACAGGTCTTTAAAGATCCACTGGAGTAGTACCTCGGTTATACCAAAGACATCAACACCAGACTGCCCACACACAAGAAAATGACATTACACCTGATAACTCTGTTATTGGACAGTTTGTTGTCGGTTTGGTAGTGTGATCGAGGTATAACGTCGGATAGGTGGTCTAGAAGCTCAGATTAATGTTATGAATAGAATGAAAAATGAAAAGATATCTCAGTGACGACACAGTAACTAGCTTGATAAGGCCAATGACTTTAATAAGTGTGATGAGAAAGGATCCTGTGGCTGGGTCTCTAACAACAGTAATCCAACATGTAAACATTGTCTGCTGTATGATATCAGACAATTGCACTGAAATCAAATGTGAAAAAAGTTTTAATAAAGCGAATTGTTCTTATATCTAATTATTTGCATTTGCTGAATTTTTGTTCAGTCTCTTCTGTTTAATTGATAAGGTTTGTAACAGGCCTCATTGGCTTGTAGGTACATTTTACTTTTACAAGTGATCAATGTAGTCATTTATTTTTTTCATTCTAATATTACAATGCTTGCATCAAAGTAATTATACTAATACATGTCACATTGACACCTTCTTATTCACTGATGTGTAAACAGTTATCTTCCCTACGTACATTTTCCTATAACGTTAATTCACTATGTATTTTTGAAATAAAGTTGTATCATGTGCTTCCTCTTGAACTGCATCAAGCAGGCCAGACTGGATTGAAGAAACTGTCTCCTTTACCAATACCTACTTCTCTTGCTTATGTACATTTTCTGATAACCTTTCACTATATTTTTTCTATGAGTAGTTATACTCCTGTTGAATTACATGTCTTTAAAGAAATCGCACTCGGAATGTGCATTGCCAGAGCCAGTATTGAGCACACACTCTAGTCCTCCATCACTGTTGCGATTCAGGTCATACCCCTGGCATGGATGATCAGTGGCTCCTAAACAAGCAGAAGCACAATGAATAACAGACCGGACCGGAAAGCCATCACCTGTACCACATGTACTTTGCTTCTGTGAGACGTTCCTCTTGAAGGTGGTGGACACCAGTTTTGGAGGTCGAACTCTCAAGGATGTGGTTGATGAGCGGGGATTGTCTGATCCTTCAGGGGCAGTTGACGACTCTTTTTCAGTAGTTGTTGAACTGATGGAGGTTCCTCTAAGGACAGTGAGGGTTGTAGATCCCTGTGAAGGAACAGGATCATCTCCATCCTCTGTGCTCTCTGCAGAGCTACGTCCGGAGACCAGTGGAGCTGTTGCTGACCGTGTTGATTCAGGTGACGTGTTCACAGTTGAAGATACTCCTGAAGCAACTGCTTCTGTTGACTCTTGAAGTGTAGATGAAAGGAAGTCTCTTGTTGGGCTAATGTTTGTTGCTTGGGGTTCAATGCTGGTAGCATCTTGAAGGTCTGGAGGATCTGATGTCTGCTTTTGTGATGTTATGTGCTCTGTTGTCATAGTCGCTGTACGGAGTAGGGGAAGAATTATACAATGGTGTTTAGTTAAAAACTATTACCAACTCCCAAGCTGTTAAAAGATATAGAATATCATTGTAATGATTGTATCATATAAGAAGAACTTGATGATAAAAGATTCTTTGAGGCAGGAACTGAGCAGGGGCAGCAACATGATTGTGTAAAAAGAGTGAACAAGAGACTAAACAAATCTCACGATCAATCAGGCCAAGAAATAAAACAAATTAAATAATGATAATATTAAAATCATCAGATTTGGGGGACGTTTTATTGACTTACATCCTGTGACCCCCCGCTCCCCCTCCCCTGGACATGCCCCTTCTGAGGTACTCTATTTTCTTACTTTGATCATCTGTAGAGCTTGGATTGGTTAGACCAGACATCAAGGATGGAGAGGACTGTGTGTTGATTGTTCTGAGTGATGATGAGACCGTAGTTGCTGCTTCTGACGATTCCAGGAACGTGGATGAAGTGGTGTCTTGAGGAATGTCAGTGGCCTGGGATCCACCGCTAGACTCATCTGTCGTGTTGTTTTGTGGTACATGATTGATGTGAGCACATTTTTTTTTTTTTTGGTCCTCGAAAATTTAAAAATTTGCACCCCCTCCCCCCCCCCCCCTTGAGCGCCAGGGGGGGGGGGGCCCAACCCCCCAAAAAGGTAAAAATCACGTGTTTTTACATGATTTTTTTTTCTCAAGGGGGGGGGGGGGGCGGGCCCCCTGGCCCCCCCCCCCCCTGGATCCGCCACTGGGGGTGTATATTTGTAATGGAAGATGTTATATTGCCCCTATACTTTGAATTCTGCGCATAAAACCATCTTAAAACCAGCAACTTAAGTTGGTGACCGCACATGACGACACACTTCCAGTTTAAACACCTTTACGGCGTCTTTTGGAGGAATCCTACCAAGTACCAAGTATTGTTCCTGATGGCCAGATTTTATCAATTTTTTCTTTATTCTTGAGAGTGAATATGTAAGGGTTGTAGAACACGTCACATGCTCCGATGACAACTTCCGTCAATCTCCTACACTTACCGAATTCTCCGGACTGAACCTTAACCCTACATAATTATGTGGAACAAACACTATATCTAGAGCTCGAGAGCTCGTCACATGACCAGAAATATTTGACCTATTTTTAGAAAGTACTATATGAGAGTACTATTTTGGTTTACTATTTGGGAGTTGAAAAAAAAATGTGAATTTTTTTTTTAAATTTAATCAATTTTTTTTTCAAATCTTAATTGAATACAAAATATTTAAAATCTTTTTTTAGATAAAAATTGACATTTATTTTTTTTCCAATTTTTATTTTTTTATTTTTTTTTAAATAAATGTTTGATGCAGGATATAAAACAAATATACCATGCCTTCTGTTCGAGGTACTGGTTAAACTATGGGCCTCGGTGACTCTAAAAGTACCATTTGCTTCGGAGCTGCGCCCCTCAGCAAATAGTAATATTGGAGTCACCTCTTGCGCATAGTTTTAACCAGAACCTCTCAAGGCAGTGTATATTTGTATACTAAACCTAAAATGAAACCCAAACTGTAACCCTATATATCTCTCACGAACTAAATTCTTGAGCTATTGTCGCTGGAGCAAAATAATGTCGGAGCACCTCATATAACCATTCTACATACCAGATATACAATAGACGATGCCATCACTGGAGCAGTCTTTCAGTGTAAATCCTATATCGCGGCCCTCAGCTACATGTATATTGTAGGCCAGACACGAATTGTTGTTCTGGACATTTTCAAGATCTTCATCAGCTTCTACACATAGAAAGATGATTTGAAACATAAAATATAATTCAAATACACGGCATCATCGAAATATCTGCTCCATGTCGTAAAAAGGAATAAGTATGTTCATTATAATTATGATCTACATGTTTATATAAATGTGTGAGAAAGTAAACCAGTACTCAAAATCAAAGGCAGATTTTGATCATTGCCATGACTACTTCCAATAGCAATAATAACGATTTTTGTAGTGAAAAATTTCAATGAAATTGTATTTTCTTCGATCGAGGAAGGAAACAATAAAGAAACAAATCTGTAAAAGGAAAATAGGCTAGTAGGAAAGTGATATTGATGATAACGCAGAAATATAGAGATAGAGTAGATAAGGGCGAGATCATGTTAGCTCATATTACCTGGATACAAATATAATATACGCTTTAAAATGTGTTGTTTTGTCAGAAACAGTATTATTGGATATAATCTTGCAATAGTGTAATATACAAATCAGATTGGCCTTTCTGTACAACTCGATGAATGCCACGATCTACATGTATATCTCTTCGTCGAAGTATATTAGCTTTTTAAAGCAAATATGGTACACCGGTTCAGGCGGTTTGGTCTTTTATATTTATAATTACATGATATTTCAGAAAATGATCAATGATCGTTTTTGGCATGTAGATTATATAGGATTTGATCAACGGCGGAAATGAAATATTTGCAGAAGAAGAAAGTGCGATTTGGTGACATGTATATAATCAACTGTCAAATCATTTTACCAAAGACTTGCAATCGTCGCTTGTTTTATTTTATACCAATAATATGACAGGTTCGAATAAAGAACGGTTGTAATATCCCACGTCATGCAATTCATCATCGACATCTCGCACTTCTTGGTACTGAAGCCTACAATATAATATTATCGAAGATCAGTTTTATAACAAGATGACAGTATCCTAATTTGATTGCTTAATATGAGACGCCTGAAGGAAACGAGTGTGAGGAAATTAAAATATTGTATCACGAAGATTGTAAAGAGATATGGATCTTAATCGAGATTATTCTAATGGAACATATAGGTCTACTTCAATTTCAATGAGAGTGAACACTTTTTGTTGTACACCTTGTGCTCGATTTAGTGTAAGAGGAAGACTTTATCAAGGAGGATAGAAGTGGAAAAGGGAAAGTCCAATTAGCAATAATGAAAACAGCCTCAGTAGAAGTAGTAGTAGTAGTAGTAGTAGTAGTAGTAGTAGTAGTAGTAGTAGTAGAAGTAGATTAAAAAATGAATTAAAGAAGGCGGAGAAGGAAAACATGAAGATGATGATAGTTGTGGGAATGTTGATCGGTCATCTACGAAATTGCAGATAAATCTATATTGAGTAACACATATAAAGAAAGATGATCATTTCAAATCACTTACCAAATACTGTACTCTCCTCATAGACCACCGAACCTGATCCTTTTCTACACTTAATGTTTTCTGCCATTAAAGAGGAATTCTGTAACAGATGGCAATTGAGCCAGATGAATCCAGATTGAACACCCTCACTGTACACGAGAACGAAATATATATTTTTAAAGGGACTTTGTAACATTATTCAGATGAGAGAACATTTTAGGTGAATGTTAATAGTCACAAAGCAATAAATTGGCTCTATATAGCATAGCATTCCATACATTTAAGTGTTGAAAGATTTCTCAAAGCCTGTCTTATGCCTTTTTTTCATGGAAAAATGGTTGTGAAAATTCAAAAATGGTTGGGAGAAATTACTATTAATCACTGTTAGAGGGTGTTGCCCAGTGACACCTTCAAAGAAAACTATAAATATCTTTGTGGTTTGAGAATATTTTCAGGATTTTTTGCATGTTAGAGGGCTAGTACAGTAAAAGGAATGTAATAAGTAACTTTACATACAAAAATTAAGCAATTTTTCATCAACTTTCAACAATGTTACCGAGTCACTTTAAAGCTCTATATTGTAACAGAAAAGCATAACATGTTAAGACAGGCAAGCGAAGATAATTATTTCGTTAACAACATAGACGTTTTCATATATATATAATATATGATTTCGATAGCCAGGTTTTTTAAAATATAATTTAGATGGTTCTCGGGTAGCTTGACTTCAGGCGCGTACGAAGGGGGGAGGGGGGGGTTAAACCCCCCTTCATTTTGTTTATGTGTGTGTTTTGGAGGACCCCTCCCCCTTTTTTTATTTTTTTTTTAAATTAAAAAAATTATGCTAATGGGTGACCTAAAAAAGGTGACCTTACCCCCCCCCCCCCCCCCCGCTTATTCAGCGGCTGGCTGAGTCGCCGCAAAATTCTCGGCCCGATTTCCGGATCCCAAATATTGCGAGCGAGCAAAAAAAAGACACTTTTATTATGGCAAAAATATTATTTAGTAATCAAGTTTTTTTCTCCATCTCTTGCACACATAAACGTATAGGGCGCATTTTCGCGTGAGAGCCGTGAGGGCCTCTTGTCCGAGCTATAATGAACATATACTTTCCGGATCCCAAATATTGCGAGCGAGCAAAAAAAAGACACTTTTATTATGGCAAAGATATTATTTAGTAATCAATATATAGTAGATTAAAATTTATATATTCGCTCATCTTGTTGCCAGGAATCATCCTGATTTTAACAATTTTGCGAGAAGTGAAGCGAACGAGGGGAAAAGAAGCCACTTTGTTGTGGTACAAAATTTCTAAGTATGTAAAGGTAATATTAGCAACAAAAAAAGATGCAAAAGTGGGGGTCACCTGAACAAAAGATTATATTGGAATGGAATATTTATTTTCTATATATTTAAACAGTCTGCAGAAAATCTATAAATTATTCATATAAGTGTACCATTTTTTAAGTTCACTATTATTTATTACTATTTTTGTAATATGTTGGACCAAAAATTGGTAAGTCGTGCAGCGTGCACCTTACAAGAATTGCTGTCTAGCATTTCCCTCCGTTTCAATAAACGTTTAGGTCACTTATTATCCCTTTTTTTCTAGTTTTGTTTGATAGACACATTATTTTATGACATTGTTCTGTGTTAATGATTAAATCGATAATCATGTACATTTATATACGTTTTGAGAAATAAATTCAATGAATTCAATAAAAATACGTATATTGAAATGGAATTAAATCAAATCAAACCCATTTCCTATACGGCTAGACTTTTGCTGAATGCCAAATAAGTGGATGTAGACTTACGGGACTGATGTGATGTAAGCAGTATAATCAGGGATCCCAATGAGTTGGTAAGACCCATTCAATTGGCTGCAGTAAGCGACGGCATCCTTCCATGTCCTTGTCGTTATATCAAAACTGTTGGAAAACCTTCCTCCTGCTGAAGACATTCGAACCTCTATATATAATAATTATTCCCCAAAAGAATAAAAACGCAAATTAATGGAAATCAACTAACTATCGTACAGATATATTATACTTATTTGTTGTCATAATTATTATCATCATAAATTGTGCATATTAAAGGTAATATTGAATTGAATTGAATTGATATCTTTATTTATACACGTTAAAAAAGCCCAAACAGTTACAAGACTGATTTCCATTGGAGCCGTGTGAAACAATGTAAATATATCAAACAAACATAAAAATGACAATGGTACATCAAATAACATATTTAAAACAAACAAGAAATAACAGGACCAAGATAAATATTTTTAAAAATAACAATGATATATACAGTAGGCTTGCGGGTGCACCATGTGAGAGAGAGAGAGAGAGAGAGAGAGAGAGGGTTGAGGAGTCCTGAAAAGGACTCTGACTCGGTAATCTTTCTTGGGGGTGTGTAGTCCTGAAAAGGACTGTTTGTTAGGCTTTCTTAGCATATAGTTCTAAGGAGAACTATGGCGCTTGGAGAGGATGAGTGGCTCGACGTTTCGAACAGGTTGACTATCCGTCGTCAGGAGTGCTATAGTACTGCCGGAAAAGTATATTTATATGAATAACAATAATCATGAGTGTCCACACAAGAGTACTGTAAATATACTTCAAATTCAAATTGGTAAGAAGAATTGTTACTAGTGCATATAAACTGCCGGAAATAATATATAAAAATAATAAAATGTGGCTGGTCAAGATACTGCATTATTACAATTAAGGATATGATTACAATTTTTTTTTTAAGTCAGTAAAAGAACACTTGAAAGTGAAGAAAAATGACAAGCATGCACAACAGATAAAACTCTATTATTCAATCATTTTCGGATAAAATGAAATGAAACTATATTATATCATATGGAAATTTAAAAATACCCGAGTAGATACACATACACAACAATATAAATTCAAACAACACAAACATGGACACACCAAAAATAAGAAGGAAACATTCGAAAGTTTGATGGATGGACCTTTGTGGAATTCCAGATTGAATAGGTAAAAACTCAGATGATATACCATGGACTGTTTTTTTAAAAATCTCTCATACAGATAACTTGTAAACCAATTAAGTGTGTGTTGTCCAATACCATAATATTTTAATTTTTGAATAAGTAAATCCAAATCAAATGTGTCGAAGGCTTTCTTCAAATCTACCATTACAGAGCACACCACTTTGTCTTGTTTAAAGCTTTTCAGCCATTCATCTGTCGAATACAAAGTTTCGGGACATTTTGAAAATTGGATGGATAGTAATTCTTTAAAATTTGAATATATTTGGATGCCCCTGTGGATTTAATATAACCACTAGAAAAATTAGCCCATAAAACACTTCTGCTTTCGAGAAATTGAATTAATCAAAATTTACCGGTGTTCCCGGTAAATTTCAAATATTTAAAATGGCAGCAATGGTAGCTGCGACCATGACAATCTCAGCATATGCAGTTCGGATATATAATTTCCAAACGGGAATAGCAAATCGGTCGATTGTAGTATATACAAAAACAACATTGTTTTAAAGCTAAAATAATATCAGTCTTGAGAAAGTTATACAACATAACATTACTTTAGACTCGATTTCAACCGCGACAACGATCATTGAATATTGTAAAATTGGATATGCTTCCAATATGTTGATTTGATACTGTAACAATATGTTTAGATTGGCAGCGAAACGATAGTTATTAGTGTATATTGTGCGTGATGTGGTAGCGGGATTCCTGTCAGGTTTTTCCTCACAGGGACCGAGATGCGAACGCTCCTATACTAAATTATAACAGCGGCGAGATATTTCCAAAATAGGAAACAGTTGATTACTCGAAATAACTTAAGTAATATTACAATAAAAAAACATATAGTGAAGATTCCTCTGAAATTTTACCCGAACAATAAATTGCAATAACAGTACAAAACAATGAGTAATATTTACCTGCCAAGGAAATCAGGATGAACAATAGCTTGAAAACACTGAAGGTATATACATCGTGTCGGATAAATTGAATCGGTAATTTGATAATACACCAAACACATCAAACTAAAATCAATCTTCTGATGACTTTGTACGCTGAATGAGGTGTCGATGATTATCTGCTGCTTTGGTTACTGCTGCTGAGGATGATGATCCAGTCGCTGTGATAGTGATTGCTTCCCAGTAAGATCGCTCAACATCCCTGCTTTCATAGAACTGATGATGTCGCGCGTCATGACAATGGGCGTGGAATCTGCCTGCCCCCCCTCTCTCTCTCTCTCTCTCTCTGTCTGTCTCTCTCTGTCTGTCTAGGTCTCTCTCTCTCTCTCTCTCTCTCTCCTCTCTCTTTCTCTCCCTGTCACCCCCCCCCCCCTCTCTCTCTCTCTCTCTCTCTCTCTCTTTCTCTCCCTCTCTCTCTTCTTTCTATATACCTATTTTCCCTCCTTGTTTATCCATCTTCCTCACTTTCCGTCTCTCTCACCATAGACCTACCACCACTAGCTCTCACCCAGGGGCGGCGATTTCTTTTCATGAGCGGGAGGGGGGGGGGGGGGGACTAAATGCCAGATTCTGTACATGTTTACTTGTACATGTTGAAGGATATTATTCGAGGGAGCGTAGCGGTCGAGCGAGAAGATTTGTGCACCTTTATTATTATAGTCTAGACGCTGCACTCTGTGGCCCTCCAGAGCTTAAAGGACAAGTCCACTCGAAAAATAACTTACTTTCAATAAAAGCAGAAAAATCAGACAAACCAATCAAAAAAAGTTTGAGCAAAATCGAATAACTAATAAGAAAGTTATGAATTTTTGAAAAAGTATGTAAAACTATGAAACAATGAGAATCACAACACAAACTTCCAAGATGGTTATCAGTTTGTGATACCATGTCCTCACAACTTATCAATTGCTTTACATAGTTTAATCCCATTAATTTCCCTTTTTATCCCCCAAAACTTGATTTTCCAATACCTTTGCCCAGGTTATATGATTTGTATCATATTGCGTGCATGACATTTTCCAAAAACTTTTATGAATTTTGAAGAATTGATACTATTTTCTGAATATTGTATTTCATAATTATTGATTTTTATATAAATAGTTTATCAAAATTCAATTTTTTCATGATTTAATTGGACAAAAAATACTTTTTAGTTATGCATCCATACAAACACATATGACTAACAATCTAACTTGGATGCTGGTGTGAAGAAATAAGATTCTTAGGGTGAAAATAGAAAATTTATATTATCAATATACAGAAAATAATTAGTGGAAAGTCACAGACTCATGAGTGAGTTGCCAATTTGTGTAGTGATTTTCAAAGTTTTTCATGTCATTAAAAATTCATAACTTTATTATGAGTTATCCGATTTAGCTCAAACTTTGTTTGATTGATTTGTCTGATTTGTCTGGTTCTATTGAAAGTAAGTTATTTTTCGAGTGGACTTGGGCTTTAAAAGTGTGTTACAGTCTTTAGTCAGTATTTGCTATACATTTTTGGGGGCACTTTTTCAAATTTTCTGGGAGGGGGGACGATCCCCCCTATACAAAAATTGAGGGGACGTGTCCCCCCCCCCCCCCCTCTCCGTTCCCCCGGGATCGCCGCCCCTGCTCTTACCACTCTCTCTATATATATCTTTCATTTTTGCTTTTCATTCTATACATCTTTTATCTTTTCCATTCTTCACCCGAACCCCCTTCTGTGCCCCCCCCCCCCCTCTCCTCCCCTCTCTCTCTCTCCCCCTCTTTCTCTCTCTCTCTCTCTCTCCCTCTCTCTCTCAGATTCTCTTCCATTCACCTGTCCCTCTCTTTTTCTCTCTCTTTCTCTCTTTTCTCATTTTCTCTCTCCCTTCTCATTCTCTCCCTCTGTCTACAAAATAATTACTCTCTCATTTCTCTCTAGCTTTTCTTTCCCTCTTTCCCGTTGTTTGACCCTGGCCCTCTCTCTCTCTCTCTCTCTCTCTCTATCTCTCTCTCTCTCTCTCTCTCTCTCTCAGATTCTCTTCCATTCACCTGTCCCTCTCTTTTTCTCTCTCTTTCTCTCTTTTCTCATTTTCTCTCTCCCTTCTCATTCTCTCCCTCTGTCTACAAAATAATTACTCTCTCATTTCTCTCTAGCTTTTCTTTCCCTCTTTCCCGTTGTTTGACCCTGGCCCTCTCTCTTTCTCTCTCTCTCTCTTTCTGTCTTCTATTCTATACCTCCATTCTCCCTCCTCCCCTCGCTATCCGTCGGTAATCTAACTAATAGTAAGATATCTGGGATTTAAAAAAAAATCAAAGAAACGACAGTATAATATCTATGCCTCCATCGTCCAAAACGGCATAGATGCCATTATGAAAGGGGCAAACAAAAATCAAAACAGCCATATAAATTTGCTTTCATAATGTCATCAATATAATTATGCGGACATCGGAATGGACAATTATATTAAAAAAACAAATCTGTTAAAGCAAAATGTAGAACTCCGTGGCGGGGAATCGAACCCCGGTCTTCCGCGTGACAGGCGGAGATACTCACCACTATACTACCAAGGATTTACGAGGTTAAACGTAATTTCTAAAGATTGAATCACGTAGGCTACTTTGTTTGTATATAGAGTACTCCGGCGTTTAGTCGGCTGAATAGGGACTTTTAGATTTGCACGAAGACAATGTGGATTGCTACGGTCGACGTCCTTTTAATGCACTGCCTTGAATGGACGTCACACGTATCAGTCCACGTAAATCTAAAAGTCCCTAATGACTCCGTTTACGAACCGATAAATAAGATTAAGAATGACGTCATAATACGTATTTTATAGGATCCCTATACATACATTTCTTATTTAGTGCAAACTGTAGAGTAAATCGCTTTAATATTAGATTTGGTATATATTGCAGTAAATAGATAAGATAATAGCCTATATAAAAAACAAGCCGAGAGTAAAAGATTCTATCATATTTCGATTACAGATTGCAATGATTTACAAGTTAATAATTCCTTCAGAAAATGATGTATATATATTTTTTTAAATCTAGGAGCTTTAGTCTGTGTGTGTTTTGATTATTCCTTTTAATGTATTTTGTAGGTCTGTATTATAATGCACACATTATAAAGAGTAATACGGTTACTTTTAATGCAAAGTTTTTAAAGTTTGAAATCCGGGTCTGAAATTCTCATTAAAGTTACATCAATAGGAAATATAAGCCATACAGAGAGGGAAAAAAGGCAAAACAACAACAAAACATATGCATATACAAATACGACAAAACAAAACAAACCAAACAAAATATGTTATGGCAAGGAACCGCGAACCGCAAAAGTTTATGCTTTTAATTACTTTTCAGTGATTTCTAGGAAATGCGCCCATTCTCTAGTACAGAATCCTGGATCCGCCCTGCTCCACATATACGAGAGGCTGTTATGCAAAGAATGTGGCTGAACTTTTTTGAATTGAATTAAAGAAGAAAAAAAGAACTTTGGCTCCTTTGAAATATAGCCTAACGCCCTAACCCCCTTCTAACCCGATCCCGAAGAAGAAACTAACTTTTTGTCATGTACTCCATCACTCGATGAATTGCCACTTTATACCGCCCTCTTCGTTCCTGATCATGCATGCTTCGTCGTCTTCTAAAGCTTTTTACCAAATTATAAAGAACAAAAAAGGTTAAAAGCAAATGAATAGAGATATATATATAAATCAGGTCTACAAGAATAGTTACCCAAAATAATACGAGAAGCAAACCGAACCAAAATAAAACAAACAAAAATAAAGGACAAAAGACTCAGTGTATAGTTTATCGAATGAATTATTATTATGCCTATTACCTAGAATACCACATTAAATATTGCGATTATGTAATATGTCTTGTGATCCCCCCTTTAAATCGGTAAAAGACCAATATAGGGGTCCGGTCGTGGGGGCACTGTGGGGGGGGGGGGGGGAGCTAAATCTTAATTTTCCCTTTAACAAAAAAGAGGAAATTTTCACTAAACATTCTTCTTGTCCTGACAGACTTTCTCAACGGGAAGGGGGTCTAGAGATTTTGTTGTTGTTTTGTTTTGTTTCGTTTTAAATTATATTTTATTTCCTTCCTCATAATTTCACATAACAAGAAATTCACATAACAAGAAATTCACATAACAAGAAATTCACATAACAAGAAATTCACATAACAAGAAACTATCACAATAACAATTCTCTCTTTTAATGAAATTTAACTTGTTGACAAGTAGGCCTACATTGCCCAACTGGCACTCCCGAGATTCGAATGGACGTAATATAAGGGTTTTGGTATTTGGTATGATATTTATTGAATCATGCATCGCAGTTATATACATATATTGCACATGGATATACATTGCATTTTAAAAACAAGCGTACAATTTAAAACAGTATCATTTATATAATTATAAGTACACGTATCACAACTGTTTATCCTTAATTTTGTACCAAATGTTAAACAAAAAGCAAAAATACGAACAAGAATGAAATGGGGAATATTTGAAAGTGAGGAAGAGAGAAGGGAAAGATGTAGAGAAAAGATTTTAAAAGAGATAGAGAGAGAGAGGAGGAGGAGGAGGAGGAGAGTGGGAAGGAAAGTGAGAAAAGAGAACGAGAGGATAAGAGACCGAGAGATATAGTGAATAAAAGGAAAGAGCAGGAAAGATAGAGAGATGAAGAAAGAGAGAAGGAGAGAAAGGGGGAAGAGAGAAAAGGAGATCTTGCCAACAATTAAAAATTACATACAAATTACATAAAAAGATAAAAGTATCCATTGCAACACTACGAATAGATGAACAAAAAATACACTGTAAAAATTGAATGGCGCACCTAAATCTTTTGGAAGTTATATAAAAATGTATCTATGAGAATTATTTTTAAAAAACGCAGATGGTATAGGAAGAAACATATTTTTAAGACATACATTTTTTGCTCTCCATGCTTTCCGTAACAGGGGGTGGCGTCCCCCCGGGGGTGGTAGTTCCCTAGCCTGGATCCGCTAATATGATACTTTTTTTTTGGGGGGGGGAGGGTGAGGAGCGGATAGCGATTGAATTTATTAAAGTTGAGTTCGAGAGAAAGATTTGCAACCTAGGTTAGCATTCTAAATTTTTAGCACTGGCACTGCTTGCTCGCCTCCGTACGGGTACGGGTATGTTAGCACAGACTCATTTTGTACACCGATGAGTCATCACGATCACTGCTCAGCAAAAAATCTGTCAGCTGCAGGCGAACTATGCATGCAGCGAGCAGATTTCTCGCATTGAACGTACACTTTATCCCACGAGCGGTAGCAGACGAGATTTTGGACCGACAGGAGACCAAAGTAAGGTTACAATTCAGCCATCGATTATCTTTTCTCTTCCTGCCGAGTAATGAAACAACGTACCAACGAGTAAGACACGGATTGCTAAAATATAAGTTGGAAATTTTACCCAACAAACTCTAGCCTCTTCGTTTGGGCGGACGAATGAATATGGCATCCAGAACCGAGCGAGGTTCTGCATCGGAAGGCCAGACCAGCGGCCCCGGTGAAGTGAATGCAGCGGCCGCAGCTGGGGATGCGGACTGGAAAGAAAGATGCCGCACCCTCGAAGGTCAACTTGAAAAATTTCGGTTGCAGGCCACAAAAATTCGATCTGTCCTGGGTGAAAAGGTAAGCTTTCAATCCTCCTTTCATGTTTTCTATAATTCAATTTAGTAGGAAAGACCATACAATAATTGTCAACAGCATCATATCAGATCATCTATTCTGCAATGAATTTACATCTGTTTATGAATAGAATTAATCATAACTATAATCATGATGATGAAAAAACCATTACTACACTGACTAACTTTATCACCAGTCACTCTTTTTAAACATTTAAACTGTCTCCTCTCATCTTTATAATCTTCATTCATTCATCATCATTCATCATCACCATCATCACCATCATCATCATCACCATCACCATCACCATCATCATCATCATCATCATCATTATCCCCATCATCCCCACCATCAACATCACCACCATCAACATCACCACTATCATCATCACCACCATCATCATCTTCACCACCATCACCTTCATCATCACCAGCACCATCACCATCATCATCACCATCATCATCACCAGCACCATCATCATCACAAGCACCATCACCATCACCATCACCATCACCATCACCATCACCACCACCATCACTAACACCTCCACCTTCATCACACTATTAGTATTACTGTTATCACGCCACGGCCACCATCACCATCATCATCATCACCATCATCTTCACCTTCACCACCATCACCACCACTATCACCACCACTATCACCACCACTATCACCACCACTATCACCACCTCTATCACCACCTCCACCACCACTACAACCAAATTTACCACCATCTCCGTCTTTACCACCCCCACCAGCAACAATACTTCCCCCACCAGCAACAATACTACCATCAACACTATCATCTAACTCCATAATCACTATTCGTACCACTACCACTAATTCACCTTTACCACAATATGACCACTACCATTGTCATCATAATTATGATAAGGATGATGATGCTAATTATCATCATACTAATCATCATGATGATACTATGTCCAACTATGCACCGTTTTTCTTAAAAAACAATACTATTATAATTATGATTGTTAAAATGTTTAAAGATCTATATGTTAAGTACTGGTATTAAGTAATTGCTAACTAACAAGATATTTATATAATATTGGATGTCTTTGAGTGTGATACAAGAATATAATGTCATAGCGAGAGCAATATATTCTTGTATCACATGAAAACAAAGCCATACAATATTATTATTATCTTTATCAGGCTGGCTAACAAAATAACACAATTTGACTTACCTCTGTAAATATGACTTGTTTTTGTGTGATATCAATATCGATAGTTGAAGTTCCCGGATGACTGAGCAATACAAAAACAATATTGATCAGTCATCCGGGTATTAAATACACTGATTCATTGTACCACTTGGAAGCCTTAAATATAGATGATAATGTTTCTTATTCCTAATCATATTAAGTAGGAATGTGGATTACTAGCACTTAAATATTTCAAAGTATGTAAGCCAACTTTCTTGACCTTCATTTGTAATAAAATAATAATGTGTGCTTCTTATATTTAGGGGAAACATTAGAAATGTACATAAATTAACAGGTGAATTCAGATTTTAGTGAAACATAATTTGTAGTAATCCAGATAATTCTGGATATAATTAATTTAGTCCTGAAGGTATAAGATACCATACTAGCTGTCATCACAAATTAGCTGATTCATTAAAGAATTGTCTATGAACTTCATGAACTTGGCAATGATCCAAACTGAAATGAAATAAAATCACCCTATTTTTTCCTTTTTAGTTGGGGAAGGAGGATTAATTACCAGCCAGGTTTAACTAAATACAATATTTCTATTCAGTTTATCAGTCATGTGTACTCAGTTGGAATTGGGGCACAATGGTTCTTTATCGCGCATGGTTGCTTGTAACGAGCTGATATTTTGGTGGTTTCTTTTACAGAAATGTTAAGAAAATATACAATTCTTTAAAGGGACTTTGATATGATCATGAAATTTATTAAATTTCAAGTATTTTTTATGAAGAATATGATTTAAATTTTTTCCTTAGAATTCAACTAAATACAAATATACAGTGAGGGAATGGTGGGAAATTGTATTTGTACGCAAATACAACTTCATGTACCTGTAAAAACATCTAAGATATTATCTTTTAACAAGAGGAGATATTTCAAGTTATTCTATTCCACTAAACATCTGTTTAATCTTGCTTCCCATGGCAGTTTGGAATGACTTTGGTATTTATCAGTTCTATGTTAAATGATAATTTGAGAGAATCTATATGAGGGTTAACAAGGATAAAGATTTAAAGCAAGGAAATATTTCAAAATAACAATCATTCCTGTGAGAAAACCCAAGAGAAAAGAAATTTATACACGGAGAGAGGGAGAGAGAGAGAGAGAGGGTGAGAAAATGGAACTATAGATGAAAACAATAAAGTGCATGAATAACATTTGGTGTCCTCAAAGATGTTTTTTACTATGTGCAAGTTTAAATGATTACAATACAACATGATGTAATTGAAATAAGCAGGGTAAGATTGCATTGGAGTGAGTGAGGATGAAAGCTTGAGACGAAGGTGAAGAAATGATGTCATGGGTTAGTAATGAGGCCAAGGCATGTTATGATGAGTGTAGAGCCTGGCTACGGGCCACTCTCTAGGCGTGTCTGCACCATCTCGAGATTGCCAAATATCCAGCTATTTTGAACTATCCCGATCGAAAGCTATCCAGCTATTTGCGTCTTCACCAGACCGATACGCTCATCACCAACTAGCTCGAAAAATAATCTCGAGATTGACGCATGCGCACTTCAGCGAATGACTGTACGGCCAGCGCGCGGATTTAAGATTTTACCCGCGCTGTAAAACGTAAACAAGTACTGGCTCGCTTGTCCAGTGAGACATTATTAACACCTAAGTACAACGGCGAACAGCAAACAAAAAACAAAACAAAGACAAAAACAAACTAGACGAGTAAATGCAGAAAACTGACGATTTGAACGCAAAAAATACGGTAGATGTACGCTGAGCTAACTGAGTGGTATAGATCACATGTGCGCGCTAGTAGAAGTAAACAACAACACGGAAAACCGGAAATCGTTGTGCATGATGGGATCGGGATTATTGACTCCGTACTTCGGTCTGGTGAAGACGCTCGCAAACTATCCCGCTAGTTCGGAAATAGAAGGATATTTTGCAAACTAGACCGAGATATCTTGGGATATTATCCCGACCAACTATCCAGCTAATTTGCCACTTCGGTCTGGTGAAGACGCAAATAGCTGGATAGTTTGCGATCGGGATAGTTCAAAATAGCTGGATATTTTGCAATCTCGAGATGGTGAAGACACGCCTTCTGTCAACATCTCACTGACCTTCTCAAGCATTCCTCATCTTGGCCGTCAAGGAGGAGTGGAGTGGAGGAGAAAGATTGCATCTGTAGCCTTCATTCCTGACTCTTCCTCATGATACATTGAAAACATCATTGTATGTGTTTGCTGAGCAATGGCATTGAGTTGCCAATTTGAAAACTCGTAAATGCCTCCCGTTTAATCCATTGAGTTTGATTTGATAATCATGGAATTTCATTTCCATATATTTTAGCTTGACATGTCTCAGGCTTAGTATTTAACTAGTTAATGAGACTGATTTGAGTCAACTGAGATTGTTTCAAAGCTTACACTTTGGCCACTGCTCTTCAATATTTGTTTTAAAAAAATTGAGTCACAAAAGGAGGAGCATTGTGTATTTTCACTCACATCAAATAATGTATCATGCATTTTTTGAAAGGGGAAGTATATATCTCAGAAAATTTGTATAGTGATGGAACAACACTCCCCTTCATTTATGTCAGCTAATGACTCGATTTAAGTTGCTTTAGATTGTCATCTCTGGATTTAGGGGAACATATTCAGTCTGTCATGCACTGGCTTAATACAAATGGAAAAAATAGTAATAACATTTTCATTATTTTGATTAAACGTAATTTGGTCTCACATATGAGGAAATATCATTAATAATTTGGACACAAGTTTTCACCCATTTTCCTTGTCAAATTTGATTTTAGAGCTGTTTATTATTGGTAACAGGAAGCAGGAAATTGGTAATTGCCCAAATGGTGTTCCCAGGTCTTTGTAATGAGATAAGGGTGAAGTATGGTACCTTTTGTTTCATTGCTTTACAAAAGGTGTAAGGAATTTGTTTAGACAGGAATTGTATTACCCTACAGCCAAACAATAATCCTTTATTACAATACAAAATCAGAAATACAAACATTTAGACTGGACACTAATAGCCTACTCCTCTACCTGCCAAATAACAGGCAGCATCTAAGCTATTTTAATATTCTAAACCAAGACGGAATAAGCTGATGGAAATATTGAATTACAAGCTCAATTAAATGTTATCATCTTTATGTAATTTTATGATATTCTATTTGAATATATTTATATAAATTGAGGCTGTATTAAAGTTGTTTTGGGTCAATTCAATGGACTGTATTGTGATTTTGTCCATAATAGTCAACATTGAGGTGTGAAGAATTAGTAGTACCATCAGTAGCATGAATGTAAACAGATAAAGGGTGTTTTTCATTGTAACAAGTACCCTAAATTATAGTCAGCTGATAAGCTGTGATTACCCTCCTTCCCCCTCCCCTTCCCCTTCCCCTATTCATGAATATAAATGTTTGATTATATATTGTGGTGTCCAGACATTTTTTAGTTCCTAATCCCTTCTTTATCCTCTTTTATTCTTCTTTGGCTTCACTGATGCAAGACAGTCAATATTTGATTGTCTGGTCAAGTGCTGGTTCTCCTAAATGGCCATACTCTTTAAGTGGGTTCGGTCCATTCATCTTTTCAACGCAATCTAGCTGCTGTAATAAGGAATAGAGGCAGTTGCCAAGCGTGTGTCACCATGTATGTGATGCGGGCCCTCCATTGTGAGGCCATCTGCCCCTTACAATAGTTACCCATCGTCGTACTATTACTGTGAACATCAATTACCGTGGAAAGGGGATCCCCTTTGTTGTTAACTCCATCCTCCGCAGAGTGCATTGTCTCTTGCATCGCCATATTGTACTCGGGGACGGGAGGAAATTGCTGATGCTTTCCGCTGCACACACACACATACATGCCCACCCTCCTCTCATGGATGGCGGAGGTTGAGTGGCAGACGTTTGTAGCATAATTTAGTTATATTGTGAGGTCATATGGCGGACACAATGTCCTATGTGTGTATTGCGCAGTGCTAGCTTCTGAGCTTTGGAATACACATCAGAAACATTGTAGGCCTATAGTCTGCAAACTTGAATAAAATAGCTCATCATTTTCATCAAAACAGTAATTATTGCTTTTAAATAATGAGATGGTAATTCTATCCTTCTCATTTTACATGAAAAATTCAGGCCTACCTTTCTTTGAAAACATACAATTTTGTAATGTTTTCTTTATACTGACATGGAATGATACAGAAAAAAGTGCAACTGGCATTTTATATTGTCTGTATGAAGGAATGATTCTAGTCTTGATAATTAGGATTATGAAGCTGAAACCTGACAAAATTTTAAGAAAATTATTATAGGGCCCCATGATTTTTGTAGCTAAGCTATCACATTTTAATGATTTACCTACTTTACATTTTTTTTCTTTTCTTTTTAACAAACCAAATATATTTTGAGGGGAATTTGATAACTGTTTTTGTTGTTATTGATTTTGCATAGAACCAATTTTGCATTAATATGAATCTTTTTAATCCATTATGCATTGCTTTTGTGTTTAATCTTTTTCCCATGGGAACTGAGTGCCTATTTCAATGAGAGAAGTAAGTGGGTTAACATAAACAAACCAAGTATATTTGTATTATAGACGGAAACAACTTTTTTTTTCATTGGCATATAAGACAAGAAACAAACATTGCATATTCATAAATCAATTTACAGCCAGGTACCTAATATATTAGAATAGTGCAAAGAAATTCATGTTGATATTAAGCTCAAAGCGCCCTCCCCATGACATACATGTAGGTCTACCTAGCTACCAGCACATTTTTTTTAGATCTTTAGTGGATATATTTAGATACTTGAGCTTTGTGTGGTTATGATACCCTTATAATAGATTGATTGACAGGTTTTAATCATCTTGATGTAACAATTTGTCTGCCTATCAGTTTTAATTTGGCTTCTACTATTGGATGATTTCTTGTTCAAATTAAAAGTGTAGAAAGGTTGTTGTACCATTATGTTCCTGTGACATTTGCTCTGCATTCAATTTCCTACACTAGCTGAATTTCCGACTTTAACTATAGACCAGTCACCTAAAGTAAAAATATATCCAACCATAACCCTAAATCTAAACTAAACCCCAATTGTAACTCTTACAATATGAAGAATAAAGTCCAGAGCAATTGAACTGTCATGGGAGCAAATTTGGAATCACCATTTAGAAGGTGCTTCAAGAGCAAAGTGAGCTAGTGCTTCAGCTGTTAGGATATGTGTAATTCAAGTTGATCAGGAAGTTGTACTTTCGACATGGCTTCTGCAAAGATCTGTTTCTATCTGATAAGAAACTGACCATCATAATGTGCACTATTTCTGAAGTTAAATATGGATTTTCATAAAATTGTCAATTACCATGCAGCTGTCCAGCTCACAGGTAGTTATTTACAGGGACAGAATTATGAAGATGGAGGAGGAAAAAGAGAAGATATGATAGGAGGGGGAGAAGATATGATATCACCCTAGCTTTAGCTCCGGCAGCCGTAATCAGCGCTCAGTGCATTTCAAGGAATAATCCTACCAGAAACCCATTTACCTCACCTGGGTTGAGTGTGGCAAATGTAGATTAATGTCTTGCAAACAAAGGACATTAATAGTGCCGCAGCGGGACTCTAACCGTGGACCTTGTGATCCACAGTCCGGTGACATATCCACTCGACCACACACAATGTATGTAGGCTATAATATCTAAATATGTGTAGTTTAAATCATAATATTGACCTGGCTTGTGCATTTAACACATTTTTGTTAAGTGTCTAAGACTAGTGTGATGAGTCATGGTAACGATGTCTATGTAGATGGAATGTCAATCTAGCAGATTAATTGATCCACCAAGTTTCCCTGACCCCGCCCATCATCTCATCATTTATAATTTGTGCCTTGTCAGAGATACCCCTAATCTACTACATGACATCAGTTACTAGTGTCCTATGCCATGCACAAGGATAGAATTCTAACAATGCCAACATTCCAGATGCATACTGAATCTGATACTTGTATCATACTGCTTTTTATATTTTTTGTCAGTTAACTATTTTGACTTTTTATTTTACTTTGGCTCGGCAGTGCATTTCCTGGGTAATATATGTGCCAGTCTAGATGCTGTGCGGAATCATGCTTCCATGGGTCATTCATGTCATGTTTTCTGTCTTGTAAATTTCTTGATTTAAATGTACATCATAGTTGACAAAATGAATAAACATACAACAAACAAACAAACAAATATAAATAAATATATACCGTAAACAAATGAATAAACAAATTTATATATGAATAAATACAGGAATAAGTGAATGAATAAATAAATAAATTAAAAAAAAATTCAAACAGGATTTACTCCCATCCATTAAATCCACTTTCTTAAGTTAGTGTAGAAAAGTACTTTTCACTTTCTGTGTCGATTCATCCAATCAAAGCTGTAGACTCTCTAAATGAATTTATTTTGATAGTTATATTATTATCACTGTGCTTAGTCATTAGTGCTATGATAATGATTTAAGTTTTAAAGAGATAGATATTTCTGTGGGTACCCAACTCCCCATCATCATTACAAATGAGAATTTTTCTTAATTTCTTAATTGGCCTCAAGTGAGAATTACGATAAATTTATTGAAAGTAAAGATAGTGTTCTGATTATTAAAAGAAACATAAACACTGTAGTACCACCATTTTTGTTGCTTTGTTGTAAAATGTGATTGCCTAGGATGTGACAGGGAGTGACCCGAGTTCAGATTTCATCTTGCTCTGATGCAGCCAGTAATTAGCAAATTCCCTCCACTTCCTGTACTAATCAGAATCCTCTTTGTTTCACACATATCAACTCAGATTAGGTTGATAATGTGTGGCTCAGTGGAGAAAACCATTACCATATGCACTTAGATAGATAGTAGACTGGAGGGTGTATGCTGGTGGTGTTTTTTGCTGGTCATAGAATAATCATTAGAGATTATTTGGTGATTAGCATGCTTTGTTTGCATCAAACAATCAATGATGATGATGTGTGTGACAGAAGGTACCACTGTCAAGTGGTGGTAAAACACATAAATATGAATACCGGTATAAGAGATAGACTATGCTAGGTCTGTTCTAAACATCATGAAACCTTTAGGCAAAAATATTTTACTGGTTATTTGTGGAAACATTTATTTTCAAATATAGAAATAGAAATGCATGTATATATAACAGTATATTTTAAAGAAAATTAAGTGTGAAAGCTTCTGGTTATCCATCATGATATTTAAGTTAAATGTTGGGATAGATAATTTTTGGGATTCATTAGTACATATACAGTAAATCTATATCCTATAATAAGGAGAAAACACAATTTATTTTTTTAGACATTTGTTAGAAATTACGGATTGTTTCCTTTCTGTGGAAATAGGATCCCATATCAAAGTGGATTAGACAACTTGATAGAATGAAAATTTAAAAAATATTTTATAGGCTTATATATAGCTGGTATCAAAACTAAAAGGACAGTGTTTGATCAGTGATTAGAAGTTTTTTAAATCAAAATTATCATGGAACAAGTGAAATAATTGTCGAGGAAATGCATAGTATGCATATTTGTGGCTTGTTTACAAGGCCACAAAGGTTGGAAAGAAAGGAAGAAATTACATATGAATTTATTTGTGGCTTGTACTTCATCTGGTCACATACCTTGGAGTACACATCCGTGATTGTTACTGTCGTTCCCCATCTTGGAACGTGTTCTTCCATTGATTTCATAGCTAGACATTTGTCGATATCAGCGGCTAGGACCTAATTGAGCGTATGGCAAGGATATCAGGGCAGAGGATACGTCAGAGTGATTTCCTTCGCGCACTGGAGAAACGCTTACGCCCAAAGTTCATTACCAAAAGAGAGGGGGAAGATGGGGGTCAACGTGATCATCATCGTCATCGTTCGCATATTTCTGATTTCTGGCGAAATATCAGCGGGATGCAAGAAACAGTAGGGTTGTACAGCGGTTTGGTAAAGCAATGCATTTTAACGAGCAGGAGAAGCGATTCCCTGTTTGTATCCTGCAATGCAAGTTTGTAAGAGTGGAACATGCAGGGGGAGGATGATCAGATTGCGGATTTGACTTTCCTCAGATGGGAGATATGTTTGATAGCTTATGATAATTTGCAGGTGAAGAAGAGTGCATCTGTAAAACTGTGATGTACTTGATTTAAACTAGTCTGAAAGGGAGCAGTCAGCCATCTCCCTTGATAATTATAGGAACTGGAAGTTAAGTTAATCCTTTTCCATTTACCAACTTTTCATGCTATTTTTCAGTTCTGTCATTTTCAGCAGATTTTACAAACCTGGTAGAACTATCAGAAAAATAAAAAAGGGTCCATAGCATAAGATCAAGAACTTTATGAAGAGATAATCTAGAAATGGAAAAAATAGATCTTAGAATATAAAGAATTTAGAGACATAAACAAAAGAATGTTACCTCTGGTAGTAATGGAAATCCAGTTTATAAGCGTTTGACTGGGCTGGACTAGTGTATATGAAAAGGTCTTATCATAAAAACTATTTGTGTTTTCATGATGTTGTTGAAGAAAAGAAGAGCACTCAGTGGTGGCGCTTCATGGCAGTTATCTATGCTTAAAAGTTATTGGACATTGACCCAAACTACATGTACAAGTACTTGGAATATCTAGGTCTTACCAATCTGTTGAAAACATCAGCATGATTTGAACCTGACAGATAGAAAGTGACTTCCATGATGTATGAGTAGTATCCACATCCCAAAATACCACTTCATCAAGGAATGATATTGATAGAGGTATGTTGATATGACCATTACACAAAGTGTAAAGCCAGATATATGATTGCAGAAACATTTAAAAATTATGATTTATTAGATTAGAGTTCTAGATAACCCACACCCCAAAGCTGCAAAAATGGTACAATGAATTTACTTGGTATGTCTGCTCACTTACTGAGAATTTAGGAACAAAGAATATTCTATGACAACACAGCATGCATTAGTTATATTGAAATCCCACACATCGTATCGTATGCCCTTAATTGTGGGCTATTTCTGCTGGAAAGCAAATCACTGCTCCTACTGAAATTGTAAACAATTTTATGTGTTTTGGAAGATTGTAAATCCTACTTAGCAGGGTATTATTTTGGTAAGCCATGTTGGTACAACTGTTTGAAAGCTTTTTTAAATGTTGGTCAAATCAATAGGCCTACCCAAATTTATTTAACATCAGTGACAGGTCATATTTTGTTAGGGTGACATTTCATGTAGAGTTAACTAGTAGTTAACACCCTTTTTGGTTTCGAACATGATTCTTCTTGCCTGTGTGCCCTTTAATATACAGGTTTTGGGTCATACTGAATACTGAATATTCCAAGATTGCTCTAGAGCACCCTATAGCACTCTAGAGCATGAAAGATCTTTGGAGATGTAAGAAAAGCATCCTGAGAGTAGTTGACCGTGTACCAGTTAGTTCCAGATAGATGTAGATTATTCCAGTCATTAATGCATGAGTATCATGCATAAATAGGCTTGTCTTCACTATCTCGAGATTGCCAACTATCCAGCTATTTGAACTATCCCGATCGCAAACTATCCAGCTAATTTGCGTCTTCATCAGACCGAGGTAGCAATTAGCGGGATATTTGGTCGGGATTGTCATCCCAAGATATCTTGGGATAGTTTGCAAAATATCCCACTATTTGGCAAAATATCCAGCTATTTGTCCGGTGCGTCTTCACCAGACCGAAGACTCGCACTATGCGCTAACGCTGAGCAAAATATCTTGAGCTAATTTCTCAAGGTTGAGTTTCAAGTTTCGAGGTCGAATCTCGAGCTGATGAAGACGCAATTTGTACTTCGGGATTATTTCCCAAATCAGAAATAGCGGGCCATTTGGCAATCTCGAGATGATGACGACGCGCCTAATGAAATGCCTATATCACCAGAGTACTCTACCAAATGTTAGTACTAGGTCTACTACTGACCTCTATTTCATTGTAAGTGAACTTCTTGAACCAGGTCTGACCCATATGATGATACTCTTTTGGGAGTTGTATGATTGGAAAAGCAATCTGTTGACTTTTCCATGTCAAAGGAATAAACCTGGGCAATAAATTCAACTCAAGATTTAATGGTTCGATGGGATAAACACACTGTATGGATAGCAATTTATGAAATTGCTAACCATACATGTGTGTCATATATCTCCTGCAGCAAGAAGAAATATGTGATTTGTGGGCAAACTGCTTTCCTACAATCTTCCCCAGAAATGCAGCATAATTTACAGACTTTTGGAAATTTGATGGAAATGCACAACATTTTGTGTGACTTGCATTTCAGAACTTTTATCTCAGAATCTGTATGGCTTTTCATAAATTCCTTTAATATCTCTTGGAAATGAGTTGGTATTCTTTTATCTTGATGATGAGACTTAATTAAGGGCTTATATATGCATCATTGAAAGAGAACTTGCTTTTCTCTTGTGGTTTGATGTCACTCTTGAAGTCTGTTTTGTGTCAAGAATGAGTCGTTTTATTTATATTCTGGTGAACGCAGGTTTTGAAAGTAAATGCCTTGTATTGAATTCTAATTTTCTTTCTTTGTGATGCTTGTTCATCCTTGATAGTGTTGAAATGTGTACATACAATCCCACCTTTGTGTTGACATGTGACATAAGACATGTAATACACCGGTAAAATAGTGGAGACTGTCTCATATTTATTTCATGAGAATTTCCAATGCCTTGATTTATTCGCCATAGTAGTCTGGCACTCTATAATCATTGCATACCGTATGCCCAGAAGTGTATAGGCATTTTATGTCAAGTGGGAATAGTACAAGTACGCTTATAAACCTGGGCAGTGTTATGATGATCAAGGCTTGTTATGGATACGCGTGTAGGCTATTAGCATTCCCCTCCCGCTGCAGTGGTGTTCCATGTGTATCTAATGGACGCGTGAGTAAGGCAGCAACTCATCATTGACTCATTTTATATATCTACTCCGGGAAAATGATGGTGGTGGGGAGATACGTGCAGGTGAATGGATGCAGGCCTGCCTTTTCTTCCTTTTCTTGTTTCCTTTGCTTGCCTTGCCTGCTAGGGAGTTTATTCATTCCCCGTCTCATTATTTATCAATATATGCAGGCCTTGGTGCACAATTTCCTTGCACAGAAAATATGACTTGAGCTATGATGTTTTCCTCACGAAATCAGGGGAATCATGAAAATCAGTATTGATTTTATTATTTACGATATAAATCTACGTATCTACCTATTCTACTTTGCTATTGTTGCACCTCAACATTGCATAACCGAAACTTAAAACACATCGCCAAATTGCTCATACCCCCCCGCCCAAAGGCGCCCTCCGTGACCCCTGCGTCCGAGCGCCGCCAACGTAACCTCTTCCTCTTATCACGAGTTCCCTAGGATACACCTTGGTAAAGGCGCTGGGGATGGAGGGAGGGAAAATAGGTAGATACGTAGATTTATATCGTAAATAATAAAATCAATACTGATTTTCATGATTTACATCAATAAATCAACGTATCTACCTATTCTACTTTGCTAAAGACCAGCACAGATTAATGCCGGGTGGTAAAAACCAAGCAAACTTATCAATTCAATGAGAAATAGACGACGAAGCCGCCTTCAGAGAAGCGACCACAAAGGCTCGTTCGCCCGCGGGCACATCTTTGAGGTAAAAAGCAGAAAAAGAACTTGGAGACTTCCAAAAAGCTGCTTTACAGATATCTTGAACTGAAACTCCGATGAAAAGAGCCCAAGACGTACTGACACTGTGAGTATCATGGGCACGAGGAGCCCTGCCAGGCGTCAAGGCCTCAGGGCCCGCAGCCTTGATAGCCAAGACTAACCACCTGGAGATCGTATCCCGAGATGCCGCCGAAAGTGGCTCTCGAGAAACCAGAAAGAGCTGATCCGACTTGCGAAAAGGCTTCGTCTTGTAAAGATACCATTTGAGGGCGCGAACGGGACACCACAGTCCGTCCCTGAAGACCGAAGAAAAATCCGACAAGGGATGAAGCACCACTTCCACTGAACCCGACGTGTCAGACTGATTCTAAGCAATAAAAGAAGCCTTGGGAATCAAACGAACCCCACGTCCTTCCCAGCGGATATGCCCAGGGGCAGCTGAAAGGGTATGAAGTGAGCTCCTACGCTGACCAGAAGTGATTACCATGAGAAAAACCGTCTTGACCGTAGTAAGCAGAAGCGTCGCAGAACACAGCGGTTCGAAGGGAGTGCCAAAACCTTGGATAAACTCCACACTGGTGTCAGAGGTCTGAAGAAGGGCCTCTTAAGGAAGAAAGACTTCAAAAGAGCCGCTAGCTGAGGAGCAGAAGAAACCGAAGATAGCAGACCAAATCGTTGACAGAGCTCTCCCCTTGTCATACAAAGAGATCAGAAAGTCAGCAATAGAAGGTAAAGACGCCTCTCTAGGGGCGACGCCCACCTCCTCACACCAAGTGTGAAAAGCATCCAACCAGGAGTTGTAAACCGTCCTGGTCGACTCTCGTCTACTCTGGACTAGAAATTGTACAGCACGTTCGGAGAAACCTGACGAACGAGCCCTCTTCCCGATAACCGCCAAGCGGTCAGACGGAGGATTTCCGGCCGCTGGAGTAGAATACCAGACAGAGGTTGCGACACCAGATCCGGATGACACGGCAACGACCACGGAGCCCCCACCAGGAGGGTCAGGAGGTCCTGAAACCACGACCTCGCCGGCCACCAAGGAGCTATGAGAATCATCATCGCTTGATCTTCCCTGATCTTCCAGAGCACATGGGGAAACAACGCTAACGGGGGAAAGGCGTAAGCCCTCCATCCCTCCACGGGATCGCAAAAGCGTCCAGAGCAAAAGCTCCTGGTTCCCAGACTCTCGAGAATATCGAGGAAAACGATGGTTGAGCGAAGTTGCGAAGAGATCGATGTCGAGAACACCGAACACTCTCCCCAGTTGCCTGAAGACAGTCGGAGGCAGAGTCCACTCTGAGGGAAGGCACTTGCCTCTGGAGCGAAAGTCCGCTAAGATATTCTCTTCGCCCGGGATATGTGATGCAATCGGGAACACCCTCGCCCCCTTGCACCACGCCCAGAGTTGAGAGGCCAACTCGTTCAGAGCCACAGAATGAGTGCCTCCCTGTCTGTTGATGTACGCCATCACCGATACGTTGTCCGTAAGAAACAGAACCGAACGACCCACCAGACGAGCACGGAAGTGACGAAGCGAAGCAAACACTCCCATGAGTTCCAACACATTGATGTGGAGCAGAAAGTCCAGATGACTCCAGTCTCCTGAAATCATTGACCCCTGGCAATGACCTCCCCAAACCAACAGCGACGCGTCCGTGGTGACGGTCACAGAAGGGAGAGGAACTCGGCAGCGTTTGCCCTGAAGGAAGAAGGAACGACGAAGCCAAGGACCTAGAAGACCCTTGACTCCGGACAACAGGGAGATCCACGACAATAAAAGAACTCACGCTCGGCTGATAAAACTCCAACAGAAAGAGTTGGAAGGGACTCATCAATAGTCGACAATCTGGAAGCATGCCGACTAGACTGGAGAGAAACCCTAGCCACTGAAGCCAACACTCGGCTTTCACCCGACGTGCACATCTCAGAGACCGAGCAGTCCTGACTATCGTCTCGACCCTGTCGAGCCTGGGACGAGCCAGCTGATGACGAATGTCCAGCTGAGCACCTAGGTAAGACGGCGTGCGAGCCGGAACGAATTCTGATTTCTCCCAAAATATGAGAAATCCGAGATCTTGAGTCGTGCTGATCAGAATCTGCATATGATCCAACAGCATGACTGACGCCACGACTCTCGTGAAAATCCGAGGAGCAGGGCGCAAACCGAACAGGAGCGCTCTGTAACGGTAGAATTTGCCCAGGAAGGCAAAAACCCCACAAGATCCCGCGACCGCGGATGTATCGGCACATGAAAATAAGCGTCGCGAAGATCCAAAGAAACCGCGACGTCTGCGGGATTCAATGAAGAAAGGATGGTTGCCAGATGATCCATTCGGAAATGAACCTTTCCCAAATGAAGGTTAAACCGCTTCATGTTGAGAATCATTCTTAAAGAACCCGAGCACTTGGGAATTACGAACACCGGCGACAAACAAAGACACGGGTGATCGTCTACTTCCTCTATTGCCCCCTTCTCTAACAGAGACACGAAATCGGAGGAAATGTGACTCTGAAAAAGAGGGGACATGATCGGAGAGCGGCTCCGGAGGACGCCATTCGGAAGAGGTTCCACAAAATCTATGAAGAACCCTTCTCGTACCACCGACAGAACAAATGCGTCGCTGGTGATCTTCTCCCACGCCGGGAGAAATCTCCGGAGCCGCCCGCCGACCTAAGACCCAAGCACTCGGGGGAAGCCATCATCTAGAGAATGACTTCCCACCACCACGAAAGGGAGTCCGGGAAGATAGAAGAATCACGGTAAGAAGAAACTCGAGACGAAGGACGACCACGATCCTGGTATTCCTCCTCGGCCGGGTACCAGTCCTGAGGGCGGCCCTTAGACTGGCCGACGTTCTTACGAAAAGAACCCGAAATCTTCAAACTTTTCCTACGAGGTCTGGAGGAAGGAACCGGTTCTTGGACATCGCGAAAAGCAACGGACAGGTCTCGAGCCTGCTTCTCACCATCAATCTCGGCTTGCAGTAGAGTAGTGAAACTATCTCCACAAAGGCGGGGGCTGGCCACTGGAATCTGCGGAAGCAGTCCTGGAATTTGATGCGGTCGAATGCCCAAATAAGTGAGCACAGCCTCCCGACGATACTTCTCGATGGAATGCGAAGTCACCGCAAGCCGTGAGAAAAGATCAAACAACAAATTGTCACTTTTATCAAAAGGACCACGAGTCCCAAACTTCTTCCCCAAACGACTGGCCACCGCCACAAGTTTGGGAGAAACCCGTTTAGGACACAAATACAAATCCGCATCCTGAGGAACGAAAGCGTACTTGTCCACCTGCCGCTTAAGAAATCCCGTCGATGACGACAAGTCTTCTGCGGCATTCACAAATTCTTCTTTGTGTAGAACAGGAAGAAACAGTCCCTGAAACGCTGAAGAGTCCGATTTAGAAGACAGGAAGCCCCGCCGATAACTCCGGGACGACACAAGAATCGGGCACATATTTGTGAAACAAGGCTAACGAATCCGCGCCAGAGACACAAACGGAAGTAGACGCATCATCCCCCGCAACTGAACCAGACGACTGAGCGATGGAACCAGTGTCCCAACGATCAACCGAGCCCCCCCTATCTTGACCAGATAAACAGGGACGATCCCCGCCTCTCGGAGCGCCCAACGAAGCGTGAGGCGGAGAAGCAAAAAAGAGAGGACCCCGGCTGAATACGACAACTCGAAACCCGCACCGACGACTGCTCAGGCGAGATCGATGCATCTTCGGAAAACTCCGAAAATAAATCAACCGCGATCGGATCCGAAAGTGAAGTAGGACGAACCGGAGGAGCCGACTCGGGCACCGAAGATCGAAAAGCGTCAGCAAAAGCCCGCATCCAATCCGAAAATTCCGGCGGGGGTGGAGGCACCGACGGAGGGAGAGTAGCCACCAAAGGCGGACCCCGAGGAGCCGCAAACGGTGCCATAAAATCAGAGCGCGGATTCTTCGAAGGATAAACAAAATCCGAGGAAGAACCGGCCACCGCGTCCCGGGAACCCCGCCTCTTACGAGACGTAGCGGTAACGGAAAAGGCCGAAGAAACGGGACGGTTATCCGATAAAGGCCCGACGGTAGGAGCTCCCCGCAAACCGAATCGGGAAAACGGAACACGCACCGACGGAGAGGCGCGGTTAGTTGAAGCCCCAGGATCCGACTCGGATGCACGGGTATCCGGACCGAAATCCGGAACCGGCAAATCCGACAAAGGGACAGAAGAACCGAACGGTGACCGGTTCAAGTCCGGATCCACAGAAGCAACCCGAATATCCGTCGATGGATTTGTGCACCGACCAAACAAAAGAACCGACGGAACAATTGTTGGCGGTGCAGAACTAAGGCCCGTTCCACCCAGGGTAAGAACCTCTGGGTTTCCGGGAACCGTATTGAGGGGCGACGTATCGCCTTGCTCAACCATTCTCCTGGGCTTCCCTTGCCCGCATAAACGTCCACTGACGTTCGCATCCCCGGGGTTTGCGGTGTCACCACCGCTCCCGAGGGGCGTAACTAACGAAGACTTATTACTAGAATCCTTCGTCTTCGTACCCGTCAATGGATTTGTGCACCGACCAAACAAAAGAACCGACGGAACAATTGTTGGCGGTGCAGAACTAAGGCCCGTTCCACCCAGGGTAAGAACCTCTGGGTTTCCGGGAACCGTATTGAGGGGCGACGTATCGCCTTGCTCAACCATTCTCCTGGGCTTCCCTTGCCCGCATAAACGTCCACTGACGTTCGCATCCCCGGGGTTTGCGGTGTCACCACCGCTCCCGAGGGGCGTAACCAACGAAGACTTATTAATAGAATCCTTCGTCTTCTTTCTCGCGACAGAACTTGATTTCTTCTTCGTGAAACCTGCTAAGAGAAAATAAGAACTGCGAGACATATTATAACCTGCGGGAAAGAAAATTAAACAAAGGGTACGAGCAATTATCAACAAGAATTAAATAAACTACCAGTGACTAAAACACCCCACCGACTACCCCCGCACGCACCCGAGGCCTCGGAGGAGTGAGGACAGGCAAACGCGAAAGCGGAAACGTAACAGTAGTCGGCAAGAAAACGTTCTAGAATACTGATAAATAAATAAATTCACGGAGTGAAACTACTCTCTAACGAACAGGAAATCGTAGTGAATATTATAAAAGGCGAAAATGCGAACCAAAAAGTGACTAAAGAGGAAAAACTCTTCAACTTTTGGGAGCGATTTTTAGTGTAACTTATCCGTTCGGATGCGAAGAGATAAGAGGAAGAGGTTACGTTGGCGGCGCTCGGACGCAGGGGTCACGGAGGGCGCCTTTGGGCGGGGGGGTATGAGCAATTTGGCGATGTGTTTTAAGTTTCGGTTATGCAATGTTGAGGTGCAACAATAGCAAAGTAGAATAGGTAGATACGTTGATTTATTGATGTAAATCAGAGAGTGTGAGCTTGGCAAGAAAAAGGTTGTGTGGCTAACCTGCTTGTTTGTTGTTGATAGAGATCTATGCAAATACATTTATGGTAGCCCCTCATGGCCATATTGATTATATCTTAGACAAGGAATATTAGAGGTATGGGAAAATTATGATTAAGTGAGAGAAAATATAGAGAAGAAAAGAAAGGAGGACGCAAAGGAGAATGGTAATTGCTGGAACAAGAAAGAGAGGGAGAGAGAGAGAGAGAGACGAAAGATTAACTGCAACACAACAGGTGAAAAAATAGATAAAAAAACATAAACATTGTACTTGAAAAACAACGAGAAACATTGAGAAGAGGAAAAGGGGAGATGGAAAAAGGAAAAGGTGAGAGAGAGAGAGAGAGAGAGAGAGAGCAGATAAAAGGGGGAGGGAGGTAGAGAGGAACAGTGAGGTAGATAACTACTTATCTAGTAGCAGGAGAGATGAGAGGTTTTTGGGCATGCCTTGCTTAAATTTAGAGTGTAAGGGTGAGCTTAGGGTCAAGAGAGAAAATAGCAATGGATAAGGTAAGGTAGGAGTGGCAAGGAAAGTGCAGGCGAGAGAAGAACCAGAATAGACATACTGGAGATAGGAACAGAAATGTCAAAGATACAGTGAGATAGAGGAGGATGGAAATTGAGGGGGAGAGACTGACAGAGACTGATAGGAGCCCTTGAGAAGATGGACAGGGCTGCAAGTCTGCAGAAGATGTTGACATCTCGCCCCTGTTCTTTGGTGGGTGCTATCAGCTTAATGAGTCTGTAATGCTAGGGTCATGGCGCAAGCGGTCCATCGGAGCCATTCCAATTCATTGCCACGAATCCAAGACGAATGTAAACACTCACTGCCACATTCAATGTATTTCATTCTATCCTCTCGTCTTCAACCAAGTAGAGTTTCCTTCCAACGTAATGCAATTGAAAGCAACCAGAGCTGACGTAAGTACGGTTCTGTGTTTGCAATGCAGCTCATTTCATTAGGTTTCTTATTGCAGCAGAGACAGATGATAAGCGGATGTGATAAGCTTATGTTTTTGTTTGAGTAATGTGTTATTGCTCGGGTCTGGTGTGGCTTTTTATGTCTATCACACTATGGATTACTAACATCATAAATAGTAAGCGTACTGCTGATAACATTGCTCATATCAGATAAAAGGTTTTTAAATACCTACTTAATCTACATAGCCTACTTTGGTCATCACACCAAGGTGTCACTAAATATCTGTTTATCATGAAAAAACAAAAACAACAAAGACTGTAACAATGTACAGTGTTTGTTGTTTTAACAGTGTAACAATCTATAATGAATAATTAATATTCAGCATACGTTTTTAAAGTTAATATTTTTGAATGTTTTAGATGATTACAATTTCCCAAATGAAATATAGTCTTCAATACATTTGGAGTAATATGAGTCTTGTCTTTAAAAAGAATCAATGTGAGGTTTATATGAAGTCTGATATACATTGAAATGTGGAATCATGATTTCAAACTTGAATCATTCATAATAAAACCTGCTTCATTAATTATTTCATCATGTTTGTTAACTTGACCAGCCTAAAACTTAGTTCTACTTTAAGGATTATGCCGGGGCGTTGGTGTTGGGCCTTAAAATTCTTTGGATGATGGAGATGGAATGTGATCATTACGATGGTTCATGTGTATAAACTGAGATAGATAGACTAACCTCTGATGTTGTGGGTGCTTTCATCTGATGCAACACTATCCATTTCATGAGGTGTAAGCACTTCACTTGTCATATACATTTGCTTCTGATCACAGCTGTGAAAGAGGTTAGGTTTCTTTTATATAAAACACATATAGGCCAGTCCCAGAGAACAATAGACTTGCCTAGTGTGTTGATACGATTAATTGGATTTCTTTCTATTAATTCTTTGAAATTATATTTTTACCTGATGAGGCTAAATTTGTTGGCCTTTTGAAATTAAGGAGGAGAATCAACTTTTCAAAGGTCTTATTAAGCTGGAAGATAAATTGTGTAAACAAATATGTTATGGTGTAGAGAGTGCACAAAGGTTAATGATTTATTACAGTATTTCAGGAAAGTGCCGGTTTGTTTACTGTTCTAGTGTTACAAGGCATTCACACAGAAAGTTGACCAAAATGAATGATAGAGTTCCCATACAAAACAATGCTCAACCTGATGCTATTTGAAACAAAATATTCTGATTCTTTTCTCCATCTATTTTGGTTTGTAAAATTTGTCCCTATTTTCACGAAGTGACGGTAGTGAGGAAAATCGAAACGCAAAGTGAATGCATTTTTTTTCCACTACCGTCACTTCGTGAAAACAGCGACGAATTGTTCTATTGGCAGACAGAGAGAGCCAGAGAGAAAGAGGGAGAGAGAGAGAGAGAGAGAGAGAGAGAGAGAGAGAAAGAGAACAAGAGAGAGAGAGAGGGAGAGGAAGAGGGAGAGGGAGATAAAGGGAGAGGGTGAGGGAGAGGGAGAGGGAGATCTAAATCAATGAAAGTCATGCTAAGATGTATGAGTGTGATACCAATCCATCATTACTCAGATAAGTCCATGAACCAACAACATAAAATATACATGCACTATGTGGTAACTTCTGCCATTTATAATTATTCTTGTCCCAAAATTCATGTTTTTTTCTCAAGACAGTCCTAGCTTCATGACTTAGCTGATCAAACAATTTCTCCTGCGTAATAGCATTATGACTCAGGCCTGCCGGTCCATCAAACCTTAGAATTCTAGAGCCCTTTCATCTGAGAGTAATGATGGGTTTGGATAGCCTAGCTGATGTGGAAGCATTAGGGAGAATGTGAGCGGGGCGATTTCTCCGTAATCACAGGTTGGTGTCGTCGTCGTGAGTCATACATTGGCAGCGGCTGTCTATTTCTGGCTATTTGACACAATGCAGGCCAGACAATGTAATCATGGAGATGAATCGATAGGGGTCCTCAATCCAGCAGTGGTGGTATCAATCGCTTCCCGCTTCTTTTCTTTACAGTCATTAAGAATTCATACCAATAGTGACCTTGAACATTATCATCACAAAGAATTCATCCTTTTGCCCAAACGGTCAGAATATTTTCCACCATGTAAGTGGACTGTACTGTTGCATTTATTCAGAATTCTTTGTTCTGTTTTGCGATTGTGATTTACTGCTTGTTTGCAAGATAAACGAAGATGGATGGCGCAATCTATGAAAATTACCGCAGATATAATCCAAGTGTATGACTCAGAAGTCTGAGTAATGAGGGATTTGTTATTAACTTTAAAACCATTTGATGATGATGGTAGCATGGTGGTGGAGAATTTATGAGAAAGTGGTAGATTAGGAGAAATATTGAGAACAAAGAGGGAGAAGAAGGAAAAGCACTGAATGTGAATAGGATGGAGCAGGAGGAGAAATTCATGATTGAAATAAATAATTTGACTCATATTGGGAGAATTTTGTTTATTGTAAAATCACATCTGTCTGAAATATGTGTAATTGTAGTTAAATAGTCTTTATCTAAGGTAGATGACAACATGTTATGTACTTAAACTTTATTGAATGCTCTTAAAAATGATGTTGCATGTCAGTGCCCTTTATTCTGTTAAGTGATTGTTATTGATAGCTTTTTATTATCTTTGTAAAGGAATGGGCCTATGTAGGGTAGTTTTCAGTAAATGGAGATAGACTTTATGAACTTTTTGAAATTAATACTTGATTGTTGATGGTATGAATTGCCCTTTAGAAATATAAGAGCCTATCATATGACTTGTACAATGCATTATTTTTTGTGAGTAATTTGCCTCTTTATTGACCGATTGTAATTTATTTTAAAGGGGCAACCAAGAGTTTGCTGTTACATTTGTAATTAGACAAAGTGGCTTAAAGTGTATACTACAGGTGATGTAATGATAAGATATTCCTTAGTGGTGTATTATGCATCCCTAGTGTAGGCATACAGTCACCTTGTACGATAACACTGACAGGCATCATGTTTTATTGAAAGAAATTAGAAATGTGTAGGCATTGATAGGCTAAAGTGTGTATTTTTTATACAGTCACCTTGTACGATAACACTTACAGGCATCATGTTTTATTGAAAGAAATTAGAAATGGGATTGTGTATTCCCGCATGTTGGTGCTGATGTAGTGCATAATTTATGCTTCTACCGTTCCTTTGTGCCTAAGAATCTTTCAAATCTGTGGAGAAGGAAGTGCAGGGAGAGAGGCAGAGAGAAACAGTCTCGAGTTACTAGCTTATTTTCACAGTCGAGGGTGTCTTGGGACAATGCATTTATGGGAAATCAATCCTGCTTGCCTGGAGACGTGTTTCCCTGTTTAAGAGAGAGAGAGGGAGAGAGAGAGAGAGAGAGAGAGAGAATAGAGATACATAAAGAAATGGGAAAATAGGAAGAAAGTAAGAATGGAATAAAGAGAGAAAGGGAAGATGAAAACCGGAGAGAGAAAGCGACGAGGAGGGGCCAGAAATGAAGTTTGTAGATTTGGGTCGTGCTAGAACTAAAGCTTTTGAGAGAATATGATTTCAGGGGATGGATGAGAACACAATCATTATAAACAAAAGTGTAATTTGGCAGGATTAGAAGAAAGATAGAATGAGATGAATAGTGATAAGGTAAGAGGAAAGAGGAGGGAGAAAAAAAGAATATGGGGGAGAAGACATGACAATGTAGACTGTCGTGAATATAAAGCTATTGGGAGAATATGAATGGATGAAAGGATAAGAATTATGCAAAAAGTGTATTGGCAGGAGAGAAGGAAAGAATGAGGCAAAAAGAGAAAGGAAAAGAGAAAAGAGAAGAAAGAAATTTGATGGGAGGGCCAGGGGGAGGAGAGACATGCTGATTTAGATTGCCATGAAAATGTGACTTCAGAGGATTGACAGAAGCACAGCAATCACACAAAAAGTGGATTGCTAGGATAGAAAGAGAGAAAGAATGAGATAAAGAGAGAAGAGGAAAGAGAAACCTTGAAAGAAAAGGATGGGGTAAAGATGAGGTGTGTCTGCACTATCTCGAGATTGCCAAATATCCAGCTATTTGAATTATCCCGATCGCAAACTATCCAGCTTATTTGCGTCTTCATTAGACCGAAGTAGCAAATTAGCTGGATAGTTTGTCGGGATAATATTCCAAGATATCTCGGTCTAGTTTGCGGTTTTCCGTGTTTACTCGAGGTCAGTGGTTGTACTAGCGCGCTGAGCGGTATAGATCGCATGTGCGAACCAGAAATCGTTGTGCATGATGGGATCGGGATATTTGACTCCATTACTTCGGTCTAATGAAGACGGTCGCAAACTATCCCGCTAGTTCGGAAATAGTGGGATATTTTGCAAACTAGACCGAGATATCTTGGGATATTATCCCGACCAACTATCCAGCTAATTTGCTACTTCGGTCTAATAAAGACGCAAATAGCTGGATAATTTGCGATCGGGATAGTTCAAATAGCTGGATATTTGGCAATCTCGAGATAGTGCAGACACGCCTATGGAGATGTTGCGAGTGGTGAAAATAAAGCTATTTGGAGGAATATGACTTCAGGGGGTAGGACCAGAGCATGAGACTTACACAAAAGAAGTGAAATGCCAGGAAAAAACGAGAACCATTCAGGGTGTGTAATAGACTGCCAGCTCTAGACAAAGAAGTTCTGTTAATGTTTCCCCTATGTCATATTTCTACAGATGACTTGTATGAGTTCTTGAGTGAGTTGGCTGGAAGCCAAAATTATTCCACCACTTTCCTCCTAATATTAAAGGCAACATGTTTTTAGAGAGTTTGTTAAGATGACACAGTGAAGGTTTGCATGGACATTTTGTAAACATTTTTTTTGTTTTCTTCTTTGTGGTGGTACATTTGGTAAATTCGTCGCTGTTTTCACGAAGTGACGGTAGTGAAAAAAAATTGCATTCACTTTGCGTTACGATTTTCCTCACTACCGTCACTTCGTGAAAATAGGGACGAATTGTTGATGAAACCTGTCTTGGTTGAACTACATTGTTTTATCCTCCTTGCATCATCCATAGCTGTTGATGGAAGATGCATGATGTATCTATTTTCAACCACATAACATATTAATACATGTAGTTTATGACTCGTTATCAATGAAAGATTTTCACTTTTATCACATGTTTTTCTTTTGTTTAGAATGTTGTATGTTTTGTGATGATGGTGAATGTGGTTCAAAAATATAATTTCTGTATATGATTTTTATTTCTACAGATGCAAGAATTAGAAGAGAAAGTCGAGGTGTCGACTACCAGAGCTGAGAAAGCAGAAAAAGAAGTGAGTAATAATTATTTCCTTGATGGTGAAATAGTGCCTGTGTGTCCTTTTTTTAATATAATTGCCTTTTGTCTCACATCCAGAAATTTTACAATATGATGAATTTGATAATGTTGACTGATAGATTCATTGTTTTGGATGAAAATTACAATACTTTCATCAATATAACCGTATTGCCGATGTGATGTATTATTGAATCACCTTTAAAGGCAGTCAATGATATATAAATATTACGATATGAAATTCAAAGCAAGTCTTTCTTATCTTCAAATAAGGTTCTATGCATGAAAACAAAATCCCTGAAAAAGACCAAATGTTTGTACGTCCACATGTTACTTTTGCCCGATGGAAAGTCTGATCCACAATAGAGAAAAAAAAGGACAAAAATCGACAAAATAAAACAAACTCTGATCACTATCTTCATCAGATGTTGAAGTACTCTACATCCATAGCGTACCTTTGTTCAGACTGTGTGTTGAAATATGATTTATGGCATGTAATGTACAGTCATTGTAATGAGAGTGTCACTGAGATGAGTAATGGCTAATGGCTAGGAGGTCACACTCATACTTGTAATTACAATATCTGGGCCAAACAAAAGAGATTCCATCTTCCGATGCAATCCCACCCTGAAGCGACGTTGGATTGTAAGAACGTCTTAGCTCGGAATGGATCTCTATAGTTTGCCTTCCAGCATGCTAGTTGATAAAATCATGTATGGACATGGAAATGAAGGACAATTCAGCGCTGGCTATCAGTCATATCTTTGATACCCTCCAGTTGTAGGTGCTTTCACACTGGATGAGTGTGTCGTTTAGAAACGTCTTACAAAGCATTAAAATAGTATGTATTTTTACTGTTGAAAATGAAAATCTCATTATTAAACCTACTTTCAGAATGTAATTTGAATGACTATTTGTTATCTTCAAGTAGTTGACCAACAATATGGCTCTCATAGACCGCTTAGCATTATAGAAATTATTTGATTAAACATTAATATGATAGATCTGCATAGATCAACATTCATTATCAAACCTGAACAAGGAATTTGGTCATTCATCACAAATATTTTTTCCTGAACACATCGCTGTTATCCTCAAGAGATGACTAGTGAGTGACTTTGCATTGAAATGTAGTATTGGAACAATAGGGTAGAAATATATATGGAACATCAAAATAATTGATCCTTTATATATGCACTTGCTAGCGACTTCATTGAATTGGTAACTTCATCAATCATCATTACAGTACATGTTCAGACTTTGTCTAAATAAATATGAACAATTGAATTACCTATTAATTTACACTCATAATTGATTATTTAGAAGGAACATAAAAATGCTAATTTCTTTTTTTAATCGGTTTCTCACAATAACCTCTGTCATGTTATGTGGCAATCTATTAGACATTGACATCTGAATGCAGTAGTCAGCGGTAGGATAGTATTTCCAATTAAAACACATGCTATGCCCAGTATGCCATTTATGTACATTCAGTGTTGTATTGTACAGGGAGTGTGTTTGCTACCTGCAGTTGGTATGGATACGTGATAACCAGAGCGGACAATATTTCGGCTAATCAAATCTCATGAATATATCATGTACTGCATGTAGGTTATTACAAGTGCTAGCATGATTATAATTAGCTCACTCTCTTCTTTGTAGTATTAGCAGTAGTTTTTTGTTTTTGAAAAAGATAGAACGATAGATATATAGATATTAGAAGACTTTAATTTGAAAATTGAATGTTAATTAATCTATGATGAGAGAATAAGAATGTTTTCAGAAATGAAATAAGGTTAGTCCTGATGTCAGTGACTTTGAGATATGCTGGTAGAATATAATTATGTGGGTATGAAATCATTTGAAAAATGTCAAGATTTATTTTACAATTTTTACAAAACTAATAGAAATGTGGTTTGATTTTGATTTGACGAAGCATTGGCAAACTAGCCCATGATTTTGTGTATCAGGATTAACTTTAATCTCATTTTCGGCATACATATGAAGTAGTGCTTCCGTAATTTACATCAGGATTAAATTTAATCTGATCAAGCAAGGATGGGCGAGTAGGATCAGGGCATTAGTTTCGGCAGGCATATAGACACAAAATACTTGTGATGTGCAATATTCATCTATTTTACGGAAGGTCAAAACGAGATTGATCGCTTGAGCTCTGGCGATGCAGGCTTCCTCCCGAATTGCTCTCATAAATTTCATTTCAGTCACATAACGCTTTAAGGTACCCTTGGAATTTTGAGATTTCAAACGACATCCTGGTCATATTTAATAGTTTTTCATCACATCTGTAGCCAGATCATATATGAGTTTCATAATTCATTTCCAAAAATACTTTTTCATTGCTCGTCATATTCCTCATCAAGATATGATTGTTGTGATGTGATATAAAAATCAATGGTATCATACCTACATGTGTGTATATTGAGTCACTAGACCTAGATACACATGTTTGGTACAGTACGTAGGTTGTAAACATTCCTTAACAGTTAACACACAAATAGATTGTCTGATATGATGTGATGAAAATATTGTGCCAGTTCTATAATGCATGTCATTCAGATATATATATTGATTCAAAAGAGTAAATTAGTAAGTAGTATAAAAATTGACAGTTTCCCTGTGAGTCATGTGGCAATGGCGCCGATATAGTCTAATTAATTATGTTACATTCAACTTCATTCAATGATGATAAAGATATGAATGTACCGGTATTAAATTATGATGATTAGCATTCATCATATCTGTGAAAATGGAAGATGAAGTCATAGATCTCCCTGCATAGATTCAACACGTACATGTCTGCCTGTCTGTGGTAGTATGAGAAGCCAACCGTTTCCCCCATTCATAGCCCCTCCAAGAAAGTAATTTGAGTAAGGCAATGGTAATCAATGCTTGTCTGCTGAGTGCATTAAGATTCGAAGGCTCGTCGCCATGACATATGGACCTAGGATTTGTTTGTGCTAGTCCCGCATATCCCGTTTGGCGGAGGGCTTACACTGTTTTGAATTTAAAATTCCTGAAACATTTTTGTTTTTACACATGGCTGCAGTTGACACTTGGATCAGTTAGCTTGATAATTAATGAATATAAAAGTGTAACACTCCATAGCATATTCTTACATACATGTAGGTATGCTTGTAAGGGTAAACATTTTGATTTATTTAAGTGGCTATAAAGAATTGGTTTGTTCATAAATTACGTTAATTTGTTTCGGTTTTCTCCTCACTCTGTGCTCTTTTTTTAATTTATGAAAGGCTTTATTTACAGAAATAATGGTCACATGTGCTACAAGTTTTCTATTTTAATGTACTGCAGACCCACACAAAGATGTGTTATAAAACATGTTAAAATGAACGGCTCCAATACAGTTAATGAATATAAATGTATGTTAATCCCCTTGCTCATGTCATTCTATAAGGCTTCATCATTGTGATGAATGTAGTTCATGTAAACCTGTTTACATTGTGCTTTTACGAGCCTTGTTATCTGGTAGTTCTATCCAATTAACTGTAATTGAATTGATTATTTTTCCGTCACGTCATGGCCAAAACAACTGTTCATCAGTATACATTGTACATTGTACACCTTCAACAGACGTGCAGCAGTTTCAAGGTGGATGATTATTTGTATGACATCACATTTATACTCCTGATGAAAATTGATTTTGTAAAGATACATTCATGTACTTCTAGTCTCTTCATTCATATTGTAATTGTCTGTTGTTGTTTATAATTGAATTTAATATACATAGTATATATCTGCAGTAGACATGAAGCATTGATACTTTAATATCATGTTAAGACAAGTGTAGATTTAAAGTTGTACTAGATACTTGTAGCCTATGTATATTATTCAAAGATATGTGAAAGTTTACAATGATCTGATAATTCAGTTCATCACATGGTCTTTTCTAGAATGATTGGAATCAGTTAGCACATATTTCCTACAGCTCCTATGAGGTACGAGGAATTGTTGAAAGATTGCATTCAAGGATTCAATGCAATTAAAACGTATGGGTTACAAAAGGCCTGTCCTCATCAGCTCAAGCTGGCCAAAGAATAACCCACTATATCCCACAGACGCGGGATATTATTCCGAAGCTCAAAATTGCGTCTTTACCAGACCAATACGCTCATCACAAACTAGATCGGACGGGCGCAAATTAGCCCGCTATTTGGGAAATAGCAGGACATTTTGAAAACAAGACCAACATTTCTCAGGATATTTTCTCAAACAAATATCCCGCTAATTGCAACTGCGGGCTGGTGAAGATGCAAATTAACTGGTTAATTTGCGACCAGGATAGTTAAAATGGCGGGTTATTTGGCAAACCCGAGCTGGTGAAGACTGGCCCAATGACATATGCTGCCTCCCATTGGTGACAGGATCAATTTGCACTCATTTTCTCTGTCATCTTCAAACCTTGAATTACCAGGACTTGTCACCAGTTGGTTAATTGGGACTATTCTATGCAAGGCAGAGAGAACTATGTGTAACCACCCCTTTAGTGTTATCATGGACCTACTACGTTGTAGATCCATGGTGTTATCCTGTTGTATACATGTTTGTAGTTTACGTGTAAAGAATGACGCTGAGTTGTGAATTATGTAGGATATGTGAATATATATTTGATGTATGCCAAGTAGAAAATGGTATCCCTGAGACACTAGCTACACTACTAGGGATTGCCCCTGTCACCACATTTCTATCAAGCACCCAATATATTTTGAGTACATGGATGCCCATCTATCATTTCATCACCCTCCAGGCATAATGGTCACCCCTAGTCATATATCTTGACCTTTGACCTGTGAAGTCATTAAGAATCATATACAATGGCACCAGAAAGGGCTACAACAAGCATGAGATCAGATGTCCTCCAAATTGCAAGAATCTCAGAAATGTAGAATGTCAACAAATTAGGGATCTTGAGTAGATGGAGATGTAGTGAGAAGGGTAATCTTCTCGGAGCCTGCATGGTTCCCATAATGGAAGCTCCTCAAGTTGGAGATGAATTGAAGTATACTTGTTTGTCAGCTCTTTGAAATGAGCATAAATTGCATATGTTCATGTCCATTCCCATAAATGGACAGTTGGACACGAACCATACATCATAGGCTCAGGATCTTTTTTTTTCTTCTAAAGGGTGAACTATAAATTTGGAGTCAAACAACCATGTATTAAGGAAGCCTATCATTTTTGGAATGTTTAAATGAGATTAAGTATTCTTACGTTCCCATGAAATAATTATCATTCATAAAGAAAGAGAGAGAGAGAGAGAGAGAGAGAGAGAGGGAGAATGAGAGTACTGTTTTTATTTTAATAGTACAAAGTACATGTAACTATGCATTGCCCCACTTCAGAAATTTTTTCCTTGTAGAAGTGGTTTTCATCAACTGATTGCATCCAGTATTTAAACAGTTAGCTAGGTCTGCCATAATTTCATGATGCTGCAGAATATACCAACACTTCAAATATAAGACAATGAAGTACATGTATGAATCATCTCTATGTTCCACACTGTAATTTAGCTTAATGAACAGTTCATTTACTTTTAATTGCATCAACTTTTTTTCTCTTATCCTCAAGCGAGGTTTTTATTTCCATAATTTCAATACATATTTACATTAATAAATCAATGATTGAGTGAAATATAACATAGGCTAAAAATTAAAGTATATATTTAGCGATTCTTCCAGCTTAGTATTATTTTAATTGCATCAATGGTACAGATAGTGATTGATGTGCTGGTGGGGAATAGGAAAATTATATTCATAAAAAGATAAGTATATTCAATAAAATCACATTTTTGGTGTGAATTTGGGGCATAAGTTTTATCAAGTGAAACGCTGAATCCTTGGTACACATCTATTTAATGATAGTTCATATACTCATCACACATTTACATGTTCATAAGCCAATATTATCTTTCCCAACCTCTGTATATTTACCGGTTCGGCAATTTTCATTACGCACCAGCACAATCGAATGACCTCGTCTCCATGCAGATGTGCATTCATTTTTCTGAAGTACCCGATACATTGACCTAATTGAAATCTCACCCGCACGAGCAGCTGTATTTGGAAATTCAAAGGATGAATTTTTCCAGGTAGCTTGTAAATCGCTGGGCTTTTGGAGAGATCATTCATTAAGAAGTCGAATCAGTGTTGCTAAGACATGACATCCTGCATGATCACATGACTTAGCTATCGGCGTTAAGATCGCTGGTACGCCAATTTCCCTTTGGCGATCTGATCATTGGGGAGTGAAAATGTTGTAATCATGTGTACTCATATGTGCTACATGTATGTAATTGATACTCAAGTTATTGTTGTGAGAAAGGAAAGATAGATGGAGACAGGTATAAATGTAGCTACTGCTGACAGGTAGGATGTATATATATATATGTAGTCACGTAATGCACTATATTTACACATTTGTAGAGTAATAACATAGACAGAGACTGAAGGTGATGTGCCCTAGTAAGGCTTTTAAAAAGCCACAGTACTGTAAAGAAAAGTAGCTAAAATCAAATTATATTTGTCTATAGGTTGTAATGCTAAAACTATTTGAGCTCATCTGAGTTCAACAGCTGTACTTATCATGCAACCCTCACACCTTTTACCTTAGAAATATTGACTTTTGTTGTTGTTGATTTTAATAGTTTTTTAGTTTTTTAGTTTGTTTGTTGTTGTTGTTGTTGTTGTTGTTGTTGTTTTTTTTTTGGGGGGGGGGCTGATTGACCCCACAATGGTAAAAATACATTCAACATAATGTCCTGATGAGTATGAGTTGACCAACTTGTAGCATACATGCCTTCCCTGCGTGTCATCTACAAACTTCAATGACGTAGATCTAGTTTCCAAGCACTTGACACAACGGTTTCTCATAATTAATTGGTCTACATGTGACATAACCACTAATTGTCCTTGTATACCTTATTGACTAGTTTAATTGTAGTTCGAGGGAAAGGAATGGGTAGAGGGCATTAGCGCAACATTTCCAGAACTTGATATGGGATGAATTAAGGGAAACATCTTTTGAAATACGAATTGAACCATTTCAATGTATTAAACATCTCCAATCTGGCATATCTTTTTTTTTAGTTGTAGTGTAAAAGGGAATGGGAGAGAAAGAATGTAGTTTTAGTTAAAGTCAATTCAATGTTTTGAAATATCGTGTAGAAAGATGAATTCTGGTTCTATGTTGATTAAACAAACAAATTCACAGATCATATTAGCACAGCAAAATTCAGGAATAAGCTTGAGAAGATTTAAAGGGACTATGTCCCATTTGCAGGCCAAAAAATGAAAAAGTTAAATTCCAACTGCATTTGAATTTAGAACTTCCCTAAAAAAGGTGGGGCTTGAAAATGTCTTCAAGTGGGAAAATAACGACTATTAGTTGTCAAATCGACTTTAGGGCTATAGAGCCCAAAAGTAATAGTCTTGATTTTCAGACAATTGTACCGAATGGTCATACGTTTTATGCTGCGCAAAGATTCAATCAGTTTAATCTTGGCCATCACAAGAAGTGGGTTATTGATGTAGACAAATACTCATGTACCCTTTACAACTCTTTTCATGTATGTTTTTACCAAAGAAGAAAAAAGCCAGTCAGTCACTCAATAGTGTCTGACAGTGAAGTCTAGCAAGTAAACAGTTTTACTTGCATAATTTGAATATGAGGACACTGCTAACGTTTAAATTTCACAGATAGGACATACATGACATATTCATAATTCCTGCAAAGTTCTACAGCATTTGAGGTTGGCTGCAAAAGGGACATAGTACCTTTAAATGACAGTTGATGATATTACATTTTTGTTTAAATTTATATTTTATCATAGGTTGAAGAACTGAAAAAGAAGCTGGAAGCACTGACCAAATCTGAAAGTAAGCAAGGAAGTCAGGAACAGAAGCAAGCATCTAACAAACGTATTATTACACTGGAGGGCCTATGCCGAGAAAAGGAAGATGTCATCCAGCATCTAGAGCAACAACTTCGAGAACAGGTATGGAAACATTGTATTAATTCTTTACAAACAAAGCACAAGGATTTTCGAGTTTATTAATTTGTTTTAACATAACTTTGTCAGAGTTGGACTTTCAAGTGAGAGGTGAAAGATATTAAATTCTTGTCTTGATTTAAAAAAAATGTTTCTGATGATTTTGTGTGAGTGTAACATTTTGTTTTGAACAAAACTTTCCCAGACCCTGTATTTTTAGAAATAGGAGAAAAGCATTAAATCATTGTCCTGTTTTAAAAAAATATTCCTGGCAATAAACCCATGGAATACATTTTAAAATTCAAGTTTGAAATAACATGCATTTTCCAAAGAGCCAAATCTAAGTCATCTCAGGATCATATTCAATGGGTTAAAGGTATTACAAAGTTTTGGTATGGGGTCATGAATTTGGTTCAAATTAACATATTGGAAGCATATGCGTTCCTACAATATACATTGATCGCTGTCGCGGTTGAAATCGAGTCTAAAGTTATGAAATTATAAAATAATGAACTCTTTATGTTGTATAGCTCCCTCTCAAGGTCAAGATATTAATTTAGCGATGAAACAATGTTTCTTGACTAAAATCGACCGATTAGCTCTTCCCGTTTTGAAATTATGTATCCTAACTACATATTCTGAGATTTTCATGGTCGCAGCTACCATTGTACGGCCGTAGGCGCTATATGAAATTTATCAAAATTTACCGGGAGCACCGGTAAATTTTTATATTCAATTTTTCTCGAAAACAGAAGTGTTTTAGGGGCTAATTTTTTTAGTGCTCATAATACATCCACAGGGGCATCAAAATATATCAAAATTGTAAAGATTCACTATCCACCCAATTTTCAAAATTTCCCAAAACTTTGTATTACCTTTAATATCTCTAGGATATCCAGTTTCTATCCATGCATTCTCCTAGTATCCCTCTCTGGAGAATATGAAATGCATTGATTGACGTCATAAGGGTACATTTGAATATGTCACCTAGATAACATTCATTGAAAGGTCTGTAACATATGGAAGAGGGGATTCTTTGGGTGTCGGAGGGGCTCATATCATTTTCTTATCACGTCTCTCCATCCGTTTTCCTCTCTTTCATTTAATTTTTTTTTTGGGGGGGGGCACTTAGATTGGTGGCATATGACCCCTGTTTTATTTCCTCTGTGGTTTTCCACTGCTCTGATATTTGTCTTCCTGATCTTATTAATTTTGTTTGTTTTCTGTATCTTTTGTTCTCTCTTTCTTCTTTCTTTACTTCTCCATTTTAACATAAACATATTTTGCTATAAAATCCTATTTAGCAGAATAAGTTAAAAGATGTAGCTTCTCCCTCAAAGTGCACTTTTTGCAATTATAGATGGCATCATTTGATTTGCCACAATGTGGTATGACTGTTGATACCCTTGCAACTTTGGGAAACATATTCAGATAACATTGCGAGTCATTTACATTCATGTACTGAAGCTGGCAATCAACTTGACTCTCTCACCCATTTAACCTACCAATTGAATTAACGCCTTATCCAGGCTTAGCAAGAACCCGTAAACAACATGCTTAAAACGCAGATCAAAAAAATACTTCTGGCAGACCCATGGCAGATACCGGCCCACAAATTGAACTGCATGTGTTGGACTGGCAGGGGAAAAAAGTCCCCATTATTGCTTCGTAGGTATGGGAACCTTATCTGGGGGGTTTTGAACATAAGCCAGACATTTTAGGGAACAGACTGTTTTTCTCGTTGGAGGGGGCGGTTTTCGTTTTGTGATTGGAAAGCCAGAGGTGGTGCTTGTTTGCCTTGCGAGGGAGAAGGAATAAAGAATGTGTTGAAAACTCTAACTGTAGATTGTTGCACCTTGCTCACACAGCTGCTGTGTGCGGGTGATATAGTTTTATTGCATCGTTAAAGAATAGGGTCCTTTATTGTGGGCAGCGCGATAATGCTTCATTAGTGTTTATTCCATTTCAGTAATACTGGTAGATGGATGGCAGTGGGTCGTATATTATACATGTAGGTGTATGAGGTTTTGATGATAGATTCTGTGAAAATATGAAAAAGAAAGATCTCCTCTTCATGAGTCATGACAATTATAATTTTAATTTTTATAAGTTCATGGAACAATAATATCTGAAAAGTTCATGGCACTATTCAACAGTGAAGGGATCAGATTATTTGGTAATCTTCAAATAAATATTTTGTACACAGTATATCAACAAATTATTATTCTGAAGAACTAATCCCACGTTAATTTTATGCCATCATGTTTGATGAAAAAAATTCTACAGGATTAAATGGATTTTTTTTAAAAGTGAGATAAAATTCAATACATTGTTCATAATAAAAGGATTAAAAAGGATGGGAAATATGCGTATGAGGGTTCCAAGTCTTTGTCTTCATGAGATGTGGAAATAGCATGACTAGGTGTGGGATGAATGAGACCAAAAACATACATCTACACGTACATAAAGATACCATTTTGAGGGCTCATCACAAACCTATATAACACCAGTCTTCGTGAGATAGAGAAGTTGTATGTGTTATATACATGCAGTTTATGAAGAATGTTGCCAAAAAGTAGTATCTTACGAAAAGCAGATGTGAAGGTATAATTTTGAGGGCCCATCACTAACCGATTTGACACTAATATAATTTGATTGACAGCAATCCTCAAGGAAAAAAGGGTATTTTTGTATCTGATATGAATATGACTGAATGCACCTGCATCCCGGAGTTCAGAAAGTACCTCGCATTAAATCTAATTACAGGCTACTTAAATGTTTAATGCAGGTTCTGGGTGAATCAAGTCTGTAATTTGATGATCATCATTAATTCTGCCTCCAAGCTATTATGACTTTCTAAGTCAAAGTCAAAGTCATAGGACTTAAATGATTGTACGATCATTGTGGTGTCTAGCTGTAAATAGATACAATTTTGAGGGGAGGAACATTTATCTGATTAATCCATTGATTCATTGTTATTTCGCGGCTTTATCAAAAATATTAGAAAATGGTTACTTTGAAAAACCTCAATCTCATATAAATGACCCCTCCTGCTTTCCTATTTTACACCAGTTTCCATTACCTCACTATGGCCGTTTAGTTGGTTTTCGCCTGGGTTATGCACATTATGGGCACTTAAGCTTACCCTATTAAAGACTGTCATTCTTTCATATGGATTTTGTAAGACCCAGGGAGTTGTATTTTGAGAAAAGAAGCAAACTTAGGTTTCTGTGAGTTTCTGTATTTAACTGACATCAATTAATTACTTAGTCCCATCACTAAACGTGATGATCGAAGGCCTTTCTTGAGCTGAGGGAAGACCGTGCCAAGAGGAGAGCAGAACTAATGACAGGTTTCATTCAGGAAGTTTGAAGAAGGATAGTCGTGACATGGAATAAAGAAAGAGAAAGAGAGAGAATGGGCAGTAAGCCAGTGCGTGGACCCAGGATAGATTGCAGGATAGGCTCTGCAGAGCTTTTAGGGGCTTCTGTTGAGGTTTTAATAATACTTTTAAAAGACTGCTAAATTTGCTTGAATGGCTGGTGGGAACTCTGCATACTCTGTTTTGCCCCCTTTAAAAACAAACCCCAAGAGAATACTCACAAGTGCTCGAAGGAAGAAATGCTTTAACCGATGGACTACTGAATCCTGGTTCCTTAGAGCGTGGATTAAAACAACTCACATGCATATGTGAGCTGGCTGTTTAGATATATTTGATTGTTAGCAACAGAATTTTGGTTCAAGTACATACAACATATTATGATCAACACTAAAAGCTATCTTTTCTCTGTAGAATTTTGGGGTTGCAGAATTGTCCCAACAGAGAGAAGTACATGTCACAAAGTCAAAGCTGAGAAAGAAGATACTAAGAGGCTGATAGAGGCAATTTCAGTAATATCTTAGGCTATAGGAGTGTGGACAAAATTACCCAGATCCCCTGTATTTATATTGAGTGCAACATAGAAAACAGAAGGATTTTGCTACAAAATAAAATGAATTTTGTATTCTAAAGCTTTGAGTTTTCTAAAAACTTATTTCATCAGGCATTATATCCATTGCATAAAACATGACACCGATTGCATATCAGTAGAGATTATTACTTCCGTACAATTTGCTAGATCCATATCAAATACTGCTCCAGCTGTTTCCCAATCATTATATCCTTTCCAAGATTGCTGGCAAAATTTTAGATTGATGCTGTAATTGATTGAATGAAGAGGTGGAGTTCGGAAGTGCAATATGTCCGAAATAGTTTGATATTGCAATGTATAAGGGAACTTGTGTATTTGGGGTGCTTTTTTTGCATCATGCCAGCTCCCATCTCCCACATGAGATGAAGATTTTTTTACAATGAAAGAGATTCTCGTTTACATTGTACTCTCTAAAAGAAAAAGAGTGAATTTTCACTCTATTTTCACTTTCTTGGGAGTGACGTCCATGATCACTTGTTTAGGAGTGAATATCAATTGATTTTCGAGTGCTCTCTAAGAAGAAAAGAGTGAATGTTCACTCTATTTTCACTACATTTTCACTCTCCAGAGGAGTGACGTCCGTGATGACTCAATTTTTTTTAGAGAGTAGATACACTGATGAGCTGAAAATAGAAGAAAATTTTGTCTAGAACTCTCTATTATTAAAGAAGAACATGATGTAGTCTCATTTGAGCAGAAGATTACATTTATATGCTACAGTTACCTACATGGAACAAAAGCAGGGATGCAGACTACAACTTCAGAGCAGCTAGGTCATGCACTTTTAAAATGTGCGAGTAACATTAGTTGATCTGCGGTTTGTCTTTCATCGTATAGGATTTCAGATATGTTTCTGTCTAAAATGTTGCAGTAGTTGATCTGTGGTTTCAACTTGCATGGGATCATGATATTCAATCTAGATTGGCTCGTTCATTCTTTAATATTATGTACTCTGGGGGTGTTTCACAAAGATCCTAAGTTGAACTTATCTCGAAGTTGGACTTAACAATTATGGAAAGCCATTAGCACCTTTGACAATATTTTCTAAGAGTTATTTTAAAAGGCATAAAATGTTTATTCAAATCATTTATATTTTCTGTTATCTAGGAGATTTCATGTTCTTGATGTGGAATTCATGAAAAGGCTAAAATACTTGAATTTCTGCTCTTGAATATGTTTCATTTTATGGCTACAAATGGCTCTCCATAATTTTTAAGTCCAACTTAGAGTTCAGTTCTACTTAGGATCTTTGTGAAACACCCTCCAGGTTACGTTTCATCAGATAAACCATTATAATATATATATGCATATCAGGTTTTGTGTTCATACCAGAATATTCCTCACATCAATTGTTTAGTAGTATATTTGAGCTGAATGACTTCATTGTCATTGATAGAGGTTATTAATACTGTAATGTTGCAGAAGTTAATCTCTAGTTGAGAGATTCCATCAGTTGACTGTATGTTGACCCTGACCTTGAGTAATTTCTGTTTTGTTTTGAATGCGCACCAATGAGATTGACTTGGATAGCAATCTTGAGCAGGCAGCATAAAGTACACTGAAGCTAAAACCACATTAAAATCTGGATAATCTTGCATGCATTATGAGATGACAAGATGATTATTGAGCTATTTTTAGGAAAAAATTGCATTGTACTCATTTGAACTGTTTGTAAATAAAGTCAATTCTGTCAGTGAGTGCATAGATATATGTGACCTGCTATGGCAAAACCCAACACTTCATGGTAAAAATGAAAATTGAGTTCTTGGTGTCATCGGAAAGAGTAAGGTATGACCTTTAAGATGATACCTCATTTAAAGAAAATGATTCAAATTTGACAAAGTTATTGTCATTTTTGTGATTTCAATCACCGGAAGTTGATTACGAGATATTGAGGTTTAAAGTTAAGAATTTGGTTCAATTTTCACACAAAAAACATGCATACATTCACTTCATAGCAACGGCATCAACCAAACAAGCTGAAGTCTTGTAATTTTTCAGGCATACTAGACACATACCCAACTTACATTTCTGATAAAACCATTAGATTTGAATAAATATTAATAAAGTTATGATAATTTTTAAAAACAATAGAAAACAAAAGAATTTCAAAGTTTTTGTTATACTAGGCAAAGTTGCTGGGAAAACGATTCCACGGTTTATTATGTTTCATCAGTACAGAATTTGTTCTCGTACACAAAATAATAGCAGGTTACATCAATGTTGCAATAATAAAATGTAATAGTGCATTTTTTTTAAATTTATGCTTAATAATAGGCCTATTACAAAACCAGATGTAATAAAAATGATTTAAAAAAAAAATATTATAAATAAGATTGCAATAAAGTGAAATAACAAATTGCGTTGAACTTGAAACCCGACAGAATCTGTTTTCAAATGATAATTACTGGAACAAATAAAGCGAGTTCAAAATGATTTATATTTTGTCATATTTAATAAAAGCTATGATATAAAGCATTAGTCTTAATCAAGACTATTTGAGAAAAAAAAAGATATCGTGCAAGTCACTCGACAACAGATAACCTATAATACATGTATTGTAAAAATATCCTGGTTCATTTAGGAATATACAATAAAGTAACAGTTGAGACCATTTGACAGAAATATTGTCTTCTTGAGATAGAGATTAATAATGCAAAAATATTAATTTCAGTCAATCAGTATCAGATATAAAATATATTCTTTCATTATCAAAGTAAAGAAAAAACAATAACGAATCACATAAAAAATGCAATCTGACTAGTAACTACACTAATCATAAACTATTATGCATTAGTGCCCAAGAATTAATGATGTACAGTTTTGAATCTTTTGAGTTATCTTGTTTCATACAAAATTCACAGCCGAAGAGATCAATAGTATGTACATAGGATAGACATTGTTAATGTCAATCTAACAAAAACCTTTACAAAATAGAAACATAATTATGGCAGTGGCCAAACACTGATAGTTTAGTGCTGATGTTTAGTGCTGATATGCATCAAGCTTAGAATAAATGAACACATGGAACTATTATATTGCTGAACTGAAATGGCATAAATTATAGTGGACAAAGTGACTGCTACTTTATATTACATGTAGACAGAAAAAAGACTTTGTACACTTCAATGCTGAATACGTCCTGGAGGAATTTAAGTACCTGAAGTTTATGGTTTGACCCCAGCTACTCTGGTGCTGGACATACCAAGTCCCTAGTCTCTGGCGTACAGAACTCTCTGATCTGCTCATACAAATACTTCCTGCGACTGGCATCAAGTCCTGCAGGTTGGATGACTGGAGGAAGTGTTGGTGGAGGTGACGAGCGAGCAAGGTCAAACATCTCTTCAGCACTGTCAGACTTTTCCTTGTAAAACACTCTACCAGGATGATCTTCAGTAACTCTGAAGTGTCTGGCGAATGTTATACGAGGAAATCGTTTGAAGTGTTTGCCAAGATGGTTGGACCAGTCGTACACCTTCACAAACACATCCCCCTTCTCATTTCCAACGAGCTGTGGAATATTGACCCCTGACACAGTAGAAGAATCTACAACATTAACTATGTCCTGGAGGCAGGAGACTTTGGTCTTGCGGTACCTTTGTTTGAGGAGGCCAAAGCACCAGTCAGGGGCGAATTTAGTATGTCCCACTGGCAGAAATGAAATTGAGACTGATTTGTGGAGATTACTCTCCACTCGCCAACAAAGATATTGGAGCATGGTGTTATTCTTATTCTGTCCAGCACAGTTATCAGCATTGAAGTGGACATGTTGTTCTCCAATCCCGTAGTTTTCCAGAAAATGGTGGATGTAGCTTACAACAACATTGGCTCCTTTACCACAGCTGACGCCCTCATCTGCCAGGTAATTTACTTGAGCAGGCAGACCCTCTGCAGCCATGCCAAAGATGTGGCACTTTCTTTGTGTACGGAAATACGAAGGGCCAGGTTGTTGGGGGTCAGCTGGATAATGCACCTGCTGTGCAAAGTCGAAGCTGTAATGAAAAACTACGGGCTTGGAGTTCGCAGCATTCTTCCCTAGCTTCTTGATGGAGAGCTCTCTCGCGACTGCCTTTGAGGCTTGACAGGCTGTCCTGTAGGCATCCCGCTCTCTCTGGGCCCCCAGAAGATGCTCCTCCTGCCTCCTGAGTGCCTCTGTCTTCTCTTCATCAGGAACATTGACCTGCAGACATGAGGGAAAAAGCAAAACAAAACAAAAATCTCCTGATTAGTCAAATTTTCCAATTTACTATTTTTCTTTACAAATTAAATATTTGTTGTTACACTACAATAGTAGATCATTCTCAAATGGAAAACACCAGCTCACAATAAAGTAAAAGTTGGTTGACTTGGAAGAAGAAAAGAGTAAATGTATTGTAGCAAATTTCATTTCATTAAAACACTTGAAATTTGGACAGAGCTTTGCAACGTTTTCCTAAGGATCCAAATAATATTATTGATTATGCTTGGTACATCAATAGCTACTTATATTATAACTCTACGTGAAAATACTTTAGCACCATTGGGGGCAGCAGTGTAAAACAAAATGAAATTAAAAACAATCAGTATTAAGCCAACACACACCTGTCTGGTAATAAGGTTGTTGTTCTGCTGACATGTCCAGCAGAGATCAGTGGACGGCTTGGCAACAACCACATAAGAAAGGAGGTCGCTCCACAGCTTACGGAAGGTAGACTCAGCTACGGGTCCATGCTCTGGAGCAGCATCTCTGTAGAGCCTCCACAGGTGCGCCTTGGTGACGTAGGACGGCAGCAGTTTCACATCGGCCGATTTGAATCCTGGTATCCTGCCTGGTAGGTGAATGCAGTGTTCTGCAGTGAAATTCAAAATAAATTTGACGACCGCCTCAACCTGCTCTAGCTTCAGAAGTTTCTTGCCTCTCCGTCCTCCTGGAAAACATCGAACAAATATTGAACAAAATTAAGATTTATTATGATCAGTGTTGTGTCGGAATAGATTGAAACAGTAAGTAGAGGGATTAGATGTCAAGTTTTGAGTCCAGTTGTAGTGAAAATAACTGTCAAAAAAACATCGCAATTAATCTTTGGTAGATTTACTATGACTAAATGCATCACAAAATGATAATAAAAATTATTATGAAATCACACCTGAAGATAATAATAATTCAATATAAATGTAATTAAAATAATTTAACTTCATTATAAATTTCATCATCTGTGAAAGGATAAGAAAACCATCTCACCTGACTTCTTTCTCCTTGGGATGAGTCCATTGTTGGCATACCAGTTCTTAAGATTTGTAAACTTCTGCGGCCCAATCTCCATCAGGTAGAAAAACGTGTATCTACAGATCCGTTTCTGCCCATAGCAAAAATTCCTCATCCTTGTGTTCTTCCTCTCCGTTGGCTTAGATTTCTTCCCCTGGGTCATATTTCCATCATTGATGGAAGACGAAATGATGCCCAGGAGAAGTAGATCCTTTTCGAACTCCGTGAGCTCTTTGGTTGAATATCTGAAATGGCAAAATAGAAATGAAAAATAATTTGGGATACTAGACCTAATACAATCATTACTAAGACTTAGAATGCTACTAGTATACTTCCAATAATAATAATGATAATAAGAAAACCAAATTTCCAACTTGTTGTATTTTTTTCTTTATAAGATACCAGTAGACTGCAGAACCTTAGATTAACAGAGTAAGACAAGCAGTATTGTTTTGAATACAGTTTAGTGGTGAAGTATTTTTTTTTTAAATCATACATAGAGGGTCTACTGATTAATGCTGCAAAAAAGGAGAAAATCTAATTAGCTTAGAATAAATGTAAGTATATTTTGCATTAAACTGCAGATTGTACATAAACATCCAGTCCTTAGACATTATTATAAAGAAATACGAGTAAATAGTGACAGATCCAATTATACCTTATGGACTCTTGTTCGGCTACAGAGAATTGTTCGATACAGCGTCTTCCATTGAAGATACGGCAGTTGCATTTATTCACGCGGTCCTTCAGCGGTTCCAGATCAAGATCTATTTGTTGGGCCAGATTTGTAGCTGCTGCCGCCTCCTCCTCCACGTCATCAATGACAGGACCCGGTCTCCGTATGACGCTTTCATTGTCACTTGACAAATCCATAGGCTCCTCTGCCTCATCGACCCAATCGCTTTCATCGCCGCTTTCATCGCCGCTCTCACATGGCTCTGCTGGTCCTGGACCTGCCTCCTCAAACTCATCAGACTCTGTTAAGTATAATTATAAAATAGAGATTCAAAAACTAATATCAACAAATAGTCTAGACTCCGCAGAGATTTTTTTATAGGTATGAGAAGCTTCATGAATCATAATCTAGATCTAATTTAATATTACATTTTAATTAGTGCACTTTAAATAAAGTAATCTAGCTTTTGTTGCTCAAACATTTTTTCGAAACAAGTCTTTAATAAATAATATGGGCGTAGACCTAACTAAGTAACTTGATTACCTTTTTAATAATGATAATATTAATAAGCCTACCAGAATCAGAGTCGGAGCTAGGAGACGAAGGAGTTCCTCTCTCGCCCGCGGCCGGGGGCTCGGTCGGGTTCGCGAAGTAGTCAGCCAAGTGTTCGGTCAAGCCATGCACGTCCATACCGCACGCCGAGGCATCATTCAACAAAGAAGCGACGGTTTTATCCGTTAAATTCCTCTTTTTCCTCGACATTGTACTAGCCACTCGATGAATACACGTATTTTACTTGATATATGAAACTCTAGCTCTTTAAAAACAAACTTCTGAACAAGTTTTCGAAGAAAAACGCAGGTGTTTCGATGCGAGAATTTGACCGCTGAACATTCACAACAACAAGGCAATGACGTAATGTGCGAAGATTGGCGAATCAAGTGTCTGGATTTGGATCACGTGGCTGGCAACAGGCATTTGTTTACGGCCTGCTTGACAGCTCATCGAAATGATGTCATCTTTCATGGCATTTTTCATTGGGCAATTTTATTTAGGACCGCCCAATATAACCATATTTGGAATAACCGATCCTTACTCGTTATTTTCGTACCAAATACGTCAGGGATCGACTCAAACGTGGTCAACTGAGAGGGAAAACAACAGGCGATGAATCGCGAACTTTCTCTACTTTTGACCGCATTGTTTCAACTAATTTCACTGGACAATGGAGCACATGATTAGATACAAAATATAATTAAAAATACTTCTAGATCGTCTTTTGAGTTTATTTTTTCTCTAAATCAATTTATAAAAAATAGACTTTCTGACCATGCAAAAATCTCAGTTGATCCCTAAAGTCGAAATTTCATGTTCAAACGGGCCTACAGCACAATGGGATTTGCCGAGAAGCGTCGGGTTTTGCCGTAGCGGGTCACATATGGTTACTATAATCAGCAATGAACCAAACTTTTAGGGAGTGGTCATTTTGCAGGTGATTGGAAAAGTTTTGAAATCTATTTTGAAATAGATAATCAATGAGTTTTTGTTACTTTTTTGTAGAGAATATAGAGATAATCAAGATTTTAAAAACAAGAATAATCAATGGCTACTATCAGATCCAAAAGAGCATTTGCTCATAATGTCTTCTGAGAGCTGGAAGGTTGATAATGCTGTGTTAAAAGTTTTGGCAGTCACCAGATTAAATGCAAAGTGTCTTTATTCTAATTAGAAAATTAAAGATTCTCCTGAAGTAATACTTTATGACATTTCTAAATGAGGAGTTAATTAGGCAAGTCTATTTCAACCTGTCGGACATAACTTATCAGAAATTTAAAAAAAAGGGAAAAAATCAGTACGTGCCTCTTCTTTAAAGGCAGTTTTCAAGAAGACTCATTTTTCTTCATCATTGAAATCATGCCTTTATTGTTTTTTCGCAGGAAATATGGGCGAGGGTGAATGTGACTTTAACCCACTTCTTTGCACATATTGTAAACCGCATTGCACTAATGCACTTGCAATAGGAGTATCCTGTTATCGCCCAGACTGTTTTTTGTAAATGGATGAAAAAGATTAATGCGAACATATCTGAAGGCAAATCCGTCATAATTCTTCCTGTTTTTCCTCTCATTGCTAATCCCATGTTACTGATTGTGATTGACGGCTTAAAGTTCTGCATTAATTTTTTTAAGATTATGTGGTATCATGTTACTTTTATTTAGATTATTAATTTCTGTGAAAATGCTAATTTTTAAGAATAAGCCTCTGTCCTATTATTATGTTTAGCTTGTGTGATGCAATCTGTTTTGGTAGTTTCCAACAGTCTGTTCTTGTTTCTTGTCATTTATATTTGAATTTCCTGATTTAAATGCATAAAGTTGATATGGATTAGCCCTGTGATATTGCTGACCCCCCCCCCCCCCCCCGTTCAATAAAATGTTTAATCTTATGTCATACACTGTAGATCCATCATCCATAGATATGGATTATGATCAGATGCTAGGGATGTTATTTGAATATTTTCACTGTAACACTACCCCTTACCAATGTTCTACTTTCATCTCATGGAGATAGAAAGTGTTGTATCCATGCAACAGTCCAAGTACTCTCTGGTCAGGTTTGTTCCATTTTTATGAGACCAAACCATATCAAGGTGATCAGACTGTACTCTCATCAACTTCACTGGAGGTCAGAGACACATACATGTACTTATCACCCTGTCATTATATACACAAGTTAATAAATAATTAAAGATGAGAATGCTACTCCCATTCAAAATGCATTGACAGACAGTGCCTATCTTACAACCAAGCATTTATTAGACAAACTATTAAACTCTTGGTACCACCGGAGTAAGTTTCCCCTGCTCCCAATGAAATGGTCTCCCACCATCTCCAAGTAGTTATAGACAGATGATTAAGGTGTGTCATACCATACCAGCGACATGGTTCATACCTAGTCTAGAGAAGGTTGATACCTAACATAACTGACTTTAAGTGTGGAGGAGTAAGTAGTATAAATCCTTTATTTTGTACTAAGCCAAAACAGGGATTTGTCTATCAGCTGCAGACTTGGTACAAGAAGGTTTCATTCAATGAGAGGCAAAGAACAGCCTCTCTGTTGGTTGTGCAGGCATGAAATGTTGTATGTCTGAGAGACCATGGACCTACTACGGAGAGACTAGGAGTGTTCATTGGAATATTCATTGGAGTAATGTCATCCTGCAATGATGTATGAGGGCAGAAGCCTTGATGGAGTTGCAATCTAATTAGGATAGGCTATTTTCAGTAACATCTCACAGGTTTCCAAGGAGGCAGTCTGGAATGTCCGCTGTCAGCCAATGATGGCTGCTTACATTCTGTGTCAAGGCTAACACTTGTAGGTGTCCCCTTGAAGGCCTAAATATTCTCTTTTTTAAACCAGGAGATATAATTCATGGAAATTAATTGTAAACTATGCACATGTATGTAGCTACTCTTTTCAATGCTAACTTAAAAAACATGGAATTCTTGATTGGCTTGATTATTTGGTTCCTTTGATATGCCATGTAATGAATACCATTTAAACAAATAAAGAAATAAAAGTGGCCCAAAGATTGTGGAGCGGTGTGTGCAGCGCTTCGTAACCGCAAGGAAAAGGCGCTATAACAAATATCTTTTGGATTGAATTGGATTGTGCCATTACTTCTATTTTATAATTTCTAGGATGGCTGACTGTATGTAACTTGGAGGCAAAATCAAAAAATTACAGGGACACACAGGCCCTTAAATGTCACTCAATAGGCTTCCCCCCCCCCCCCCCATGTCAAAATATGAACAGGCGTGGTATACATGTAGGCCTACCTTTTAAAATAAAAGTTTAGAGTGGAGCCATTCTGTAGAGTAAAGAATGTTTGCTTAGGGCTTGATGGTCATTGGCTTCAAAAACTTTGCTGACAGTTATTATTGAGAACTAATTTTGGTATATTGCTATTTAATGTGGTCTTAAAATAGTTTAGAATGACTTTTTATACTTACTGACCCTGGAGAGGGCCAAAGCATATCTCGCTAGCTAATAGGCGAAGGGGGGCTGACTCTCGGTTCTTTCAAAATATTCTTTGTAAATAGATGGTGATAGAAAGAAGAGAATTTCCCTGTCAAATCATCACTCATCTCAAATGGAGCTAGCTCTGAAGAATTTATTGATAAATGCACTACAACCTAGTCATTAGACAAGAGTAAATAAACTGGAGGCAGTAATTGAAGTAGGGAGCCTGGTTTTGATGGTGCCACGTAGCTTTCGCTTTCACTCAGAGGCAGACGGGACTGCTCATCACAACTAAACTACTCTGACCACCTACATCATGAGTGAAGGGAAGTAGCCCTAGGAAGAAATGGGTAAATATGTCCCCCCCCCCCCCTCCCCCACTTCATCCTACATGTAGCTCCAAAAGAGTCAAAGGAATAATCAAGAAACAGGTTTAGCAATATAGAAATTTGCAGGCATCATGAATTATATACCTGTCACAAAAACTTTGCATTTAAACTAAAGAAGAAAGATTTAAATATAGACCTTTGGATCAGTTATTAAAAGTGTTAAAATTGTATTTCATGATTTCGTAGAAAGAGGAGAGCGGGTCGAGACAAAAGTGTGTTGTTGCATAGAAAAAATAGGCCCATATAACAGATGAGAATTTGGTTGCTAAGCAAAAAAGAAGCCCAGACCCCATCCCTCCCTCACTATGTAACTTGCGCAAATTACTACCTTTAATCAAATTGTTATATTTTCCCTAACGACCTTCCCCAGAGATACAGGTTGTTATTGAGAGTGAGTTTATATCTTTATAGATATAAACCCCTTGAATGATGTATACCCATGTTGTCAAATTATTGTTTCCATCAGCAAAGGCACAAACAATTGTTGGTAACCCCAACCATCTGAAACTGAAAGGCTAGCAGATTGATGTATGCTACTGTCTTTTGAGAACCAGCAGGGCGTTACATTTGTGTTACAGCATATGAGTGCATGTCCTTCTGACTCTAGGCAGACTATGCAATCCATAAGCATAACAAGTTTATGTCTGTAAATCCCCAATTATTTCCCTTGGGATGTAGCCCACATCTTCTTCTTCCCTGATCACCCCTAGAGACTGGTGTACACCATACTCCTGGAGAGATGCATCCACACCAGTAACGTCTTCAAGGAGATCATCTTCACTAATCAAGACTTTGAGAAGTTTCTTGGTCGGATAGAGAACTCACCTTTGAAAGTACCATATGACTCTGTGTTTTGTGCTCTGATTATTCATCTAGGACACATCTTAGGACACATCTTAGGAAACCTTGGTTGATATCTGCATTACATATATGCATTTCATCTTGCAATGAGAACTTTGAGGGTGCATTTATGACATCTCTAAGAAGATGTGTGATGTGTTTTGAAGGATCGTGTTACTCTTTGAAGTGTGTTTAAGCAGTCGGTCTGCCGGCCAAGAACATATCCCCTCACATTGTTTAGTGCGGAGAGAGGTTTAGACAATGAGTTACATGATATGGTGATGGTGATGGGAGCCAGGGATCCCAGTCTAGGGATTGGTTTGTTTAGGCTCTATGGGATATATGAGTCGGAGAAGTGGTACCAGTCTGCTGATGCCAATCATACCTTGCCATGACTCATGTGACAGGGGTGTATTCCGTCGATCATTGAGGGGTGTTTACACCTGACAAAAAGTTACTGTCACTAGGGGCATTTACACTGTCATCCAAACACGCCAAAAAATGCCAAACCGGAGCCTGGCCGCGATGTTACCAAGGGCAACTACGCATTACCGGCAGAAATGCCAATTCCAAAACATTCCAAATCGAAGTGTGATCTTTTGGCGTGTTTTGGCGTGTTTTGGCGTGTTTGGCAAGTATAAACGCTCGCAGTTGTAACATCGCGATGTTAGGTGACGTAACTTCAGGAGCGGAGCTAGATGTCGTTCTTAAAGAAAATGATAGAACGATATATACAAAGAATAACATAAGGAAACACAGAAAGAGGGAGTGATAGAATGATAAAAAACAAAGAATAACATAAGAGAAGGTTATAGAAGGAAGAAACAAAGAATAACATAAGGAAACACAGAAAGAGGGAGTGATAGAATGATAAAAAAACAAAGAATAAGATAAGAAAAGGAGATAGAAGGAAGAAATAAAGAATAACATAAGAGAAGGTGATAGAAGGAAGAAACAAAGAATACCATAAGGAAAGACAGAAAGAGAAAGTGATAGAATGATAAAAACAAAGAATAACATAAGGAAACACAGAAAGAGGGAGTGATAGAATGATAAAAAACAAAGAATAACATAAGAGAAGGTGATAGAAGGAAGAAACAAAGAATAACATAAGGAAACACAGAAAGAGGGAGTGATAGAATGATAAAAAAACAAAGAATAACATAAGAGAAGGTGATAGAAGGAAGAAACAAAGAATAAAATAAGGAAACACAGAAAGAGGAAGTGATAGAATGATAAAAAAACAAAGAATAACATAAGAGAAGGTGATAGAAGGAAGAAACAAAGAATAACATAAGGAAACACAGAAAGAGGGAGTGATAGAATGATAAAAAAACAAAGAATAACATAAGAGAAGGTGATAGAAGGAAGAAACAAAGAATAAAATAAGGAAACACAGAAAGAGGAAGTTTTATAAAGATAAAAAAAAAAAAAATAACATAAGAGAAGGTGATACAAAAGGAAGAAACAAAGAATAACATAAGGAAACACAGAAAGAGAAAGTGATAGAATGATTAAAAAAACAAAGAATAACATAAGAGAAGGTGATAAAAGGAATAAATAAAGAATAACATAAGGAAACACAGAAAGAGAAAGTGATAGAAGGAAGTGATAAAGAATAACATAAGAGAAGGTGATAGAAGGAAGAAAAAAAGAATAACAAGGAAAGATAGAAAGAGGAAAGTGTTTGCATCGGAGTGCCGCGCATGCGCATTACCAACTAAAACACGCCAAAACATCACTGAGCTTTTCAGTCGGTGATGTTTCCGCACAAGTGTAAACGGGTGCGCGAAACATCGCGACTTTTCAAAATGAGGTATTTGACAGTATAAATGCGCCTACTGTGAACTTTAGGCTATTTCATTGGTTTAGTGCTATAATCATGTAGAGTTTGAACACATTTACTTTTGGTTCATAATATAGGTGTGATAGTGTTGATGTGAGAATCTCCTGGATTTCTCAGAGATATTGGAAATAAGATAGGGGATGTTACCCGTTGGAGAATGATTTGGAAAGTTATGCAGATATTCATTATCACTACCTAATCTTTGGGTTTCATATTGAGATGTGTTTCAATATTGAATTTGACAGCTGTCTTGACTTCTTCAAATTATATTTTTCATATATTCTTCACATCATGCTGCACAGATAAAAGATACTGTGCAATTTGATCAACTGGGTTACGGCCCTGTATAGTATTGTCATGATCATACAATAGCTCTTGTATTTGTACCATCTACATGTACATTTAGACAAGTTTTATATTTAAAGTGAGATTGTGTTTAGATAAGACATGATTAACAAAGTTTCTTTTTTGTTTGCTGATAATTATGACTGCAATGGTAGAAAATAAACATGCATATTTGTTGAAAATCCCTCTTTACTGCTCTCCTTAACTAGCCATAGGGTCGAGTCCATGCTTTATAACTAAACCCATCCTCATCTAAGTTTTGCAATGTAAAGATGTCTAAATATAGAATTCATAAATGAGTGCAAATGCTTCAAAAAGTTTTTGTGTATCCTGGTCATAATCACAGTGAAGTTTGAAGGATGCACAACGACGACGAAGGTGTGTATACATGTAATCCCTGCTGATGAGTAACTATCATTGCTCCTGTCTGCTCTCATTCAGCTTCTGTTCGTGATGGGCCCATGCAGCTCCTGTTCGCTCCTCATAATTTGTGGTTTGCGAGGATTTCCTCAGAGAAATTGAGATAATTTTATCTGTTGGTTGAAGCATGCCCCTGTAATTGGATTACTTCTCCCAAATTTTACCGTTTTATAAATTGGAGTTGCGTTAAAATACTTGACCCAGCTCTTTTTCGCTTTCGTCAAATGTAAGAGATAGAAATTCTGGTTTGGATAGACTAATCTATACAGACTTGTGATCGAATATGACCAAATGGAAGCAAGATGAAAATATAGATCATGGATAAATGATGATTAATATGAAAGATTGTTAAGATGACAATAATGATATCACCCATCTTTAGAAATCACAATGATTTATACAATGGATACCAGCCCTCTAAGAGCCTCACTTGACTGAAGCTGTGAACTCGCAGGGCCTCATTTTAGGATACTTTTAGTACTTTTCATCAACATTTGTGTCATCTTTAATTCCTTGGTTATCATTTTCCTAGCAGGATCCAACCTGTCATTATTTATATTTGACAGGTTTTAATGACTCACAGTAGTGTCAAGCTGTTCCAATGGCTAACCAAATTCAGTGATAAAATTTTTATTTTGTGGTCAACCTCTTTCTTTCCTTTTGACCCTCTCTCTGTAGGTGACCATTTCAGTGTCATATTATAGTTTCCTTTTAGTAATTTGTGGTTTATTTTGATGTACTTGTATCAGTAGGGTATTTCCCTGTCTGAAATTGAGCAGAAATTAATAAAAACAGGGGCCCTAGATGAAAGAGTAGAAGTGAATGAGGGACTCTTCACATGAAATGGGCAAATGCAAAAATATGTCATTTTAAAATGTGCATGCATAAATGGACATTCAGGGATTTTCAACAAAAAAAAAGGAAAGTAATAGAGGTGCAAGATATGAGAAGGAGGCAAAAGATGGAGAACAAATAGAGAAAAAAGGATGGGCATACTGAATCTCATTACTTTGCGATATCTTCAGAAAACACACAACTGTTAAAGGTATTACAAAGTTTTGGTATGGGGTCATGAATTTGGTTCAAATTAACATATTGGAAGCATATGCGTTCCTACAATATTCATTGGTCGTTGTCGCGGTTGAAATCGAGTCTAAATTTATGAAATTATAAATAATAAACTCGTTATGTTGTATAGCTCCCTCTCAAGGTCAAGATATTAATTTTGCTATGAAACAATGTTTCTTGACTAAAATCGACCGATTAGCTATTTCCGTTTGGAAATTATATATCACAACTACATATTCTGAGATTTTCATGGTCGCAGCTACCATTGCACGGCCATAGGCGCTATTTGAAATTAATCAAAATTTACCGGGAGCACCGGTAAATGTTTATATTCAATTTTTCTCGAAAACAGAAGTGTTTCAGAGGCTAATTTTTGTAGTGCTTATAATTTATGCACAGGGGCATCCAAATATATCAAAATTGTAAAGATTCACTATCCACCCAATTTTCAAAATTTCCCAAAACTTTGTATTACCTTTAACCCTAAAGGGCTATAAGAATCAAAGCCATTCAGATGGTTAAGGATTATACAGGATTATAGACATTATTTCATTTGAAGGCCTGCAAAGAAGTTAACTTGGAGTTTACTTTGTGCATTTGTGTATTACTCACAACTCATGTTTTATTTTGGTAATTTTTGGTACGTTTACTTGCAATATCTCTGTCCATAAATTATAATTGAAGGATATATTTTTAATGTAGTTGTTTAGCAAATATACAGCAAATATATGTGTAATACTGCACAATATATTTGTTGGTGAATGGACTCCTTTAAACAATGGAACTTTTATTTTGAAGAGGTGAATGGTGAATGAGGAGAGAAGGTGGAGGAGTAAGGGAAGGTAGGGGAGTAGAATAGAGTTGATAATTAGATAAAAATTATCAAGTACATACAATATTTTGGGGCTGTCAGGCAAATCCTCTCTAAATTCAAAGATTGAACTGAGAAAAGACTGTGAATGTAAAGGTTAGTGCTAAGATAAAAGTTCACCTGATGTGAAAGAGAATCAAATCCTCCCATGCCCACAGGAAGAAAAACACCAACATGAAACAGGTGACATTTGCTGGAGACAACAAGTATGAACGAGGTACCAGACAAGTGCTGTTAACATGAAATTGGGAATGTGATGATATTTATATTTCCATGGTATAGGAGATGGGAGAAGTATGTAGAATTTAGATAACATGTGCTGAGAAATCTACCGGTACATCATGTGGGTGGAATAGGTGTGAGAGATATGCAAGGAAGACAGAGAAGGGAAGGGTGTGCTGGTGATATGATGTAGAGAATATATATGAATGTTAATTCCAGGAGCAAAGTTTGTTTCTTGTCTCTGTCTTTGTTCTATCTGTTGAGACAAAATTTGACATTTGGGGGAAGATGGTTCCAGTAAAATTTTGTTTATATTTGTTCAGTCTATTTCTGCATAGGTAGGAAGGTGGCTGAACTTCTAACAAGTTATTTAGCCTCACTAGTGCATTAATTCTCTGAATAGAATGATAGTGTGGGTGTTTTATTACATGTGTATCATATCCATAAAATGAATGGACCAAACAATTATATCTGACTATCTTTGATGTGATCATAGATAGTAAATAATTGGATATTATTATCATATACTGATCCAACCTCAGAGAAATATAGTTTATGATCAAAACTTGCTTTTATGCCTGATGGCTTTCAAATGCTTGGCTTGAAAGAATCAAATTCCTTTTCAATATACACGATAAAAGCAATTAATTAATTTGTAGTACACACGTTTTCCTCCAGTGGACATGCACTTTAGCACACATGCCCAGGTCCTCACTGAATGGAAATAAATGCTTAGACAATCATTGGACCATTTTTATCAGTTATCACACTTGATAGCGTACCTATTTCTGTATTGCCATTTATACTAAAGTTTTTGTGTCTATGGAGTAAACAACCATATTTTCCCACAGTTTAACAAATGTTATGCTGTTTTCAAAGATAATGAAGGATCGCTCTGGGGGGGGGGGTAGTTTATTAATGATAATGTACATGTTAATTAATGTGATGGGAATCTGTGCAATCTTATGGAGTTTAGATATCATACTCAATTCTAAATGTAATCTACATTGTGCTTACCTCTTTGTGCCCTTAGAATACTGTGAATCTAACATATGGTTGCAATAAATGAGTGAATGAATGAATTAAAAGGTGAAAAGGAAATATTGTTAAATATGAGGATTATAAATTAGTGCAGAAATGTTACCTTAATTCTGATGTTAAACTTTTCATAGTGACCAGGGATGGAGAATACTTGAAAGAGATGGGGGGGGGGAGATGATGTAGTCATTAATAATCTATAAAAAATTGCATAAAATTCATGTAACTCCATGGATCTGGTAATAATTTCTTTTCTATATGTACACTTTTTATTATTTCTTTGCTGGAAGCAGGAAGTGTGTAAGAGTATTAATCAGTTTTTGATGATGTTTTTGTCCTGTTGCGTGTAAGTGTGCTGGATCCCTGCCAGTATCATATCTCAGATAGTTGATCAATGTGAAGGGTCCTTCAAGGCCAAGTCAAATAACACATGATTTTAAAGGGAAATTGTAGGCCCTGTTCAGATAAATACATTTTCAGAAAATTATGTGCCCAATCCTTCAGCAAGTTTAACTGTCATCACTGATTTGTGGAATATTTGTTATTGAAAAACAAAACACATTCTTACATTTAACAACTGAACATATTCCTATCAAAGTTTCAACATTTGCGTACTTTGATTAAGCTTGCTTGATGTAACAGCATTTTCAAGTTCAGACTTTCAAGTTCAAGCTCAAGTACACTACTTGAGTAAAGTGTGCCATCACAAACTTGAAATATGTCACGTGCATAGTGGTCCCTAGAAGTAGCAAGTCATTAAGTACTGTAAAGTGTACAAGACTCTCTTTTTAGCCTTTGATAACTCAGGATAAAATCGCATGATATAAAAAATGATATTGTCCCCAACAGGTTAAAAATCTTTAAACCTCTTCTTGGCTCTAAGATGATTGTCTTTTTGCAATATCAAGAGGGTATTCAAAGAGCTAAAATGGAAAATGAGTGGGTGTGTTATTGGGAGTGTGCCAGGTGCGTGACTCCTTGCAAGAAGTCCGAAGGAGGAAGAGTTTGAAAAAATGCGAGAATGAGCCAAAGCTCTTTGATAACACGCTCTTGAAAAAAATACCTCCATATTTTTATAATTGAATTGAATTTTCACCTTTCATATTTGTATGTGGAGTATAATTTTTGAGTTGTTCAAATGTAGATAAATTATGACTTCCGTTCTTTTGAAGTACGTCACATCAAGATGATCAAGTGATATTCAGATACCTGTAACTTGACCATTGAGCAGTGTGAATATTATATTATTTTAAGTGAATCGCAAATGTTGTTCCCTGTCCAGTGCTCATATACTGGGAAACTTATCATTTTGTAAATCTCAATTGGAAAATGCACGAACATTAAGGCATTTTAATACATTTATCATAAGAAAAGAGGAAATTTAGTCTGACGGAAATCTCTTGTGAATTTATGCTTCATAATCAAGTCGACTTTACATGAGCAACAGGAAATTAACACCAGAAACATGTCTCACATTTAGTAGACCATGCTCAAAATTACTGCAACCTACTCATTATATAGCATTCTTCCTTGCACATTTCTGTTTTTCTTTTTTTTTCTTTTTTTTTTTGGGGGGGGGGGAGGGGAGTGGTGGGGGTTGCAGGATGCCATTAAAGAATCATGTCAAGTACAGTGAAGTTTCTAGGACCGCTACCAGCGCAACGTGCTTCAACCCCCTCTTAGAGTGATTCTATTTTCAGGGAAAATGCATTCCTAATGGATTGTAATCTGGGTGTATCTAGTGTTGTCCATGAAGTGGTCCGAAGAACATATCACATTTATGTTTTATCTGGAAAGGACATTATCATCGAAAGGAAAGGACATTATCATGGAAAGAACATTTTCAGACATCTTTCATGTTGTAGAGCAGTCTGAGAAATCACCCCCTATAGAAGAATTTTAAAATCTGTACATGATTTCAAAATGGTTTAGTACTAATTTTCTCTAAAACTATACCTCTACAGAAAAAGTTATGGATATTTATCTAATTTCCAAGCAAATTTAAAATCTGTTTATCACTTTTCCCTTCTTTTTTTTAATGTGTATTTACAGCAAGACCTAAGAGCCCAGGAGAGCCTTGTGGTAGAGAGTAAAGTCACCAAGATCAAGAAATGGGTAGCTTCAACAGTAGGAGAGGTAACGCAATGCTAGGGACCACCATTAATATATATCACCTGTTTGGAGATAGAAGGGTGTTAACTTGTGTATACTAACACAGAGTGTACACCCTTTTGGCTCTTAACAGATGATATTGTCTATAAGAGCCAGAAGGGCATTGACTTTATTGAAAATTATATGAGTTACCGTAATGCCTTTCTAGCTATAAACAGATGACATTGAGACAGTTCAATTTTTTTTTGTATCAAGCATATCCATACGATGTTAGTCCAAGAAATTATTAGCTTGATTCAAAGTGCATATTATGATGTTTGAATTATATATTTTATATGTAGAGTAAGAGTACAAATTTCCTTTGAATAATTCTGGATTATGATGATTATTGAATAATTCTGATAATTTTGAATTAGCAGAAATGAGCATTAATGTTTACTAATTTCTTTCATGAACAATACACTAACAATATATGTACAGGAAATGGTTTGCTTATATCCTTGTACTTTAGGAAATTCATGTTGCCAAAACTAATATTATGGGCCAATTGTTATACTTTCTGGGCTTGTGGTATATCTTGCATGATACATGTCTGTAATTAAACAAAATGACAGGTTTACTTTCACTCATTATCCTTGGTTAATGATTTGGGAAGTGTTTTATAATGATCAACTAAATTTCCTCAATTATGATTTCTTGGGCCCCCACGTCACCAAAGTTATTCAATCTGTTCACTACTGAATTCTGTCATTCTCATCTAGGTTAAGTACAGGAACCATTAAAGATTTTATAATTGGCCTAATAAGGCATCATTTTAGAAACAAAGTTTACAGGGGCAGTGTGAACTTTAATAGGATCGTCATGAATAGGAGGGAGGGGGTTCCCATATTAGTATTATAATCATGATATTTGGCTTCAATCATCAGGCACATGAGATTCAAGGTGAACAAAGTATTTTGCTTTTATAATTTTTTACCTGAATTGTTAAGTGTTCTATTCTTAAAGCTTCAACACTATATGTAACCTTTAATTTTGCGGAGAGGGGGAGCAAAGTTTGTATGAATAGAACAAAAAATGAGTAGTGACGTTTTTTCCCTTCTGGGCCACAGTCCAAAAACAGTCACGTCTCTCAAATCAAGTCAACTTTTGAGATTATTTTCTTGTTAAAATGTTCATAAATTGTCATCCATGGGAACACCCTTGACGCAAGTGCCTGATACTGTGATTGAAAAAAAGTTATCTTAAATAATCTAAATGAGTGCTCAGTTAAATTCTTGACTGGAATATACTAACTGAATGGTTAAAAGGAAGCATATAGTGTTAGAGAAATATTAGCCCTGTTCTTCTGTTCTTGGTTTTAATATTTACCTTGTATTTCAGTATTCCTATTTTTGTATTTGTATGTTTTTCAATTACAGCTTGAAGAAGAAAACAAGAGATTGGTTATTTTGAATGAAGATGCAAACGAGACAATCAGGAAACTACAACTCAGATTTAAAAGTAAGTGTTGTCATTGAGCAGCTATTCAATGTAAATGGATGATTTGTGAGTCAATGAATTGTCTACGACCAAATCATTAGGAATCAGATCTTTTTAATGTAATTGTATCTATTTTTTAACTTAGAAAGCAAAGTTATAGATACAATAATCCCCACCCTTAACTATACGTCAGGCATATGTATGTGCACACTTAGCAGATCGACTATGCAGTAATTTTAACAGACAAGGAAATTCTAATTGTTCTCTCACCAGAGCAGGTGTATTTCTGGTATAATGAATTGATTTTTCGATATTTTCTCAATTTCTCAATTTCTCAACTTCTTTTACATTTTCTACTTTTATAATTTCTACCTTTAACATTTCGAAGGAAATATAACATGTTAAGGTATTTGAGTCTACTTTAGAGGGTACAAGTCATTTATTTGTAGAGCCATAATCAAATGACTGCTCAAAAGTCAATGTAAGAATCAGATTGTCTGTAAATTCAACAGAAAGAATGAGATAGAAAAAGACTGACAGGAAATGTAATAAAAGTGTGGTGAAATGTATTTTGAGGTTTTTATAGATTTTTGTTGGCATAGTCAGTGTTTGAAAGAAATGTTAATTCTTCTTTGATTTTGTTTTTCTACACGTTAGATTACTTTGTGGAGTTTGTGCACTGTCATTATAGCTTATAATGTGGAATTTGCTCTTTATACCTCAACAGCTAAGATATATGAACAACTTTTTTATCAAAATAATGTCATATATGTATGATACGATTTCAAAATGTCTGATCTTCGCTTTCTTCTTTACTTTTCACATGTCCAGATCAAGAGAATGGTCAGTATCATGCAGACACCACGGGTCGTTCTAATGAATCAGACGATGTGCTGGATGTTAGGCCAGATTCCACTCTCTCAGAGGATCCTCCCTCAATCCCAGCCAGACCCACCTCATCCAGCATCAGAGAACACTTCATAGCAATCACCACGGAAACAGAACTCAATGGAAACGATATCCACCACAAACGGGAGGTGACTTCTGAGATCTATGACAATGTTGACGAGGAGCCTCTTTTTGCTGTTGGTCCTGTCGCCTATCATAAAGAGGATGGTGCCAAGAAAGATTGGAGGACAAACAGGAATGAATCCTATTCAAACAATGGACAAGCTCTGACCCCAGGAAGTGAAATGTCAGGGTCGGAGGAAGACAATCTCATTGACAGTGCGGACCTTGATCACTCCATGTCTTTGCTGTCGACGTCGAGCGGCGGACTGTCGCCAGATATTCCCTTAGCCACACTTGCCCCTCCTCCAACCCCGTCCACACCTGGTGGAGACGGTGGTGTGAATCTTGCACAGAGCCTGATGATAGCTCAGGAGAAAGTGCAACAGAGAACAAAGCCACCACGTCGCAAATCATCTATGAACGATGACGAAGTGATTCCATCTGCTCTCTCGCTCATTGCAGACTCTGTCAGTGCGACGACTCTGATGCTTCAGAACTCTGTCAAACCTAAGCATTTTCCCACTCTGGAGCTTAATAATGGTGAAATCCTTGATATATCTCTTCCCACCATTGAAAGGACAATCTCTACCGCGGTCAACAATCTAGAATTTGACTCCACCTTGGAAGGATTTGACGATGATGTCTTCTTAGAGGGTGGATATGCTCGCAGTAGTGACTATGCAGAGTTGTTGAGGACACGTTCCCTGAGCCAGCAGTCGGGTCAGGATGACAGCTACCAGAGCTTGAAGAAAGTTCAGATGAAGAAGATGCAGACGGGTGTCTTGATGGAAGGTAGTCAGGAGATCCTTGAGCTTCCGCAGCTACCGTCATCGGAGGAAGGTTATCAGAGTCTCAGGAATGTTCACGATCACTTTGACAAACTTCACAATAATGAAGCTGTAGAGGCGCTCCCTGATGTCTGTGGGTATGAGGGGGGAGGGGATGAGAAGAGTAGCCCTGCTTTTGATCCAGCCTTTGATCTGGACTACGATGAGCCTCCTGATGATGATTCCTTGTTCATGGAGGATTCTGCACAGCATGCTGGAGGTGAGGGGTCAGTGACCTCTGGTAAACCCCCTCCACCACCAGAAAGGAAAGCGCCATCATGGGTTAGTGTCAAATATGTCAGAAACAATTACAAGAGCGGTGGTTCTGTACCTGGTACTGCTGTCTGACCTATTTTGTTAAATTACCAAATTCCCTTTCAATTAAGCTTACTCATTATCATCTAATCTTAAGACTGCTTGCATTTTAGCCATTGATCACTGGAGGAAGCAGTGAATTACAATATTGCATAGTTCACACAGAAAGGAAAACCTTTCCATAGTAAGATATTGGTCTTCATAAGAATGAAATTTAGAAATCCTCACAATCCCTGGTAGATATCACAAAGCAGCGTCTTATGCACTGTTTTTATAGCTTGTGAAATAGTGTGGATGCATGAGGGCTGTTCTGAAAAGGGTGGTCGTTGGTAGGTTAGGCGCTAAAAGGATAATTAAATTAAAAAAGAGACAACACACAACCATCTCTTATACCTCTTATATGTCTCATAATGGGACACTGAGTATTGAGATATACCTTTATTCTGTAACAAGAGGTCTGATTTATTAAAGAGGACCACAACTACATTTGCTGAAATGTGGTGAGATAAATATCATTGTATATAACAACAGACATGCCATAAATAAATATAACCCATTAGAGACGGTTTCATTTTCAGTCCACAAGCATGAGGTTCCATCATAATTGATCTGTGATGTGGTATTCAGGAAATAAGTATTTTCTCTACTGTTTTAATGTTTAATGACTTGTAAAAATCACTGATGATTGGATTTGTCTTTTAATAGAAATTTAATCAATTTTTAACATCTTGTCTGCAGGAAACAAGAATTTATGCCTTGGCTGAAAAAGGTCTGAAGATGTCTCCTAGTGTCGCACCTGTCATAGATTCCTCATTAGGTAAGAAGATATTGTGGTTTGTTGCCATGGGATTCTTTGCTACATATTTTCTTTCATGGTGAGGTCTTTTGACATTGTGAGGTATGATTCCTCAAATACGTTCTACTCCTACCTAGTTTGCTGAGGCCTTTAATAAAGGTTTAATTGCCATGCTTCTACTACCTGTAGGTTGTGCTAGTGAAACAAATGCACTGTAAACTCTAATATCAGTTCTCCTTTTCAAAGTTTCTTCTTTCATTATCAAAGTTTTGCAATAGGATAAAATGCGAAAAGTATTTGGATTAAACAAGAATACATCTGTCCAATGAGTTTTTTAAATCTCTTATATGTCATGTATATGTATTAATATATAGAGTAAAACGTCAGAAATGTTAACCTTATTTTGCCAGTTACTCCTGTACCAGTGTGTCTTGTGGAAGAAGGATCAAGTTCAAATAGCCTCTTCAGAGATGTGGAGGTTCCAGTCTATACAACTCTAAGAGGGGTAAGAGAACATTCTATGTGTCTCCCTTGCTTCCCTCAACTCTTATTCCCTTTTATTTTACTAGTAATTTTCAAAGGGCTATGCAGACTATCCTGAAGATCTGCATGTTGATTACCAGTAATCTCTTTCTTTCTTTTCTTTATTGTTAATACACGCCCTCCCATTTTCATTAAAAAAAAATATTCCTCTGTATGGTGTAAAAATATGATGCCTTTACCCCACAGTTCTGTATTTTTTACTTTAATTTTGTGTTCTACCTTTTCCACTCTTATTCATCATTCCTTCTTCCTTTTTTGTTCTCTCTCTGCTTTTTATTATTTGTTTTCTTAGCTCTATCATTCTCTCTTCTAGTTCCTTTCTTTCCACTCTTCTTTGTTTCTCCTCTCTTGGTTTCCCTTCCTGTCTTTTTATATAATTTCTTCCCCCTCTTTCTCCCTTTCTTTACTTTGTTATTCCCCCTCCATTCTGCTTGTCACTCTCTGTACCCCTTCCTCCATTGATGGTTTATCTATACCTGTCTAAATGATCATGTCCCTGTCTATGTTCTTACGTACCCCTAATTCCTTTTCCCTTTTCCCCACTCCCCCCATATTAGACAAACCCTTCTCCTGTCTTTCCCCCCAGTCTGTGGTTTGCGACCTGTTCCATTGCAAATTGCCCTTTCAATCAAATTCTTGGTACCATAATCATATGTTTATTTTAAGAGTCTTCTATCCTAATTTCCTCTTCCTCTGATATGACAGCACAGAGAATGTTTTAATATGAGTGATATCATGAACCTGTTTTTACAAAAGTAACATAAAAAGGGGTTGATTTTATTAAATAGTAAAGTGTCTAGGATTGCTTGATTGACATTCATTTCATTTTCATTAACAATTCAATATGTCTTACACAGTAGAGTAGATTTTTCAAAGGTAGAAGGATACACAAACCAGAATAGACCATATAAAGATAATTTACTTTGAGAACATTATCTAAATTTCTTGCATCTGAGAAAGCAAATTGTTGCTGGGAAAGAAAATACAGTAGCTAGGGAAAATAAGAAGGGACATACGCATTAGAGGAAAAATTTATTTAAATTAAGGACTAATTGTCTTATCACACAGGAAACATTATTCATGATTGGAAATCATTTCATCTGTTTTCATGCTAGTCATGGTCTCCATTTTTAAGATCTAGCTTCTATTTTTGATGGTTCTTCTTAACATGCTCGGTATATCAATCAAACTCCTAATACTTAATCTCCACCTTTCAAAATATGATTGATCTGTTTTATTAGAAGTCAATTCTTACAGTAAGAATGTGACTGGAGATTCCTGCTCTCAAGTTTTATTCCTTGCTCTCAGTATATTACATCTGGCTCATCATCATGAATTCATGTCACATGGACAAAATGCACACAAACACCTAAACTCTGATGTGACGAACAACCACATCCCCTTGCCTGTCTCAAGTTGAACCGAGTTGACTGTATATTAAGGCTACATTCCTTCCATCTTGAAACTAATTAGGTTTGAAGGACTGTCACATATGTCACAGATGCTCAGGAAATGTACAAATTAAATGTCATGAGCTTACCCTTTACCAGCATGTGAAAGTGAATTTGTTTCCTAGTTTGTTTCCTGTAAGTTAATTAAATTTCCATATGAAAAATGCAAATCACTTGATTTGTTTTATATTTATCTGTTAATTGAGATGATATGAATACAATTTTAACATCCTGTACCTGAATTATTGGTAATACATGGCCTTATAGTGTTATAAGCATCTGCCTATATTACCATTTGATAAGCCCTATGATCAATGACAATGAAGATAATTAAATGCTTTGTTTAAAATATTATTAAGAGATACAGAATGTTCCATAATTCTAGATTTTCAGTCCTTTCCTCCAATACTTGCTTCAAGTTTGTTTCTTACAAACATACCTCTTTTATAGCGTTTGACTCTGATCCGCTCCACGCCCTTCACGGGTGAGTCCTCCGACTCCTCAGACGATGAATCAAGCACCAAGCCACCCCCTCCTCCCGCCTCTCACTCCAGCCCCCATGGATCACTCAAGTTCTTGAAGAACAGTAAGGGGACCGGTGGAAGCCTCAAACTCACATCCTCATCCTCCATGGGTAGCCCCAAGAAGAAGATGTTGGCGGGGTCGTCTAATACTCTACCAACGGCTGGACAGAAGAGAGGTATTGATATATCTGCATTTTTCCAAATATAATAACAGAATAACAAAGAACATATAAACGTAAGGTATAATACAAAATACACAAACAATGATAACTTCATGTCAAATTTTTTTTTTTTTTTTTACATATGTACATATAATAACGAAACTTAATATTGCTATAACATACCGGTAATATTATGAACTTAAAGTATTATCCAAGCTATCAGTTGTGGTATGGATATGGTAACTTAGCCAAATGTAGTAGGAGTTGAGACAAATTGAAATAAATGCTAATTTCGATACATCTATAATGCGTTATCTGAATATCTAGGTGACATTTTCTGTATTACCTAGCTTTATCAAGGTTGTAAGAGTATTGATAATCTCTATATCGCAATACTGTGACTCGATCAGCCTCTATAGAATACAATTATTAAATGAAAGAAAAATGTTTTCACTGTTGGACACATCTTTGCATGACACTGTATTTATCTAAGCTACTCTGTGCAGTAGTTCTTTTCAGGGAATGACAAACACTACAGAGAAGGAAGTTCACTTTAACAAAAAAAGAAACATTTTCAGTTCACCATATGCATACATACTCAAACTATAGAAATTGAAGAAACAGAAAGTACACAACTCAATGTGCACATAAGAACTGTGAACTGAGATGTAATGTCAGTGGTTGTCATTTTGTAAGTGAAATATCATTTGACACTTTAAAGTTAATGAAAAGAAAAAAAGGATGCACAGAAAATCCTATAGTTTCCTCTCTAGGAAGCCCAATGAGAGCATGCAGGATGTAGTTGAAGAATAAGTTCACTGTACTTTACACAGAATATATATGAAATCCTGGAGTAGTTTTAAAATTAAAGATAGGAAGTTTTCCATCCAATCTGAAAGGCCAATGCACTTTCATGGTTCAAATGCAAATTGTACCTCAGCAAAAGAACTCAGTCCTGTGACGAAACCCCCTAGGGAATGTCAAAATGTGAGAGGGTAGTTTAAGGAAAAGAGTGCAATTTAAGAACATGTGGTAACTTGATGTATTATTTACCTGTGATAAGGGATGTGACATGTGTTTCTGATCTGTCCCTCTCTGTCTAGGTGTGTCAACTCAATCCTCGGCCTCTGATGCTGATTACTCGATACCACCTGATGCAGTGAGGTCACAGTCACATGACGGCAACAGCTCGGATGAACCAGAACCCAAGGCAAAGCTACTCAAGACATGTAGTCTGGACAAGGCTTCCAAGTCAAGCTTAGATTCCATTGACAAGAATGATAAGGTATTCTTTCATATTCAGTTGTCCAGCATTATGCACAAGTGGCACAGCTTGTCACACATTTTGAGCTCCAATCACAACATTGACACTATACCAATTACCAAATCTTACCCTTACCTAAAACTCAGTATAACTCCTTGCCCCATATCTTCAACAAAATGTACATGTAGCCCAAAGTAAATGTCCTATTACCATTTATTCTGCTTTTAGTTTGAATCAGAGTGAGTATTGTGAATTTTAGCAGTTTTTGTTCAATTAATCCTGTGGTTAATGATATGATACCTGATATTCATTGTAATATTTCGACCCATAAGGCACTTCTGTAAAAAAGTTATATTCTGTTTTATCTTAAGCTTTGTATTCAACTGATTTTTGCCAAGTAACAACTTTAAAAAGAAGTAAATGGTCATGAATTATCTCAATATGAATTCTCTCAATATGAAGCAAGAGAATAACATGCAGTAGAACATCTTCATCTTTTTCTATCTTTTTTCTTTTGTCATCCCCCTTCTCTCTCTTTCTCTATCTTAAGGAGCCGTTAGAGAAGGCTGGTTGGTTGACTAAGCTTGGTGGACGGGTGAAGACATGGAAAAGACGATGGTTTGTTCTCAAGGTTGGACAGTCTGAACTACTCTACTACAAATCACCAGTAAGTCTTGATAGTCTGAACAGACTTTCTGCTTCTCATCGTCTGTTCAGAGTCAGAAGGTCTTTAGCTCTGTGTTAAAGCGTACTACTAAGAGTAAAAGACCTACAGGCTCTAAGCGAACATTATACTTTTATGTTATATAAGTTCCTGCTATTTTTTGTATTATTTATGTCATGGGGAGGGGAGGGGACACACCTACATTTTTCAGAAGCTAGATTTAAAAAAAAAAGCATTTAGAATTGTCAGTCATATATTAAAGATAATCATAGAATGATTCATATATTGAGTTGACCTACTGCCTCTTTCGTTCAATAGTACTTAAAAAATAAACATTCATATGTTCAATATTTTCAATCCTTTACTTGAAGTCCATGGTGACAGGGAAGTTCTAATATCTCAGGAATTCAGTTTATCATGCATGTGAATGATGTAGATATATAATCAAAATAATTCTGTTTTTTCATATCCATACAATTTAAAAAAATTAAGATACCTGTGCAAATAGGTTTTACTGTATTGAAGCAATACCCATTTTGTTTGTTTCTTTCAATATTTACTGAGCTCACATGAGCCTTTACATTATTCCTTGTCAATCCATCTTCATTAATTTGTCATAAATAGAATGACACCTCAAGGAAACCCCGGGGCCAGGTTCCGCTTGACAAGTTCTGCAAAATAGCGCCCTCTGAGGGTCTACAGACGTTTGAGCTGGCGACATCCAAGAGGACGTACTACCTTACTGCGGAGTCACCGGCTGTCATGGAGGAATGGATCAAATGTGAGTTTCTTATTTAGATGTCTGCGTTTGGATCTTGATGTAGATCTGTTTTTGAGAAAGTGAAGCATTAAAGTGTGCGTGCAAAGTGCAAAGTTTTAATGTTATCTCTACAGGATTTGCTTCCAGTTTTGAGAGTAATTAATACAAGCCATTGTTTAAAATGTTTTTCTATAATCGGTCATATTCTACCTACTTAGCAATCATTATTTTATTTGATGTGTAATTTGATACGATTTGATAGAAAGGACATGTTCAATTTTACAATCTAAATAGAAACTCATTCTTTTTGTATGTTATTCAGTTATACTTGTCATACTTGAAGATTTTTTTGATATCTACAGTTATATGTACTGTTTCATTACTAATTATATCTTTCTTATTTGTACAATTACACTTCTCTCATCTATTTTCCTTTTTTTCCTTCAGGCTTTGACTAATTGCACTTATTATTGCAGTTAGCATGTTCAAATATATCCTCATTGTAACTTTTTGTAAATCCCCACCAAAAGAAAACAAACCACATAACAAATACATTTAAAAAAAAACTACTTTGCTTATTTGCTATATTTAAAGTTTAATATCTTCATTTTTAAAATGTAAAGTTTTTATGATATCGACTGGATTTCTTACACAACCTTATGTTAACATAAATTATACTTGCCTTTCTAAAACTGTTCTAAAAATTCAGTTTCTCTGAGATATTAAATGATGCCACTCTACAAAAAACTCAAACTCCTTAAATTCTTGTCTCCCTTGTGATATTTTCATATTCAATCATTATTAGACTGAGTTTGTAGAACCTCTCAGTGCTGTTACATATGTTCCATACAAACTCAATATTTCATTTATCTTTGCAGTGATTGAGAGGGTGTTGGAGAAGTACAGGAAGCCCAGTGAGTTACCCCTAGCCCTCCCTCAAGGGGTCACCATGCAAGGCTGGGTCACCAAGGTCAAACTAGGCAACTCCAAGAGATGTTGGTTTGTCCTCGCTGATAGAAACCTCAAGTACTACAAATCAGACAAGGACAAGGTGAATAGAAAAGTTGATATTTTTCTTAGGTAGTGTCATTTCTTATTTTTTATATATTCCTCTATTCCTCCATATAATTTTGTCTTTCATATTAAACTTCATATTTCTATCTCTCTATTTCTCTCTCATTTTATTTCATCCTTTGGTTTATTCCTCTCTCCCTCCATATTGCCTTCTTTAAAGAGATGGTTTATTGATTTCAAACTTGACTGAATTTGGTATCATTGCAATCGAAAAATTACACTGAGTAAAATCATTACATTTGTGTAACTTGTACATTCGAGCGAAATTTTTAAAAGTTGATTGAACTTGACGAAAAATCAACCCACTCAACGCCCCCAAAACATCGTAAGTCAGCTGATTTTTGAAGTGACATCACAATATGAACAGCGGGCCGCTCAGTTGAAATGATTGACGACGGTGCGAGATTCAGTTTGCGTGCGATTCACATGTATTGCATTGACTCTCGAGTACCGTACCCATTTATACCTAACGCCGTTTACCTTCATCAAAATCCCCTGGAAATATAGATATGGACAAAAACATACTTGAGTATACTCCAGAAGGCTCCTCTATGGCATGGTTTTGGTTCTTAATCTGACGTTAGTCTAGATAAATGATATATAACTTCCAAAAAGCGAGTGAATATATCGTCGATGTAGCGTTCAAGTTTCCCGTAACTGGTAGCTGTGCGTGCGTACTCTGCATGTACTATGTGTGCAATACACTGACCTCTATATGCGTGCATCACATCTAGCGCAGCTTGCTAGCCAGCCTAGCCCGTAGCCCGGCGCTCGAGCTAGCCGTGAATCGCGAACCGGACTGATCTGTTTCTCTCGGTTTATCAGGTCCTATACGACTTGATTTATCAAAAATGATTAATCAGCCTAATCACACATTTTTGTAATGAATATCTGGACAATTCTATGTAAATTTGTCGCCTATGTTACCCCAAAAGAGTCGTTAGGTCAGCATGCAAAATGTCCTTTGCCTTCCCAGATCAGACACATACACGCTGAAGTGCCCTCAGAATATGTGATTATTTTTCCGATTTGTATGCTCAAATGTGACGGAAAAAAATATAAAAATCAAACAAACATTTGTAGAAAGTATCATTTATTCAGTGTATCTCATTCAAAATGCCAAAAAAGAGGAAATATCACCACTGCCGGTAAATATACAAACAACGTTAACCCATATCTGAAAATTGCAATGGGTATCCAACATTGTCCCGAATGTGTGATGTACGTTGTTCATATTGTGACGTCATCGTTTCGCATGTAAAATAACGCCGTCAATTCACTTAGTGAGTGGGTTCAGGAAAGGGTAACAAAATTGCATTTAATTTATTCCTCACAATAGTGAGGGCTTCAAAAGTACTTTGCTCATTTTGTTAATGTTCTCAGCAATCTGTAGATGTAATTTGCCCATTTTCCACATTTCAATGAACCATCTCTTTAATCCTTGCATAATTACCATTTAATTAATTCATTGATAACAAATATAGTATCCTGAAGAGTACAAGAAGGAAAACATTGCGCAAAAAATTATATTGGCTTCATAATTCATCATAGAAACCTTAAGAATATATTTCCTTTCTGCTGTAAATCATTTGTTTCTCTTTACTGTAAACATATAATCTCCTTATGGTAAACGTGTATAATTTTCTTTATTTCAGGCTCCTCTTGGATCGATAGATATGAGGGAGGCATCTGTTTCAGAGGTCGACCAATCAGCTGTTTCTGATGATGAGGGAGATGAGAAGACCGAGCCTACAAAGTTTACCCTCTCCATCGTCTCTCGCAAGCCAGACAAACAAAGTACCACCTTCCTCAACTATTCTTCTCAAGAAGAAAAGGTATTTATTTACATTTATTATGAAACTTCATTGACATTGTATCTCAATATTTTGTTCTACAAAACATGAGTAAAACAAATACTTAAGGAAAATAAAATGAGAAATATGTATGTAGTAACCTACAATAATAAATGCTCTGGTGTTTATTACTAATCGCAACTAAGGAAATTCAGTACTATTTTCAATGCTGAAATTTTGTCTCCCCTGTTATTTGAATTAAACATCAATTTTTCAGTGAGCATCCTTTTTTTGTTGCAATTTGATAGGGAAGGTGCATATGCCCCCACACCCCCTATGCCCCCCCCCCTCATCATAAGATTTTGCAACTTATTGGTGGTATTTGAGCCATGATTTGTTACATTATAGATATCTTATCAATGAAACTCATCAATACTTTTATTACTACCCAAATGACCTGATGTACTTATAACAGTGAGCTCTATCCAGGAGATTGGTATTAATCTTTCGAGATCTGAAACTGTGTCACATGATACCTTCAGTGTTTTTATTTTGAAACTAAAAGATATTTAATGATATTTTGCTAGAGCCCACAAATGTCTGTCATTAAAAATGAACATAATTTGTTCAAAAGAAAGAAAGAGACTTGTAATTACTTTTACTTTTGATTGTGCACTTCATGTTATCTTGTTACATGGTTTTACAGTCAAGCATGTCACCAAGCATAATCATTAATATTGTTACTCTTTGGTACTTCATGAAAGTAAAAATTTGTAAATGCTAGTTTCATTTTCTGTTTGAACAGTTGTTCCTAATGAATGATCATTCCCATTGTCTACAATGAATTTATATATCTCATTAAAAAGAATAATATCTATCTATTATTTTTTCAATGCACTGCAGGGAAAGTGAAAGTAAAAGAACTTGCCAGGAGAAAAGATAAATTGTCATGGTTACACTGTATGTCAAAGACTGATGACTAATAATGATATCATACATGTAATTGATATTGCCTCTATCATTTAAAGAATGTACAATCAATTGATATTGCTTTCATTTACTTATCAAATTATTCCTTCAGGAATCCTGGTTGTACCACTTTATGGTTGCAAGTGGCGGGAGTGGCAGCAACTCGCCCGATGGTGGCACGGAGTATGAAAACATCATCAAGAAGCTGATGAACAGTGAGAGCCCCCTCTCTAGTCCACTCTGGAAGCATCCTGTCATGTTGTATTGCAAGGAGAGTCGAGACCGCCCCCTCACCACCCTGCTGTCTGATGCCCTCAGTAGAGAGGCTGTCAAATTTAGTAAAGTGAGAATATTTATATAATATTGGATGGCTTTGAGTGTGATACAAGAATATATTGCTCGAGCTATGACAATATTGGACGAGTCAAAGACGAGTCTAATATTGTCTTAGCCAGAGCAATATATTCTTGCATCACACGACAACATAGCCATACAAAATTATCATTATTATCGATATTAGTCTGACTAGCGAAATAACAAAAATTTGGCTTCGTTTTTGTGTGATATCGCCATGATATCGATATCGATAGTTAAAGTTCCCGGATGACTGAGCAATACTAAAACAATATTGGTCGGTCATCCGGGTACTGCGTTAAAGATATTGAATACTCAGATATATTGTACCCCTTGGAAGCCTTATATAGATAATAATGTATATTATCTTATCGTATTGTGTCAAAAGTGGAATGAAAGATATACCACAGTTGTGTATATTAAGAAAGATGAAGTGAATCTGCATCTAGGCAATGGTTACATCACTCAGTCTTAAATTAAGATTCATGGTACAGACATGTACAGTACCTTCTGTTTATTTGACAAACTATGGCAGAAATCTACAATCAAATATGTGGATATTATTTGCACTGTAAAAGCTTATCATTATCTTTTTTAACTCTTATTGGCAGTGCGTCACAGACCTATACCAGACACCATCTTCAAACTATCAAATTTCTGATTTTGCAGGTTGTATGTTAAGATTACCATCTTATAGAAATATGATCATTACAATCTTTCCCTTTCTTTCTTTCTTCTCCTTCAATTCCCAGTCATGCAATCTATTTATCAGTTCATCTGTGGACATGCCTGCTGTGGACTATCATGTCAACCTAGCCCAGAATGCCTTGCAAACTGGTCTCTCTCATACCGAGCTGCAGAATGAAATGTACTGTCAGCTGATTAAACAAACCAATCACAGACCAGCATTAACAAAAGCAGTGGTAAGAGATTCATATACTTTGATTCCTACTTTTATTTCACATTTATTATGCTGAGAGAGAAAGAAGGGCACTAACTGTGTACAAGATGAAAGAAGTGAACACCCTTCTGACTTCAACCAGATAATTCTTGCAATGCCTGGTGATATAGTATAGTATTAATGACTGCTTTGAGAGAAATAGTTGTTTTTATACGCTCAAGGGAAGGTTAGAATTGTGCTATTGCCCGAGGCATGCCAAGGGCAATAGCCTTATTGTAACCTTCCTGAGAGCATATAAAAACAACTATTTCTCGAATATTAAAGCAGTCATTAATACTTTTATATGCCGAAAACAAAAGAGTCAACTTATGACACCACCTTGGCCTTTCTCTAGTTTATCTGCACGGTTGTTTTTAATGAGTTTATCTTTGAGAGTAGACTAGATCTAGATTCTAGTCTAAGCAAGATATTTTTACAATTTTTGGGGTGGGCCGGCCCTGTGGGGAATATGGAGAAGAACCTGCGCTTTCATATGACACCTCACTTATTGAGTTTCACCTTCAGAATCGAGAACAATATTAGTTTGCAATGCCAATGCATATTGCAATGCAAGGCCAGTGCGCAATGCCAATGCATATGGATGTGTACAATCTGAATTGCGTGCAATCTCTACGGGAAGGATTTTAGCACTACAAGACCTACTTACTAGAATCTAGGCAAAGACTTTTGAAAAACATTTATGGAGAATTTAACCTACCCTTTTTGGCGCTCTGTCTAGCATGTCCCTGCTGTCAGTAAGTCTTGCATTTGATCATCATCAAGAAGTTGAAATCTTGGGAGAGTTTCTTCAGCCATTTTTGCCTTCGGTTTGAAATCACCGACCAATTCTTCGCACACGTACGGTATCCTCGATCGCTCGAACCAGTTTTTAACATGTGAACCTATGGGTATTTCACCAAGACTGAACTATTTTCCCAGTAACCATGGTAACTGGGATTTTAGAACTATTACATGGGTTTGGAATTTTACCGGGAATTTTACAGGAATAGTTCAAGTTTATGAATGCAATTTCGATCAATCAGATGGCTGGATTTCTTAAGTGAGGTATATAATTATGAATATAATCTATTGATCTATGTTATAAACATTATTTGGTTTTCATAAAGATATGAGTAGAAAGAACATCTTCATATCTGACTTAGAACATTATTTTTGATAGAATAATTCTAACCCTGATATTTCCTTGCATCATCCAGAATACATATTTAGGAATTGTGTTGTTGTACATATTATATTATATACCTCACTTAAGAAACCCAACCATCTGATTGGTTGAAATTGCAGTCATTATTACTATACTATCATCTGTTGCTTCGCTTTTCTTTTCCCCTACTGTAGCACACAGAGATGTTTTTTTTAAAATGTGGGTTGTATTTACCATATCATTTGCTATTTTGTTGTATTTATCTCATCTTACTTGATCCATTTATTTTATATATTTTAGAGTGCTGATGATAGTTCAGGAGCAAGTCAGTCTAGCAATCATATGATCAGTCAAGCTTGGCAGCTACTAGCCATGATCTGTCAGCTCTTCCTTCCTTCTCATCAGTGTATGTGGCTTCTCAAGACACATCTACAAAGATTTGCAAACTCAAAGTAAGTATCCAACAACTCCTGCTGAAAGTATGGATTTCAGATGTTTTGTCATGCTCTTAATAGAACTTATGTGGTTATTCCTGTATTGAGACTGTTCTTGAATGTTTTGATTTGAGGAAATATAGGCATGAAATGTGAAAGGATTTTAAAATGCACAATTTCTATCTGTATTGTGTCCAGTTATAATATTACATAACATCAAACAGACAACACCATGATGACAATTACCACCCCTTTATTATTTTATTCATGGTACATGTAGAAGGAAATGCATCGTAGATTGGTGTGCAGTAGAATTTGCCTCTATTTATTTTTGAAGCATCCTCAAAGATGTTAGGAAAAAAGTATGTTTTCATGCTCATTTACATTGAGCAAAATCAAGATAAGTTATATTTGTAGAATCACTTTTTTGACAAAGATTTGTTTTTTAAAGTGCCATGCTTCTGGCGACTCCTGTCAAATTTGTGAGGGGAGGAGGGGGACGGGGGTAGGTCAAGTTTCATCTATAACTATAAGTGGGGCCTACCGCAATATTAGTCATCAATCTTGACATCTACCCTCTCAAGAGTGTCAGAAATTGTCAGAATGTGTCAGAAAGTAACAACTTTTTCTTTCTCTCTGGAATAGGACTGAAGGGGGGAAATACGCCATCTTCTGTCAACGATCAGTAGAGCGTACTAACAGGAACGGAAGGAGAGAGGCCAGGCCATCTAAGCTTGAGGTCCTATCCATGGTTCAGAGGCATCCATATTATCACTCTAAACCCATCAGCATTCCAGTACACTTTGCTAATAACACATATCAGGTAGGTCAACTCAACTAAAGTCTTTTGAGAAAGTGTTATTAGATGCCCAATTTTTCACTGCTTCCAGGGCAGATATTTAATGATGCGAGATAAGATTATTTCATTTGAGCAGAAGAACATTGAAAAAGGCCACCCATTTTTTGTTTCTCAAGTCTTACCAAGTCCTGTTACCTTATGTTTTCTGGTACAAAGTGTGAGAAATTTTCTCCTGTAGGTAATCTGTTAAATTTGCTGTTTATTAAAGCTTTATATTGCTCTTCTCTAATGGACATAAAATATCAGTAAGAATGAAAGGATCCAGTATGCCAGTATTCTCCCGAGTTTTGTTTCCTTTCATATATAATGTCTCTCTAAATTTGTATAGATTGAAGTATTACAGTCTCTTGATTGTGCTTTTGATTCTGACCAGGTTGTAGGCTTTGACAGTTCAGTGACTGTCAAGGAGTTCTTACGTCAGCTCAACCATCACAGTGGGATGAGAGCAGAAGAGGAATCGGGCTTTGCTTTATTCTCTGACGACCCATCAGGCAAGCAAGTCCAGCATTGCTTGCAAACAAATGTGAAGGTAATTCAGAGTTTTCAGAACTACTTGTGATTTGATTCATGGTTCTGCTCATAATCCTTGTAGTGAATTACTATATGCATTCCCTAAGGATACATGCTGTAGTCGAAATTTAAATGTGATTGTGATGCAGGAAACATGGCAGAAAGTATTGGCTTTCATATTTACTGAGGTAGGATTTTGGGAGTTACCATGAGGGGTACATATACTGATAAAATTAGACTGTACCTTACTAATAGTGGGCAGTGCCAAACTGCCTGTGACAATAGAAAAGTAACTTGTTACTAGTCTGATGTTTAAACCCTTCTAATTTTCTAAATTGAAGTAAGATGAGATGAAATTCAAAGTACATTGAGAATAAGGGAATTGATGAAGATTACTGTAGTCTTTGACACCGATAAGGAATTCACCATGGAAGTATAAGCAGGGCAACTCTTATGCAGTAGGGAACAGAGAGCTATTTACAGAGGTGCTATTCCTTCTTGGTGTCCTGGTTTTTCAGGAGTGCCTCAGGTGTGTTGGGCCCTTCCCTGTTTAATTTATTCATTCATTACATCCTTACTGTCCTCTTTATGAGATTATTATATTTTGATTGAATCCTTACTTAAACCCTATTAGTTTAATTTTCAAATCATGCTAATGCTGCTGTATTTTGCCACTTCGCTTCAGTAGCACCGATTGATGTTGATGACTTCTTTCTTTTGTTTGTTTTGAATAGATTTGTGATGTCATCTCTAAGTGGGAACAAGCATCCAAGGAATGTAAGGCCGGCAAGAAAGATGGCTCCAAGATCATCAGACTTACATACAAGCATAAGTAAGACTTTATTATTGTTTATCAATTAGCCCAAGAGATAGTATTTGGTTCGAAGTGCCTTTGTTAGTGAATGCTCCCCATAAAAGCTACTTTTGTATTTGATATGTTTGGACTAAGAAAAACATGCTTTTTTTCTTCAAACCCAGAATAAAAATGCAGGGGTGTTAACCCTTTTGAAAATTGTTTTTATCAACAATGAATAATAAATATTTAAATCATTATAGATGGATTACAATCAAACTTGAATTTTAAAAATTGTTTCTGTTTTGGTTTGTAAAATTGCTCTATGGTGGAGGCATCATTTTCAACTGCGCGCAGTCGAAGTCCCATCTAGTTTTACTTATAAAATATTTTGAGTGATATGTGTTTGTTAGATGTTGATGGCTGCATGAGGGACATTAACACTGTATTATCCTCTGAAATGCTGTGGACAACAACTTACATTGTGAAAAGCATTCTTTCCCTTCTCTATATATCTTCAAAGATTACCACAGACAATGCAGTCATAATGAAACTGATAGAGAATGTTTATTGCTAGGATATCAAGCCAACTCAGACCTTGCAGCTTGTTGTATATTTGAAGAATCAAACAGTATTGATGCTGTAGTGTCTTTCAGGGTGCTGTGAACCACAGATGTTAAACACAATATTTCTTCTTCTTCTCCATCTTCAGAGAATACCAGAGACGATGCAGTCACCATGAGACAGACAGAGAACGTCTGTTGCTAGCGTATCAAGTCAATTCAGATCTGGTTGCTGGCAGGTTTCCTGTCAGTAAAGAGATGGCACTAGAGTTAGCTTCACTTATGGCTCAGGTAGGTTGGGGGTTGTATTGAATTGAAATTGATCTTCATTTCATTCATCATAAAAACATCAAAAATAAATATGAAATACAAAACATAGTGTATAATTTAAAGAAAAACATTAACAATAGAATACAACAACAACAAAAATGTCATATGAATGTGGAGACAGCTCGGAAAGCCAAAGGCTTTATAGGTGCTGCCACTGAAACAAAACTACAGTATAATCTTGTTGTTTAAAGAAGTGATTAAAAAAAAAACTTTTCTATTCTCTCTCTCTGTCTTTCTCCCTCCATTCCCAAATCATATTTGCTATCAGTGGATGCACATTCATATATTTGATGGTTTGTTATGTTGTTTGAACTCTTTAAGAAATATGTATTTTTTTCCTTACTGGTGGAATATATATTTGTGCTCTACCCATATACTAAAAAAGCCATTGCTTATAATTTGTCTCTTACATATTCATTTAAATAATTTCTTGAGAACCTGGTGTTGAGTTTATGGTACATATTATATTGAGTACAAATCTTTTCTAATGTTCTCTCTCTCTCTCTCTCTCTCTCTCTCTCTCTCTGTCTCTCTGGCTGTGCACAGGTTGATTTAGGTGATTGTAAGTTAAGCTCATCCTCTGAACCACCCTTGGGAGGATCTGTCAGTTCAGCTAGTCCTTCAACCTTGGATACTGTCCTGGAGAGGTTCTATCCTATCAGGTATCAACCAGCAGCAGAAAATGAAAGAAGGTAAACATTCAACTTTCTTAAGTTTCTCTACAAGAAAACATGAATACATTTGAAGAAAGTACCATACATTTATAGGAAAGTAACAAGTTTAATTCTTAGTAGTTCATTAAGGTGTTCTTGTTTCTTTGTTTCACCTTATCTTTCTAGATTTTAATAACTCTGCAGTTTTTATTCCTGTTGACTTCTTCTAAATGTCTTCTAGTATGTTTTCTGTATTTAATGAAAATGGGGGAATTTATGTTTCTATTTTTCAATCTTTTTTCTTCTAGATTTAATACTCTCAGTCACACTTGATCCCTTTATGTCTTCAAATTCTGTTTTCTTTGTGTATTGAGAATTTTAGAATCTTCACTATTCATTTTTAAATTGTATTACTTGATATAAGTTTATCAGTTAAGAAAGTGCACTTACACACTCCCGCATATAAGAAAAACAAGCCGTCTCATGTAGCTTGTACTAACTGGAGTATGTACTGTGGAACCTGTAGTGATGCAACATAACCCATGAATATCAGTGCCTTTAATGGTGCACAGGTTATGACTAGAGAGGATCTTGCTCATTAAAACCATGCTCAACATTCATGTTACAGGAAACTGAAACATAAGATAAACGAGAAGTGGAATGAACTGAGAGGGCGCAGTACGACCGAGTGCGTCCGCATCTACGTGACGGTGCTCAGGAAATGGAGGCACTTTGGAGCCTACGTCATACCAGCCACTGTGAGTCTCTCGTTTGGCAGTTTTCCAAGTGTACAGGTAGGGTAGAGGGGGGTGATTGGGGTATTGGATGGCATCATGGCTCCGAGGCATCATGGGTAACAGAGACTTGCATGGAGCTCCGTGGCTGGATTGGGTGACAAATTAAACCCAGCCACTTAGAGTTTGCCTCGGGAAAGGTTTATGATGGATAAAAATCCATGATAAGGTATCAATTTTTTTGTCTAAAGAGGTCAAGATTTGTGTTTACACTTTGGGAATTCATCAAAGTATGCTATTTGATCTGTTTTTGCCAAGGAGATAATATTGTTGTCAAATAGAGATCAATATTCACATCGAGTGAGAAGTGTTTTTGCAAGATGATATTCCTGTGGGTAATTTCATATGCATACATATTGAGATTGTTTGTATATGTATCAAAAGATCAAAGGACATTCATAATATCAATTTGCAAACTGACTGCAACATTGAGGTCACACACTTTAGGCTATCAGCAGCAAAATATTTGTATTTCAATCTCAGGAAAAGATATTTTCTACAGTTATTACCTACAGTATAATTGTTTTGATTTGCAAACAATTTAAAGTTGCTATGTGATACATGCATATTGCTAGCATGCAAACAGAGTTGAGATGTGGATTGGGTACTGGCATTTCCTGTGCATGTACTCATTGCCTGGTCATAAGAATGCAATATCATTTCATTGGAAGGACATATCTGTACACTGAATGTTGAATCTGTTCTAATTTCATTCATATTCATCTTTGTGCACTGTTCAAAATACATCAATTTCATTGACTGTTGTTTACTCAAATGATGTGTGTCTATTCAAATTGCCCGCCAGATGAAGAGATACTGATTGAAAACAAATTGAAGGGGGAAAATAATAAAATACCATTTTGCCTGTGCATTAATTATTGCATTCAGTATTTGTGCATCTATTGATTGTAATGCAAATTTATTCCTGAGATGACCTTTTATGGTCTTATATTCACTATTTTCATTAAGTAATCTCAGAGATCATTGAAAGCTCTCTGTAGCATGTGCTCGATTAGCAATTGTAAAACCTTCCTTCCATCTAATTTGCAGGGCTTCCCTTTTATCACTGTTACCTTTGTAAATTAAAAGTTTGATGTGCATAAGCAGTACAGAAGGAAACAAATTGGAAATAAAGGGCATATTGAATGGTTTGCCTAGATTGCAAAGATATTGTGTGGTTCTAAAAATGAATACCCATGGAAGGTATCGAGAGACACGTGTATGTATGTCTACACATTGTTTCTGTAAGATATGGTCTTGAATGCTGGTTATGAAACTGTGATCAATGAAGTATTGTATTCCCCCCCCCCCCCTCCCCCCATAGCATCACCCAGCATCAAAATGTGAACCAGTCTTCAACTGAGAGCCAGAGGGGCATTAGCTCTATGAAAGAGGATATGAGTTACGCCCCTTTGGCTTGTGATATGAGTACTCTGATATCCATGGAGTTCCATGCATATAAATTTGTAAAATCTTCTTTCTTCTCTCCATACTGATGAACACCTTTTTGTCTTTGTTTGTAGTGCAAATATGGAAAACAAGAACGTGTCTGGCTGACAGTCAGTGAGAATGGTCTCAGTATCTTGGAGTTCAATTCACTTGTAAGTCTAATTATGTCAAGCAAAAAGTGATTACCAGTCTAATATATTAGATTATGAAATGTGGAACTAAATGTTGAACTAAATGTCTTGATTGAATTTGATTGTCTTAATTGAATTTAGCAACATTAATTACAATTTTAGCCCATCAAAGAAATAAAGAAACAAAAAATACATGTAATGCAATAACAACAAATTCCTTAGTCTGAGTCTGCATCTCAAACCTCTTAGACTGTTCAGGCCACATTATCTTACTCTACTGTCGTATCATGTTCTGTAAAGCTACATCTGATATGCTTTTGTTTGCCTTTTATTAAATCGAATATACAGCATCAGTTGGGATACATACAAAGAACAGATAAATCAAGTTTTGTTCATGTACCTTAATACTTCCCTGTCTTAGATCTGACATTTACAATTTAGCAAGTGAAGATGTCATAGTCACCCAACATGTGCAAATATCACATTCATACTTGATTTGTTTGATTTGTCATTACAGGAAGACAAGGTCTCGTATCCACTGTCATCCATTGTTACATTTGGTGGTTGCCGTGACGACTTCATGCTGGTAGTAAGAAAACAGACAGAGGATGACGCTGACTTCACTACAGATAAACTTATGTTTGATATGACTAAGGCAAAGGTCAGTAAATACTTTAATGTCCTGAACATATTAGCCAGTTGAAAGAGATTTGATTTTGATTGAGTGCTCATTTTCCACGACCTCCAATCCAAGTTTTCCTATCATTTTCATTGTGAAACTTGTTTCAAGTAGAATATATCATGTGCGCAGTTTAAAAAGAAGACAAAAAATTGAAACATAAAGTTGTCTATGGGTAGATTATTTAAGGTGATTATCCTTAAACTGAGTGATGCTACAAATTTATTTCAGGAAACATACATGTGATTATGCTAAATGATAATTTATTACATAATTTTTTGTATTCATTTGAAGTAAAGATGGATATATACAATCCACTAGATTCATTAAGTATTATATAAATGTACTTTTAATCTCTCTCTGCCATGCAGGTGTCTCAGCTGACCCATCTGATCAGTCACTTCATCCGGACAATGGTCAAAGCTAAGGGTCTCCCTCCTGGACCACTGACCGATGAGAAACACAGGAAACCACCTCCACTACCCAAGCTGACATCGAGCACCAAGTCAAGTAGTAAACATTCACTGGCATCGACGTCATCGGCTAAGAGTAAAGACAGCAAGGATGGGGTGATTGGTGGAGTTGGGAGAGCAGTTTAGTAAGAGGGTAATCAGTTTTTCTAGAAGAATTCAATAATTACCACCCCGACCCAAACAGACACCAAGCACCAAGTCCAGTTCAATTTCATCCTGCATTGATGTCATCAGCCAAGAGTAAAGACATCATGGATGGTGGTGATTGAAGGAAGTGGGAGGGCAGTTTAGCAAGTGGGTTTGGTTTGGTTTGATAAAAAAGGGTCAGGAACATAAAATGACGTCTCACCAAGATTCCTGTTACCTTATGTGGTGTAAATTCCTTACAGATTGCCATTGATCAATGATACAAACAATGGATTGCCACAATCGACTTTTGTCACAAGTAAAGTACATGTATCTTAAACTGCAAACAATGTGGCAGCCTGGAGTTTTGGTCCATGCAAAGTAAAGAGTAAACACACTAAGCAAGTGCTGCATATGTATAGAAAGTATTACCAATCGCAGCCATGTATCTGTGTAGTACACTTCTGCATATTTATTAAATGATGCTATATAAAGTAGCTCAGTAAAATATCACACAAACTCAAGAAAAAACCACTGAGAATGGACCTAAAACAACACAAATGCTGCTTCTATATTTTTCCAACACCAATAGAGGAAAAAAAAGGAAAATAATAACAATAATGAATGTTCTTACAAGTGATGTGAGAACCACCAGAGTATACTGTTTCATCTCAAGAATACTCACCCTCTACCTCGCTCACAGACAAAAACAGTATAGCGCCACCACATGCTGAATTTCAGTCAGTCATAGTTGCTCCTTCTCTTCCCCTCTCATGAAATACATATTGTTTGAAATGCCTATTGATTCTTAGAAAAGTAGCATTTGATGCAATACCTAACTGATATTCTCACTAACAACTACATTATCTTCTTTTGGCAGATATATGTATATTAATGCAGTGAGACTTATGATTTGTACAATCAGCTACTGTGGAATTATTCATCAACCGTTAGATTTTGGTCTATTTCAGGTAGATCTCAGGATTCTTTTGTTGCATATAATTATTTGCCAATCAACTTATCCAACTCATATTAGCAATAATATGCTTCTGTAATACATTTGTTTTATTTGATATGCAATGACATCCCTCATCCAATTTCTTGCCAATATTGACCTTTCATGGTTAGTTTCTATACATTGTCTGTTTGGATCAATATGAGTGAATGCTCTACTAGCTCCAAACAGATGATGTTATTCTGTCATTCACTCAAAGTTTATACCTACAATTTATGCATTTTTGTTCATTCTTGCTTTCATTTTTGACAGGGTTGCATTTGTCTCTATGCACCTATGTTTATTTTTTTTAATTTATGTAATATTTATTCATAGGTTGTGTGCTCTATATACCTCCATTTCTGGGAAGAGGCTTTCAAATGAAGATGATAAAAAACATAACAAATCATGATGCTCGTTATGTGATGTAATATTCCATTTTCTAGAAGATGACCTAATTCTAGTTATTCAATTTTTTGTACTAATAGCTGCACGTTTGACTTGGTTTTATTCCATGGGGTTATTAACAGTAAGGTGCTGAAACTATAATAAGAACCTTCAATTTACTGATAATTGCACAGCTCACGTTATCTCATGGAAATGTAATGCAATGTCTTTGAATTCAAATGAGTTGTATATTTTAGTAGACTTGTGGCATTCTTTAAGAAAGATATCTGTCGGGAGTCTTTCAAATGAATTTCATAGACTTTTGCTGCTATGTCTGCTAAAGATAATGCTCTGAATCCCTTTTGAACCGGCCTAGAAATATGCATGAAAGAAATTAAAAGTTCAAAGCAGGTGAGCTTTAATTAAAATTGATATTCAATATGCATATTTTTGTGTAGTTGCAAAATATGCATATTTAATAGGATAGAAAACAGTGATTAAGCTTCATGCATTTATTAAACCACTTGTTGGTCAGAATAATCCTATGCATATTTAATATTTCCAAGATAATTGGTTGTTCGAAATAGAGATTTGTAATGATCTGAAAAAGAACGAGATCTAATCTTCAATCCTGCTTCCCTTATCCATATACCCGATACAGTGTACTAAGGATGCATTAAAAAAATTACTGTTGGCTTATTGTCAGAAAATTGTAAGCTCATATCCTTTTATTTTATGGATGCCCTTCTAGCTGTAAGGAGACAGTACATAGCTGCATGTTTATGAGATGACGTTTGAAGAGGGAGGTCAGTAAAATAGAAATGGAGGATATGTAAGAAAATGTAATCACTTATTGTTACTTTTTGCAGTGGAAGGGAGTAGGCATGAAGCAAACAGCCCCTTTCAGACCTGATGCAGTAAACTGTTTGAAAACAAAAACTGCAGCAGCAAAACTTTGAATGTAAATGATTGCCAAGAGGTAATATTTTGTTGTTAAATATGGAAAGGGGAGGGGGAGGGGGGTTGTAGCTGCACCTATCATCTGCATTTAACTCACTGATCTGTATGTTATATAGTGAAATATTGCTGCAATTCGTTTCTCAACTTTTAAGCTGTTTACAGCCTTGTGTCTAATAGGGCCTTTACTGTGCAATAATACTGTAGTTCATTGAAATGAGGGTCCATGTCATAAGGGAATTTAGCTTCAGATATGTTTGGTTGAAATAAATCATCTCCACATGAGAATGATTTTGATGAATGATCAAAGTGGAATCTTTCATACTCAGCAAAAGTATACCAAACACATTGACAATCATTGATCACAAAATCCATGAGTGCATCTCATACACATTAAATGGATGCTTATATAATTTGTTCTTTCTTCATTTCAAAGTTGAATTCTTTTGTTGATGTTGTAGAGGTAAATTCAGGCAGGTGATGTGTATTGCACCTTGTCTAAGTCTTGTTTGAAATAGACCAGCTTCAAGTATTTAGATATGGACAGACGTATATGTATTCCCACCTAGATGATAATTCATCAAAACTTTCTATGATATCATAAATATATTAATACTGTCTTACTTAACTATCTATCAATATTGTTGACATGTTGGGCTACATTTATCATTGTTCATAAAATATTAAAGTAATGACATATTTTACCATACCATAAGGACTCATTCAATTGTCTATAGATTCCATGTCTTTTTAATGATGCCCTCAACACTCTTTGAGAGGTAAGATAACCTGGATCCATATTTTAAGGTGCGCTGGGTCCTATTTAATCCTCTTATGACAGTAAACTTACAAAGTAATTTACTTTTTATATGATATATATTTCCCAATGACAATGATAGAATTAATAAGAAGCTGAATTGAGGATTCTCGTGAATTATTTTGATAGAATAGTGACAAAGAGAACCTCTGAACTTGTAGAATACATTGTGATATAATGTGTAAATAATTGTGTATGTATATTTTGTATGATGATGACATCTTATATAACGTGTTTATATGGCAAGGTTTTGACAACGAATTCATGTTTGTATGATGCAAAAACTGTTAAGGCTTTAAAACTGTGTTTCTACACCCCTTCTTTCTCTCTCTTTTACCCCTCTCCCTCTCTCTTTTCCTCCACTCTCTCCATCTCTATCTCAATTTCTCTTTCCTCTTTCTCAATTGCTCTTGCTTGTCATATAGATCAGACATGATTAAAGTAAGACAAAAATTACCTATAAACTATTATCGTAATATATTTTGTATGTAAATTTGAATACATATACATGTATTAAAGTAATACAAGTAAAAAGTTTCTTTGTACCCCTAAATCTTTCACAAAGCCAATCATGACGCTTTTATTTATACTGGATAGGTAAAGAGCGAAATTAAATCTTTGCCAAATTAGTGTGCTGTTTTGTGCTTGGACCGGTGTATTTCATCACATAAGCCCAACTATTGGTGTAATATTATGTAGTGCAATGGATGTATGTATTTCAACATCTTTTATATTGTATATTTTAAGTAAGTTATAGACGTTGTAGTTTTATCTTTTAAATGTTTTATTTTATCTTATTAACTTTCTTTTCATTGAAATAATTGTGTTATTTCATTTTTTTTTCTTTTCAAATAGAAGTAAGTATGTTACTGTACACATGTAGTAACATTTTTAGATTTCATTTCAAAACCACTCTTCAATCACATGCAAAGATATGTAGAATTTTCTAAAAGTTTTGTATTTGTTCATTATTCCTCATGTAAATGTATATGAAATACAAGTAATTTTATGAAGATATGTAACTGGCTTGCCATTTATCTGTATGGGTTCAAATCATGCTCCCCGAATATATTTTTCTTTTACTTTATATCCTGAAATGATTTTAAATGAGAGATAAAAGAGAGAAGTCCACTTTGTGGTTTCTTTCTAGGCAGAGACATTTAGATGGGAGCAATACTTTTTCAGGAAGAGAACCATTTTAAAAACCAGGTTAGGGGATTTAGATGATTCTCTCTGTTGAAATGTAATATTGTGCCCCAGGGTTAGGATCTAGTGTGCTCCTACATGTGCAATCTTGTTAACAACAAACTCAAGAAACCTGTTGAACATCTACATTGTTCTGACAATTGTCTTATTTTCCCCTCATCCATATGTGAAAGGACCCAATTTTTACACTATCTGTCACTGATGGCCCCTGTGCATGTGCATCTTTAGCATGTGTCATATGCAGGTACTGTCTACAATTTGCAGTGGCTCAGTTGGTGGGTTATTGGTATATTGATGTCATGTGGGAGATCTCTCAACTTCACATGTGTGATTTGAGATGCACTTCCCTTATTTTCTCCCAATTTCCTGTGAATTCAAGCCAGTTGGTTTCTATGTCATGCATATAATCCATCGTGAATGCATCTCAAATCTTGGTTATGTATCTGGCTTAGAACCAAAAGGGCATTATAACTCCTGGCTTACTTTTACACAGACTTAATACCCTTCTGGCTCTTAACAGCTAGATGATATGGATCTGTACTTATTTATTGCTTAATATCCCAATTATCTGATTTTAAACAGTTTCTTCTTCATTTTGAATCTGAAGCTCATTTCATGAGGTTCAGAGTCATGTTGTACAGCTGATAATTGAGTGTTGCAATAAATTCACTATGTTCAATATCAAGCAAAATCTCTTTGTTTTGTCTGAATTTATTAATGTGTAGTATTTCAATGTTTAATCATATATGAAGCAGAGAAAACTTTTTATTCTAGCTATTATATTAACTGAGTAATTTATACAGATTTTCAGGGAATTCAACACAAATAAGCCTCTAATTAGGCACGCTTGAGACTCGCAATACATCATTTGATCATTGAAAAGGTATTTGTAAAGCACCATTTTTTTTCATTGAAGAAAAATATGTCTAGGATCATAAGCCACTAAAATATATATATCATACTGTCAACGAATTTAGGAAAATGTGTCTTTTTGCGGTTTGGGAAGATGATTATGATGACGATTGTGATGGTGAAGGTGATGGTGATGATGATGATAATGGTGTTGATGATGATGATGATGATGATGGTAATGGTGATGATGGTGATGATGGTGATGATGGTGATGGTGATGATGGTGATGGTGATGGTGATGATGGTGATGATGGTATGGTGATGATGGTGATGATGATGGTGATGATGATGGTGTTGATGATGGTGATGGCGATGGTGATGATGATGGTGATGGTGATGACGTATGGTGATGATGGTGATGATGATGGTGATGGTGATGGTGATGATGGTATGGTGATGATGGAGACGATGATGGTAATGGTGATGATGATGGTGATGATGATGGTGATGGTGATGATGGTGATGGTAATGGTGATGGTGTGGTGATGATGATGGTGATGATGGTGTGGTGATGGTGATGATGGTGATGGTGATAGTGATGCTGGTGATGATGATGATGATGATGATGATGATGATGGTGATGGGAATGATGATGATGGTGATGATGAATATGATGCTGGTGGTTGTGGTGGTGTGGGTGACGGTGAAGAATTTGAATAACTATACGTTTATTGCATTGATCGTTTATTAGTGTAATAATGCATTTAATTGGTTGACAAATGCTGGTCGACGCATTCTAATTACTTACAAAGAGAAAGAAATGCTGAATTGTACAAATGTATATATTTTTTGTGATTAGCGTCATTGCTTTGTAGCAAAACCTGGTGATATTTTGAATTTGAATATGACATTGGTCCATAAGGTATCATGACGTGATTATGACAACAGGATTATCACATCTTTGAGCAAGGAAACAACACATTTTTCGGGAAAGCTAGATAGTGGACAAGCTAGACTAGATTGTTACATTTTAGACCCATGTATGTTTTTTTCCTAGACTTGAATCTTTTTTATGCTAAATCCTTGTTTGTAAATGTAAATATTCGTCAACATTAACTGAGAAAACAATCACAATCTCTTCGCTAAAACGGTATGAATTCATATAAAAATGTCCATCCACCTGTAAGCCTGAAGAGCTTATGTATATTTCCTGTTGACAGAAAGTATTCCCATGTATATATTACCAAACTCTCCATTAAGTGTTAGGACTTCGGCAACACTAATACACGTTTGAAGACGTCGTGAAAATTCATTGAGGCAGATACACGTAAAATTGCAATCCGTTTGCCTTTGAATATAAATCCATCACCAGCTACTACCCAAGATCAATCAGCGTAAACTGATGAGAGGAGTCTATATTCAAGAATCAATTTTCCAACGCAGGGTCCAATCTCTCTAATACCAAACGGCCCGTTTTGTAAATCCGACATTTCTATTTGGGATTAGGCGAAGCTGGATAGCTTTAGAGTTTAGCAGCAAGCAAGCGGTATTCTGGTCATCTGCTTCTAATGTTTGAGCGAAAGGTTTATGGCGGGTTCGAGCATTTCAAGGATTAAGACTGCATGTCATTCATCTCATCGCAATATTTGGGATACATAGTTGATAGCTTGCTTCTTGTTTATCAACTTCGCCTTATTTTTTTCTCGATATCGAAAAGTTCATTCTCCTACTCATACATGTAGCGTCGTTTTTTAATTTAAATGTTAGGTTGACCTGTTGAAAACTTCCATTAAAATTTTTAAAATGTGAAGATAATTAATCAAAAGTCACCGTTATAAAGACTATCGGTCCGTCACCGGCGTAAATATTCATAAATGAATGATACGAAAACTAAAACAACAACGTTTCCCGTATAAAATCTGTAGCTAAACAGAAAAAACTCCAAGACAAATTAAAAAGGAGAAGAAAAAAAACCTGAGCAAAACATAACAAAACAAAAGAAAAAAATATATATATATATGTTAGAATATAGTGTCCATCCCCTCTTCCAATATTAAGCTGCTTTAGTTCTCTCTATATCGCTTTTTTTTAATCTTCATGATCTCGGGCAATGGAAGGGATTTCATTTCATTGCTGGATTTAATTTAAAAAACAGATCTTTTTACAATAACTTGGATTTCAACACCCCCAGCAATCATCAAAACTCACTTCACCATCTTTGTGTGAAATTTAAAAGGAAGTGATGCCAAGAGAAGAAGCGATATCTTCTGACATCAGAGTCATTTTCATCCTCCTATAGCAACAAGCTTCTTGTTTTCCCATCCATACACCCCCAAAAATGATCACTGTTATTTTTCCCGCCGGTAATTAAGCGATGAATGAAGATCATTTCCATGATGCCAGATGCCTCTCACTCTTGTCTTACAAAGGGTGAATGTCTCCTTGTCAGGCAACCAGTAAATTAGACATTGGTCGGCTCATAATACACACGTAACTCATGAGTAATAGCAAACTTTTCCTGCACCTTCGATAGCAGTTGATAGTTTTCTGCATAATCTTACATGACTCTCAGAATTCAATACAAATTGTCTGAGAGGTTTGAACGGATATTTTCGGAATTAGTTATAAATCATTACATTTTCCTCCATAGCAGAGTGTTGATACGAATGTAGTATATTATGTTGACATGAAACATTGAGTAAAATAACGTTTCAGGTTGTGTTATTGATTGGCAAAGGGCTATGATTTTATATACCCTCTTACTCAGGGGCGAACGCAGGATTTTTTCAAGGGGGGGGGGGGGGGGGTTTTAAAATCGGGCCCAAAATATTTTGCTCCCGAAAAATTTAAAATCGCGCCGGCCGAAAAGTCGCTCAGTGGGGGGGGGGGGGGGGGGGGGTGGGGGGTAAGTGTACACTTTTTTTTTTTTTTTTTGGAGTCCAAAAAAAAATCGCAACGACTCAGCCAGCCGAAAAGTCGCTCAGTGGGGGGGGGGGGGGGGGGGGGGGGGGGTAAGCGGACACTTTTTTTTTGGTCTCGAAATTTGAAAATTTGACATTTTTCTTCGTTGGGGGGGGGGTAAGGTCACCTTTTTTAGGTTAGCCGTGGGCATATTTTTTTTTTTTTTTTTTTTTATAATTAAAAAAAAAATCCAAAGGGGGGGGGGTTAGGTTTTTTTAGGGGGGTTTACACACATAAAAATACCAAAGGGGGGGTTTGAACCCCCAAACCCCCCCCCCCCCCTGCGTACGCCCCTGCTCTTACTCCCGATCCGTGCGATTGCAAGCTAAGAAGTGCCAAGAGGTCATCATAAAAGATCATGCGTAATCTTTCTATTATAAATTTCCACCGGTCATACTGATTGCTAATTTACTATTGCAATGATACACTGTCAAATGACTATTGCAGAACAATGCACTTCTTGTGAACGGAGATAAAGTTCAATCGGTCAGGAGTTGACTGACCAGCGACGCATTAAAGTAACAAGTTACTTTTCCTTTGGCCATTTCTTCCAAGATTCAGCAAAATTGTAAAAGACACTATACATTGTGCAATGTGATTTTTTATTCAACAGTTTGGAGGGCGCGGATCATGAGGTGTTTCTGGAAGGAATTTAAAAAGTATAAGGTAACATGGTTTAATTTGATCTCGGGACTCTTAATAAGAAGTATGGAAATCCGTTTATGAGAAAGGTTCATTACGATTTTGATTGAGCATAATTTAATTTAATTGAATATTGATCATGCTCAACATACATGTAAGATTGTCCTTGAGAAATATATTTGTTTTGTCGTGGTCGAGTGATTTGAACACGGGAATGGATATTATGGAGGTTGTGGGTTTGAGAACACTATTAATTTCTCGTGCCGAGACATTAACAAGAGTTTGCTACTCCGTACTCAGGAGAGGGTGGGATCAGGGTGGGATGCTGAAAGCCGTTGTGTGCGTGTGCGTGATCGCGTGTGTGTGCGTATAGAAGATGGAGAGGGAGAGAGAGAGAAATTGATACAATCATGTATGCAAAGCTTGTGTATTTGCATGCATGAATCCGATGACATGATAAACAAAAATGACTATAATATAACTAAATATATAAATCAAGATAACTTTGACAATGATAACTTTCCGTTCTTGTATAGTCATATCACATCATAATATAATGACTGAGTTTATACAATTCTAAAGGGATTTTGAAACCATTAGCCCGGCTTTAGCCCCGGTAAGCTTTTGTAGGAAGTGTCCGAGGAATAAATCATAACAGACATCAATTTAAGACACTTTCTATTTCTACTTTCTCACTAATGCTATTTTTGAAAAATAATTTGTTTTTTCATTGACTAATTTACTGAGATCATGTGAATCTATACTTAATTTTTCTTTTTTGTAATGCCATGGCCATCGAGTTTATTCATGTTTCTAATAACAAATAAAGTATCATTTTTTTATTTCCTCCATAGCATCTGACGTCAATACATACCATAGGAAACAAGGCTATTGTGAAATCCCTTTTGCCTTTATACATGTACATGTACTTTCGAGGACATTGGATACTGAAAATGATTAAGGAATTATTAAGCATTTATATGCATGCAAATTATGAGGATAATTTACTGTAAATATATAACGGTGGAGCTCAAGACTGTCTCGCATTTACTGAACCAAAATCATTGTGGTTTAGGTCAAAATACAGGGCATATCGACAAACGTGCGGTTGTCATCTTATTTTCATAAATCTTTGATATTTCCCCGCTGCAGATTGAAATTTAAACTTGATTCCCAAGTGGAATAGGTTTCTATTATGTCTTCACCTTTATCTCTTATCCGCCTCATGAGTGGATTTTATTACTCATTTCAATTTATTATTTCGATATCATGACTGTGGGGCACAATTTCCATGCTGGAGTCAGTCTCCAAAATTCGAGTGGAAAAGGTGCACGAACCTTTTATTTTATCATGGATTTTTTAATATTCCTCGGTGGTCGCTGGATATTGGGGGGGGGGGGACGTTGTAAAAAGCAGTTTTTTTACCCTTGGACCTTTTTCATTGATATCATGCAGATAGGACTTGATAGTGTTTGGTCACGTATTTCACAACGACTCAATGATTTGTTTATGAAGTTTGTAAATGTTCCATTACGGTTGATCTGATGTATGATTAAACGATAAATGAAGTAGGCCTATACTACCCCTTCAAATGCTTCCGTTTATCACTTTCACTTTTCTGTTTGTCGCCTTCATCAAAGTAACTGGTAAACAAATTAAACCTTGCGCTTGGCCTAGGCTATTGTCCGGAAATCTGGTTTAACTAAGTTAGAGGTCTTAGGTTTTCTTTTGTTGACCGTGATCTTAGCCTCTTGTCGATGCCCTCGCGCTGTTGGAGTCTCTAAATTCTGACGAGCGAAGCGAGTCAGAGAAACCGAGGCGCCTCGGTTTCTCTGACTCGCTTCGCTCGTCAGAATTTAGAGACTCCAACAGCGCGAGGGCATCGACAAGAGGCTACCGTGATCTAAGACCTAGGGTCGGGTTTAACCGAATTAATAAAATACGGACATATTTCTTTTTTATTCTATTTTTATTCTATTTTTACTTTATGGATACTCTTGAGACTATCTAAACCACTGTCCCGAATGTATTGAACACTATTAATTCTCATTTTCATATTCTACTCTCTCTCTCCTACTTTCCTGACTTCTTATTTCCCTTCTTTTCCCCTCTCCAACTGCTATTATCACTTGCACTAAATTGGTCATCGTTGTATTTCTTGTATTTTTCGCTGTCCGAGGTAAAGGTAAACAGTATGTATATGGACTGGGATACTGATGACTTTCACACACACACACACACACACGCACACACACACGCACACCCTCACACACACACACACACTCACTGTATCATAGTTTGGCGCATGCATGCTTTCATTTCCTTGATTACCACTCAATATGTTGGACAATGCCTCTCCTGCAAATCGACAGGACTAAAATGGCGGAAGAGATACCATGTGTTATTACGCTAAACAAGACACCTCTTCTTGCGGACGTTGGAAGAAGGTGAATGAAGGGAAGGAGAAGGGAGAATGATGGAAGAAAAGGTCGTCTAAGAAGACAGAGTTAATCGCTCAGGTTGTCAACTAGACCGATAGTGGTATAGGAGGTTTAAAACGACAATAACACACAAGTCATAGCCTATACCAAATTGCACGGGCGCGCGCACACACACCCACACACACCCACACGCGCGCACACGCACACGCACACACGCACCAGCATATTATAAGTTGAGGAAGAGAGAGGAAAAGAGGGATAACGATAAAAAAGAGATGCATAAACAAGTAAATACATAATAGTAGGCAGGTGGTTAGGGCAGCCCCCATCCCACCCCTCCAAACAAAATCAGAAGGACTTAGGAGAAAGGTGGAGTGGAGAGAGAGAGAGAGAGAGAGAGAGAGCTATCGCATGCAGAGTTATTTTCAGGTATCGACGCAACAGACTTATGGATGTGCATGTAGGCGTAGGCAAAATGTTGTTTCTCCCAGTTTCCGAGTGCCTTCTGCCCATGAATTAGCAATAAAGCAGTCTTCAAGACATTATGTTAAATACTTTCAGAGTCTTTCCCTTAACAAGAGTTATCTCCACCCACTGTGCGCCAAATCTCAAATCATCTCCACTTTGAAGTACGCTGACATTTCAACCAATTATAATAGGTAGACGATTCTCTATGATGTAACCACTACACGAATAGTTCGGAAAAAATACAGAGATCATATTCTGTGATGCAATAGTATGTAGCGTATTATTCACGTATGAGTTTGGTGCTTAAACCAAAAATGTGGACAATTCTAACAATAGTACATTTACTTTTTAATGTACAATGCCTTGTTACCATGGTAACCTAACATATTGGCGCATTTGCAGTGTGTGTTGGATATTTCAAATCACAGTCCATGTGGACCATCCAAATTGGTTTTCGATTGCGTTTCGGAAAGTAAGTCTAGATTGCAAGATTCCCACAAAATGTGACTGCGGAAGGAAATGATTTCGCTTCTCATCATTCAAAGCTACTTCTTGCATTCAACGTTTTGAAGTTTTATACGTTTGAACGATTCTTCATTTACATTTCAACATGTTGCAGTATAGCCTAGTGGAGAATTTTATAAAGTAGATGGGCTATCGTACTACTATTTTTAAATCTTCAATAAATTATCTTATGGCCAACTTCAACTAAGATCATCTTTTTTACCATGTATAATGTAATGTAAGCATAATAATCTAAGTATAGTTTATATGTAACTTATTGTAAGCGCCTTAAGCACCCTCTGGGTGGATAATGTTGCGCATTATAAAATTATTATGATTAAGTGTGTTTTCTAGGCTATACTGAGAGGAAAATTATACGTTGTTATTTTCATTGTTGTCAACATCATAATTTGTCAAGAAATACTTCAGCCAGTGTGTTTGTTCTCTTGGTTACTAATCTTGCCCTTAAAATCAATGTTAAATAATATTTGTCATCTGCTTAGTAGATCTGACTATTAAGCCAGGCGGATCCATTGCTCCAGTGAATTAATCATTTTGTTGGTCTGGTTATTTTATAAAGTTTGTAAACATCGGTTTTAAAAAAAACCTCCCTAATATGTTTTGAATGGGATTTTCCTAACTTTTCATCGTTTTATTTCCTGAAATTTATGAAATCGAGGATTCCGTGTAAATTAATACAAATTATCTACGAGCTTTCGAAAGGGGTATAAGTCATAATTTTAAAAGACCAGTCAATAAACAGCCACAAGAGCCCATGGCGAAATGTGAACGAGAGGAGTATTAGAGGAAAACAAAAATAACAATTAAAGAAACAGAATAGATTAAGAAACAAATTTATAGAGATTATTTCGGAGAAATCGATGATCGAACTATTAATGGCGAAATGAAATAGTGAATTGATGGAAAATCGAGTTTCTTTTTTAAAATGTTGACGTCTATCTTGCTGACAAACAAACATGTAATAGACACATGAAGAAAAAAGAGAAATTAACGATGCAATGACATCACAAGATGATGCGAGATCAGGGGAAAAGATAAAGATATAGAAAGAATGTGTATGTGCGCGCGTGTGAGTGTGAGTTGAGAGAGAAAAAGGAAGACATGGAAGAGGGAGAAAGGGAAAGAGATGGATAAAGATATAAGATTTGGAGAGGGAAAAATAGAGGAGACAGAACTAGAAGAGAAGGAGGAGAGTCAAATAAGATGGGACATCGTCTCAAGTGGTGACAAGAGAGTCCAGGGTATTAAGTGCTGCGGGACACGAGACAGGCCCAAATTGAATAAATGAAATTAGCCCCTTATTGCGAGCTCAGGTTGACAACAATTATCAGTGATCAGGAAATGAAGTGAAGTAGCTCACTATCCAACTCTTGTCAAGGGAAACGCAACACCTTGGCCTATGCCAGCCCGGGGGCTGCTACAAGTATTTGACGGCTTCGGGCGCTAGCCGCTAATAGATCGTACCTTGCATCCTATCTCTTTTAACCTTCTTATTCTCACAATATTTACAATCCACACTTATTTCTCTCATACTGGTCTGGGGATAGGAAGTGGTGTGATTCTTTTTTTTTTCCTTATAGAGATTTGGTCCCTACTTCGTTTCTAAATCATCCTTGCTATGATGGACATTAGGGCATCCCTCTGGCAATGACCTGCTAAGTGTTTTAACGATCAACACGGCCTTTGGAAGGACAGGAGAGGCTTATACCTCTTTGGTTATTGGACAGGTCGGAACTATTGCCAATAATATTCCATGTCAATGATGTCACAAGGGAACGTAAAACGTCGAAGGAAATTCCCACCAGATTGACGTGGTTTACGTTGATTGCTGTTCGTAGAATAGGGGTCATTATCTCGCGCCTTTCTTCTGAACAATAACAATTCAATATAATTCAATTCAATCAAGGTTTATTAAAACAACCTTGGCATTCACAGACTGAACTGTACATGATTTCACAGTGCTATCAAAATTCAATACTATACAAATTGGAACGATAACAGACATGTAAAATTGAATGTAAAAGATAAATTGGATTTATACGACATAAAGGTTTACTTTTTTTGTTTTTTGTTGTTGATTGATTGATTTTATTTCATTTAACAATTGTTTGCACAATAAAGAACATAGTTGACAAAGTAAGATCAAAATTATGAAATGAAACAGGAACCTACTGGAAAGCATAGCTTGTTTTTGTAGGTTCCTAAGAATAAATATAATATGAACATTATTTTCATGACATGGAAAAATATATACAACAAAAGATATAAGCATGAATTAAATCTCTTTTGTTTGAAAATTTCCTGTACACTAATACATATATTTAGTGTCTACTTTTTCATTTAAGAAGCTATCTTCGTTTGTAAAGAATATTTACAAATTTCGCCCAAGAAATAATATTGATTTCCTGAATCATATTTTAAATGGATGCTTTAATAGAGGGAGATGTCCACCCTGTTTCTGAAGCGAATTCCTTGATTGTAAATATGAAAGTAGACAATACCAATATTGTACCTGAATGTTTACTTGACATAATTTAAATTGCTTGTCCCCGTTTGCATGGTAATATTCTACATAGTCTCTATCACCCAGTCACAAGAATGGGTGCTAGCATCCCCTTTACTTGACTAGTCATAACTTTTTTTTTAAATCATATCCATTAGATAAATCAACTGTGACCCTTTGACTGATGGAGTCAAATCAATGTTTGACAAGACGCATAACATCATCCATGCTCGATGTGTTATTGTGTGACGTAACAATCACACAAGCAATCGAAGTGCTCGCAGACATCAATGACTTCACATCAGGGGTAGATAGAAGGGCATGGGTGTACGGGTATACTATGGGCAGGAAGATCTCCACGCAGCCGTCCATTTTCACAATGACGTACTGGCTCATCGTAAATAAATCAAAGAAATATATCTATACAGCACTTCCGAAAATCGCCTTATCAAAAATTACGCAAATCGATAAGGTGTTTTTGGTAACAATTTCTTGTGACTCTTTATAAATGTACATGTATTAAAATAATTAAGAATGTTAGTTCTTTTAAGCTTAAAATATTTTATTGTTTCCCGAGCTCCCACTCAAGTAATATCCTACATTACAAAGAGCTGTACAAATTACACATATACAATACAAATAGCATGGGTCTTTTATCCATGATGCATTACATTCAAGTATGATCAAAAACATATTAATATGTGATTCTGAATTACGATCAGCACACGACATTTTCAGTGAAACTTGTGGAGCACAGTTTGGAAGTTGGTTCGATACCATAGCCTCTTCATTTCAGAATATTATTAAGCTTCAAATGATTCCTCGGCCTATACAAAATTAGTGCGCGCGAAAATATCTTTTTAAAAGTTTCCCTGAAGTTGCCAACCATAAAACACTGGCGATGGTTTTTATCCAATCTAGTGCTTTGATTTTTTGTATCGTCATCAAAATAAAAATCACCTCGCTGCCTGAAAATGAGGTGATGGTTTTTTGAAAGTATCGGAACTTGTAGAGAAAGCTGCATTGGACTCAAAATTGCAAAATTACAAAGAAACTTAAATTAGATGTTCTCTGTTGATTTCAATGGTGAACGAGTATTCGTGATTCGAAGTTTTCGGTCGTCCAGAATCTGGACGTTGATATTTTATTTCGCGATCGCAATCTCTCCCATCCCCTACCTGCTGTAAGTCGAAAATGGCGTGATTCACGAGTCAGTACCAATCGATGGTAGTAATAATAATAATAATAATAATAATATCGTGCAAGTATTTCATAAAAACTGCATTTCATTATCATCTCTTTCCTTTATTTTCCCTTTCCTCTACCTTTTCCTTAACTCCTCTAAACGCATCATAATCGGGTTTTTTGACGAAAGAATATCAACAGCATATCTAGATTGTATCGATAACATACAATCGTCTACATAAAATACATTTGTATGGGCCTATTCATATTGTTTAATTTTTAACATTTTCTTTGAGATGCATATAAATGAAAAGTTATTATATTTCTTTTTATAAAAAAAGGAAAGTTATGAAGAAACAAAAAGTAGAAATGTTTAGTTTTATCAAAATTATGGTAGCTGAGTAATTGAGTTCATTGAGCATTTTTTACATGATACTTCATTGTATGCCTTTTCTAGACATTGTGGTTTTGTGATCCTATATAATACATTGAATATAATAAAATACCATTTGAAAACAAAAACAAAATCAAATTAGTAATTGTTATCTTTTGAATAACACTCAAGACAAAGATAAGTTACTTTTGGGCGTTTCTCAAACTCATCTCCATTAACCGAACTGGTGATTACTTTTCAAAGAATCTTCTATTCTAAGCGACTTGATCGTCTCCTGCATTAAGGCAAATATAAAATAAAATAAAATAATGCCGGCTTGATATAGAAGTATTCTTTCGAAGCCATCAACAGAAGGGATAAGATGCGGACTATCTTTATAATTAAATGAAATCCCAAACACTAATTAAAAAAACCTTTTGAATAACAATGCATTTTTATTAAAGCGCTTCTGGTTATTTTGTCGATAAAAGTATAATACAATATATATTATTATTATTGTAGCTACGCAAAGGAAACTGCTGTCAATTTCAATATATATGACGTTTTTGTGGATGACGTTTATGGGTTGTGACGACAAACAATACGTGGAAAACAAATAGATGACAATATTTACGATATAGTGTGCAATTAAAAGAAAAGAAGCAAAGTACAAATTGCATTCAGGGAATTTTAATTCTATATGATCCTTCAGTATTTATTTTTATGATGGACTTTAATGCAATTCCTTTTCATATTGACATACGTATGTGTAACTATAATCTCAATCGAATCGCCGAGTGTCTTTCCCTTTATATAAGGTTTCATAACAGTATCTATGTTTCCGTTGTTTCACGACTAAAGAATAGGCTGAAAAGGTGTAAGTTTTCAACGCAGACAAATGGCCGGAGGCTGGACGTGATGAATTACGCCGTGTTGTCGATCGAAGGAAGACGATGCATTTCAAGAAACTTGAAGACATAAGAGCACAATAGACTACATTCAATATAGTTTCCTTGAAATGTTCGATATTAAAGATTTCTTAGATAAGGTTCCAATCAATGTTAGTATGCGAGCCAACTGGCACCAGTTATACTAATGCACTAAAAGACATACTAATAAACGTTAACCCTGCAGTTGCCTGTCAAATTTTGACAGCTGATATTATGAATATACCACCATTTTGAAATGTTAACTACTTTTAAGTATATAATCAGTTCATTTGAACTACGTGTATCGTATCTGCACAACAGATACTGTCTGTTTAATATTTGTTTGTTTGTGGGGTGGGATGGGGACGGGGGTAGGTTACGCTCTTCGTTACCTTGGGCTATAGTTTGGGATGTATTATGTGTGATCTATTTGCACCACTGTCTCTGTTGATTATGACATAGATATTTAAGTATTTTTTTCTTCTATAGTCAATCGAGTTTGATTTACCCTCAATCAGGCCCTCTTCAGGGTCGATTATGAAATATAAAGACATCATCCTCTGATGGAAATCATCAATAATTCCTTCATTTAGTTACGAACCTTTTTAATATATTAAGGAAGGGAAACACAGCTTTCAAAATATACAGCGCGGATTTGGGAGAATCGAAGATATGTCCCTCTACCGCCTCATGCATCGCGGTAGCAAGTTTGATCAGGGATACCATTACGCGCCAATAGTAAACGGTGTATCCGGCCTCAAGGAAACGGGAAAACATCCTAACCCTAAAGCTTATTACAACTATATTTAACACTTAGACTGATGCGAAACGGACTAATCGAATGAGCTTAGATTACGGTTTGTTGTAATCTCATACCGCTTTAATACTGTTAGCTAGAAGTAGACATAACCAAGGCTTGACATGCTAAGTGGTCTATATAGGAAAGTTGATAGGTATTAGTAGGAGCAATCGCCCAGAGCCTGGTGTGAAGAAGTCGGAAACCGGTGGAATCTCAAGTGCCTACACTCTCTCTTGGAATCGGTCTATCGAATTCCCCCTCTATTCTTAGTTAATATGAGTTTTGTTTAAATCTTCGCCATGAATGAAGAGATTAAGTGTTACGAATCCATGTAAATAAAGTAAAGAACAATAATTAACATTACCTTCCATAAATACAGGACAGAGCAAACTATCCCCGTGATGCAATGCAAAAGTTGTTAATGTCGATATGAAAGCTTCGTAGATGCTTGACAGAAACGGCATGTAACTTGCATTCAAATGAAAGACCTTTTACAATCTGAAACCATAGAGGTGAGAAAGAGTATATCGAGCGGTGGGCCGCATTATTTTCTACGAAATATTGGAAGACAAGTTCTTTAATCGTAATAGATCCACCTTGACCACGTTAAGTAAGTATTGAGATCAAATTTAGATTACACTAATAGGATACGACTTTCCTGTAGTTTCTATCCATGATAGAAGCTTGTAGTTGTACGAATATTTTTTGAAGTAAATCGATAGTCATTTTGATCAAATTTATGCAATGAACATGGCTCTAGGTTTAGTCAAGGGAACATGGGATAGGAACAAATTACGAATAATCAGGGTATATAGACTGGTAATCATGGATATTTGAATTCCAGCTTTGTTCAGAAGTATGTAAACATAAATATTAATTGATAGCAAGATCTTGAAATATGCAGGAGAGAAATAAAGGGAGAAGGAAACAGAACACACCCACTCACCTCAAACCCCACACGCCCAAACCCGCTCACCTTACACCCATACGCCCACACTGCAAGCACACACCATCGTCATACTCTTGCATTGTCGTGTTAATTTGATTGATACTGAATTGGCATTTTTTTCATTAAGATGAAATACATCTGGTTGATTTTAATTGTTGTAAAAACAGTACAAAGCCTTTGTTTACCACTCTTCTTCTCTCCTCTGAGCATTTTTTTTTTTTTTTTTGGGGGGGGGGGGGTTACTTCATTGTGATTTCTCATTATTTTGCCCTGAGATCGGGGAAAAATTGATTTGCCTTGCCATGTTAGTTTTATATAAAAGTTTGTCATCCATTATTTGACCATATCAAGAACTTATCAATGGATATTCATTGTAAGAAACATTAAGAAGTAAGCGCCTCCAAAATGTCACTTTCAGAAAGAAACAAAAATACAAAAAAGTTTGCCTCTTAAAAACCGGTTTATCATATGCTTCCTAAAACTGTCCTCCTTTTGGTAGAAATAAACTTTTTGTTTTTAATCAGTAACAATATTTCCACAAAAAGGAAGGCAATGGTGGGGATCTATGAGTTCTAGACTGCACTACCTATCTCTCTCATCCAGTTGTCTTCTCACAGCATCTTTTCTAGAAGAGTTTGCGTAGAATCTCACGCCTGTTTGTGTTCATGAGATGCTAAATGGATTTGAAGGTATACTGAACTTGAATTCGAACTTGGGGCCTGAAGAAAGAGAGAAAGGTCAACTAAATATAAGCAAAATGTCGCCGGTTTATAACACTACATGTTATTCTGGAAGACGGCAATGAGGCACTGAACCATGCAAATGTGGAGGTAAATGTCTTATTTCATTTGTTAAGTATTTAGTTAAATCCTGTAGCGGAAATGGTAGGCATATCCTGTTGTTTCCTATTTTATTTACATGTAATTGAATATGTCTCGTGTTTTTATCCGTCGGCTTTAAGTGCTTTGGTAGTGGATTATAGCGAGTGGTACACTTATTAACCATCCTCTACTTTTTATTATTCAGTTATTTGATATTTGGTAAACCACTATTAAAGGCATGGAGCAGTTTAATCAATGTATATTCGGTAATAAAAGAAAAGGCTGTAAGAAAACTCGAAGAGAAGAGAAGAGAAGAGAAGAGAGAGAGAGAGAGAGAGAGAGAGAGAGAGAGAGAGGGAGAGAGAAAGAGAGAGAGAGAGAGAGGGGGAGCTGTAAATAAAAATGATAGGATCGGATAGGAAGAGAATTATGATGTAGATTATATAGATATTGAGAGTGAGAGAGAGAGAGGCGGAGAAAGAGACAGAGATGGATAAATGGATGACAGTCAGTGAGAAAAAGAGGAGTATAGAGAGAAAGAGAGAGAGAGAGAGAGAGAGAGAGAGAGAGTGTGAGGGAAGGATGGAGGGGCGGCGGGAAAAGAAGAGAGACGTACAGGGAGTAAGAGGGGTGAGAAAGTGATGATTGGAGAGTCTGAAAGAGCGAGGGAGAGAGAGAGAGAGAAAGAGAGAGAGATGGGGAGAGAGGGGGAGAGAAGGGGAGAAAATGAGACAGAAAAAATATACTCATGCCAACATACACAAGCAAGCCAGCCGACAAAACCCATTTAGACTGGATGAAAATACCTGTCTCGTATTTCACCTTGAAAATACCAAGGACTTTATATGTGCCATCTCCTTGTAAATTCAAGCACAAGTAAAACAGCCCAAACTCTAGTCAATTTCAACCAAAAGATTAATGCATTGGAGATCTGAATTGCACTTTTAGTTACCTCTTTAAATATTCATTTTTCAATTAGTGCAGGAAATCTCTTCCATGATACCCTTGTGCTCATGTACTGCATTTAATGGTAGTTACCGTTCCGGTGCAGAAGTCACAGTTTTTACGAAGGAGATAGAAAGTGCGGATATAAAGTTTTGATCTATATTGATGACACTGATGAAAGGAAGACGGTGTATACAATTATTTAAAAAAGAACCGTTTTTTATGTCTATATGCGTGTAGCCAATAAAAAAAGATATTTTGACGCAAACCGAATCGCATGGCAGAAAGGAGATTTTACAAGGTCGGTCTCTTTCCTTGTTGCGCTTTTAAATTCAGAAGTACGAAGGTCTTTTTCCACCTACATCAGGGGCTGATGCATTACTTTTCATTTACCAAAATCTAATCAATTCGACAAGCTGGTGGAAGGGGGGGGGGACATTTTGGTTCATTTAGTGTTATACCTGAAAAAAATCAATGCGATCTAGATCATTACCCAAAACATGGCAAAATATTAAAAAATATCTAGATCTCCCAGGTGCCCTGAACTACCTTGTACATAAGCAGAATATTTAGTCACTTGACTGACGGAAAGAAAAAGAACCTATCGCGAATATCTCCCTTTAAATCTTTGCCCCAGTTATAAACCACCAAGATTATGATGATAATACTCTGTATAGAATACTGACCACAAAAGTTTGAAGAAAAAAGAACTCGATTTCGAGGCTCTAGCTGTAGTCATCGTTTCACCAGCTAGTCATCATGTTAGCTGGCTATCGTCAATCAAACAAATACTAATATTAGATATTCTTGGTCATATGGACTCACTTTGGATCTTCATTATAAACTCAACATGTACCTAGATTTTGTTATCGATCAGAGATTATTTAGTGTGGACACAGGCATAGTTTTGAGGTGTGAACCCCGTATGAATATTGACACCACATCACACTTTCACACACTGCTCACACAAAAAGCTAATATAAAATATATTGCAATCGATTGGAGTATACACAGCGATTTCTTTTATCAGTGTCGGTATTTCTGCATTATTCAATTTTGTGTTGTTTCAGTATTTTTTCTTCAAGGCATGCTCAGCTAAGTAATCATTTTGTCGCTGACAGGATTCAAGGTTATCTCTTGAAGATTTTTCCTGTTATTTCAGCTTTCCTGTATCATCCCGCTTTTCCCTTCTAAATAGGCTATTTTGATTATGTAGACTCCATAATAAAGTCTTTCTAACATTGTGTATTGTAAAACACATGATTAGAGAACTCAATAAAAGAATAGCTTACCACAAAACCACCACAAAAAATTAAAAGATAGTTGTTCTCACCAATGTACAATATTCAAATTGTTAACTTTATAACCAACGAGTCTTCATTAACATCACTGTCATCAACATATTCATCATCATTCATTATTAAAAATACCACCCCTTTACCACCACTATCATCAAAATTCGTCGCTGTTTTCACGAAGTGACGGTAGTGAAAAAAAATTGCATTCACTTTGCGTTACGATTTTCCTCACTACCGTCACTTCGTGAAAACAAGGACGAATTATCTTAAGATTCATCATCGTCGTCGTCGTCATCATGATGATCTTCATCGTGATCATCTTTATCATCATCATCAATGTCATCATCATCATCATCTTCATAAACATTATTACTCCCGTAATCATCAGCATTATCAGCATTATCATAATTACTATCATCATGATCATGATCATCATAAAATCATCACCACTACAATTGTCATCATCATCGTAATTCTCGTTATCCCTTCAAATGAGGCTGAGGGGTCCCGTCATCGCTCTCTATACCCTTGTAAATTAGTTACTAAAAGCTCCTTTATTCACTATTCCCTGCATGGTTCCCTTGTACATACATGCAGTCTCTCCGTCTTCTACGCGGTCATTCTCTTTTCTTCCTTCCTGTCTCTGTCCACTCTGAAGCCTATATAACGAACTCATCTTCTTCCATTCCCTTCCCCCAAGCAGCTTTATAGTTACACGTAGAATTACAAAACAATTCCTTTTTAAATTATATTAACATTTGATTACATAATACACAGAACGCGAAACATCATTACCATGGACAGAAATATACGCCCATGAATATATGTAGAATTTCTTATTCTGTAAAATCTTAATTTCATATCAAATAAACAAAACACCTTTTATTGATGTTTGCTTCTGAGGGAATCAGATAACTAAACAAAAAAAGCATCACTGATGAATATATTTTTTAGAGTGAAAATATCTTTGTATTTGTCGTTGGAAGTTATTGCGATGTAAATGGTATTGTGTATGTACTTACGAATTTTAAGTATATGGTAAGTATGTGTCGACACACAAATGGTGTAATTATGCATATATTCATTTAAAGCACTTATAGAAAGCATACTGAAAACATGAATAAAAAATAAGTGTTTATTGTACTAAGGGGGGAAATTAGAATTTCTTCGCTTTCCAATGAACCTTCAGCCTTGAAAATACCGCAAGCTCTAATTGCTCTATCACCTTGGATACGTAAGAAAGATCAGATACAGGTCTATAGTTCTTGAGTTCGGAAGAATCCACGAAGGATTCAACAGAATTAAGGAACTGGCGTGTGGTTGGTGAAAGTGGCTTGTTAACATGTAGATTGAACACAATTGTGCCTAAGGAGTCATTGACTTCGTCAACAAATGCCTCTTCACGTCCGTCAATAACACCATCAAACTCAAAGGTTTCAAGAGAACAATCTATCTGCTTCAGTCGAAGGTCTAGATGATATTTGAACAGGATACACCTACAGTTCCGAAATAACGGCAGGATCACTTTCATTGAGTCAAGTCCCTGTAATGACCATGATATGAACATCATTCTGTAGTACATAGTAATACATTCCTTAGGTGAAGTTTCACTTGTGGTGTAGCATTTGAGACAGTCTTTACATAATGAATATTCTCAAAATTTACACCACTTTGCCCCAAATGAGTTACTAATATCCATCTAGACCGGTGAACGTAAAGATACAACCCCAATATTCTGGTCCGCTCTTGCTGGTTCCTCCTGGCAACCCCCAGCTCTCCTACCCCGTCTTGTTTTCTTTCTACATGAGATCCCTACTAAGAATAGGTTCATATGCTCCTCCATAGCGTTGATGGTAGTCTCTGGAAACATATTTCATAACGGCCGACATGAAACTATTGTTCTTTACAAAAGGTGATTCTCCCAAAGGTTTACGTCCTAAATGTTAGATTGAACGACAGGCCCTTGGATTTGGACTTATGTCCCTATCATGTAGAAGTGAGATCTGGTGAGAGGCATCAGAGTTTGGAAAGTAGGAATGTCGACCACTACTGAATTTCCTTGCAGGCTCTGATAGCAGAAAGGCTTGACTGCAAAGACAAAATGCAGAACTAGCTACATATAGTGCGTGGTATTCTCTGAAACATTGCTTAAACAGCTACAAGTATGCACATGAAATAACCCGAGCAGAAACGCAAATGTAAAACTCCTGATTGCGTCCATTTTTTGCTAGAGCTCCTTCTTGCCCATCGCAATGGGTCATCATCGTATTCAGGCTTGAGTCAAGACCAAGGATAGTATGTACATTGAGCAACTAACAACATGGATGCGTTTGACCAGAGTAGAGACAACAACAGGAAATGGAAGAACTGGATCCTCTTGACCAACGGCCCGATATCCACATCTACGAGTCCAGAAACAGCCTGAATATATTTTAAGAAGATTAGTGATATTTGTCCCAAAATACTCTTCAAACATTTAACTCATGATAAGTGATGGAGAGCAGTCATAAGAGCTCCTTGCATGCCAAGCGCTCATGCATGCCAAGCGATCCTAGTAAATATCAACTAAATGCAAGTCAGAGACATATTTATTAAAAGAAACTCGTGCATATCAAAGAAGAAATAAGGAAAAGTAGTAATCGGGATAAATCCAAGACGGAATTAGATTTGTATTCCAACTAGCTTCATTTTAATTAACGGAAAGATTTGCATGGATTATTCTGTTTGCCTCTTTATCTAAAATCAATTACAGTAAGCGGTGACTGAACTCACCAGTGTGCTAAAGGATGGTCTTTAAACGCATATATTTCATTATTTTTCCAATTATTATCGGTTTTAACATTTCTCTATACTATAAGAAAGACAATTACTAGAGGGAGGAAAATATATTTCAAATGTGCCGACTTTCTTGAAGTCTGTTAAACTATGATCTGGATATCATACAGAAAAATAGTGAAATAGATTTTTTTTTTAAATCAATCAAGAGATAATTAGAAACAGTGAAAATGCAACTTTTAAAACATTGTAAAGTTACCTGTCATACTCGAAATCATTTTGATGATTGTAATCAATATTTTTTACACAGCACGGAGACGAAAAAATATTTTGTATATTATTGTTCTCATGATGCATAATTTGCAGTATCTATTTATTATTGCGGTGAATCAATGGTTTCTACGGTCTTGGTGGAATCCTCTGTAAGATTTAACGGAAGTCCAGAGCGAAAGCTTAATAATATTTTGAGAAAGAAAGAGATGTTATCAAAAAAGCTATTTCTTAAAGGAGACAATATAGATATACAAAAATACGTTATGATGGCTCTGTTTTCATGTACTTTAGGAATACCTGTGCTAAGTTGTTAACCAGGAGGAGACTTGTTGATACATCTCAGATAAAGGTTCGGCTGCAGCGCATTTCATAAATACCCCGCCATTTTCTTCTCAACTCCCCAAGTTCAAGCAAAATTCGGTCACCTCTAGACTAATGAAGCCTAGCCCCAACCATGTAATTCAATCTCACATCTATCTCCGGTCTTCTATTTCGCCGAAAATGTCGAGAAAAATTACCACTGATTTTGCCCCCCACTGATTGGGTTTCGAAGGAGTCGGGGGAGTATAGAGGCTGAACACGCAGTGCTGTGTCCATTTCCAAACTAATTCGGGCGGGAGAAAAGGGACGATGTATTTCACGCTCTCCGTAGAAAAGGACTCGAATAGAACGCTAGGTTAGGTTTTTTCAGGAGGAAGGCGGAAAGGGGAAAACTTGTTTTTCAGAGATGGGAATTCCTAATCAGTTCGAGGGATAGGATGACTTTTTGAAATGGGTAGCTTTAAAGGATGTATTTAAAACGAAGGTGATAGTCTATGGCGGTTAAATGAGATATACGTCACTGAATCTATACAAACGCTTTGAATTTGTTTGATCATATGTTTTCTTTTTCACAAACACTTAAATAGGAACTAAATGTTACCATTTTCCAATCAAATCCGTTGTATACTATTAAAATAGTTTTGTTTTCTAGTGCGATATATTGCTACATGAAAGTTTAAAGATTTGAAATAAATATTCATCCACGTTTATATAAACCCGATTTCTTTTTCTTATCATTCATAACGTGTATATTCGATGAATTCAGGCACCGATGGCGATCTCTTCGGGAGGAATGTTCATGATTTTTATATACTTTCATTTATTTGAGTAGAAAGTGTATAATCGGATCTTCCTCTCCTAAAAAATTGGCCTTGTAAGATTAAAGTCAACATTCTTATATTTACAATGAATTCGTAAAGTACCAAACGAGAGCTATTCTCGACCCACTCATATGAAACAAAATATTATATCATCGAGCTAGAGCTATATAGAAAGCATATTTCAACAAGGATGATAAATTGATGTCAATACTGGCTGCTGGTAGTGGCAGTCCTTTAAATAGTGATCAGAAATGACTCGTCATCGCAAAAAGAGCAATTATTGACCCTTTGTAAAGTGCATGTTAAGAGAACCATGTCTGTTGTTGCGATTCCGCCAAGTATTTGTGACTAAGATGGTGGCAGGGTAAAAGGACAGATACAAAACTCATCTGCAGAACGACGACCGACCGACCGATAAATGTCTCGGGGAGAAATGGAGGAAAAAAACCTCAAGCATTTCAAGTATCATGTATCATTCTGTCTGTAACACTTTGACAAGTTATCGTCATCAGAAAGCGATTGAAGGAGTGAATTTATAGGTCTCAAAAGCAGTAATGGTGTCAAGACATTGTCTAGTGTTAATCTTAATGGTTTCCATTAGTTATTGGGGAAACGTGTTAAACTCAATAACAGCGTACTGGTCTACGTTTGGAAGAAAAAAGGAAAGGAATTGAGGCAAAAAGAAACAGTTTGAAAATTTGAAAGTCATATTCGAGTTGTTGACAGAGGTTCGATCGTGATGTAATAAACAGTTTTTTAATAGAAATGTGATTAAATAAGTCAGAACGCCCCTACTCTGCCAGGAAAGCATCAAGCTCGTCTCATTTATAATCAGATAATTAGAAAATAAATTGATAAACTTTTTTGTATTATTAATAAGAAGAAAAAAAACGGGCATAATTTGTGACAGAAATAATACAAAAAATGTCAATAAGTTGTGAGATACACTGAGATTTCGGATATGGACCATTTCCGAAAAAATTATATTTTGTATCAAATTATAAGAATCCTCTAAATCTTCCACATCATCACAGTAGATAAACCTCAATCCATTTTAAAGCCTTAAAGGAGAACGCCATCCCCCAAACAAGTGAGTATCAACGAAAGGAAATGAGTCGAAAAATTCGGAATAATAATTAGGGAAAAGAAGTGCGTACTAATGAGAAGCGATGATTTTCAAATGATAATATTTTGTTTCTATTAAACATTTCTTACAATCACAATTTTATCTATGAAAGTTGTTTTCTCTTTTTGTACTTAAAAAAAGAACATGTTCAGCTGTATAGACTAATAATAGGGAATGAGTAAAAATTTGTCATAAAACACTAAAGACAAATAATGATAATTTTGATAGAATGAGTGTGAATTAGGTATTATAATAACAAACCGACATATCCTAATATTTTATGATTACTTTACTAAAAAAAAAAGAATATATTACATACAATGCATGAAATGATCTACATTTATGTATTTATCAATTCAACCTGAACAAAAAAATTTAATAACTTGGAATCGTTTAATCGAAATTCATAATTAAAACAAGTGTGATAGATTGGTTTAAAAAAAAAGCAAGGGATGACATTACATCTCTACAACTGATTTGCATTTCCTCTCATTAAAAAAAAGGGGGGGTGTAATATATCATCACGAAATTTGTCATTCGTCTTAGGCGATCTTGTTCAATTCTAGTATTAATTTTTTTATTCTGGTTCTACCAAAAGCATTTATTTTTCTGTCCCCGGATTTGCTCTTTAATCTATGAAAAGTAGTATAGGCATTTAAAGGTTTCTTTAATATAACGTATGATAATTGTTCCTTCTCTCGTTCAAGCCCAGACGAAGAAGAGGAAATGAAAAGATTGGTTAACGGGACAACAGATATGCCGATAAGAATATCAGATTAATCGAGATTGGATCGGTGTCATTGTAGACATACATTTGAAAAATTGGGACAGGTTTGAAAGAATACAGGGAAAATCATCGTAAGTATTTGTACACGATATCCTAGGATGATTCCTCTGAGGTAGGAAACCCAGGAAAGAGGAAGTCAAGGATATATATACATACAGAGAGGATGGGAGAGATTAGAGTAGAGACAAGATGGAGGGAGGGGGTTGAGGGAGTGGTAAAGAGAAACACAGGGAGAGGGACAAGGAAGAGAGAAAGACAAGGATCCTAAAAAGAGAGTGAGGTAAAAAGATAGAAGGAGAGAGAGAGAGAGAGGAGAGAAAGAAAGAAAAAAAAAGAGAAAGACAGAGGAGCAAGAAAAGAGAGAAAGAAGGGGGAGAGAGAGATAAGAAGATAGAGAGGGAGAGAGGGAGAGTGAGAGAAAGAGAGAGAAAGAGAGAAAGATAGAGGGGGAGAAGGAAAAATAGAAAGGTGAAAAGTGAGAGGGGTAATGCAGAGTGTGAGAAACTATGCTATGAAGTGACATGTGTGTGCATGTAAGGGACAATCGGAAATTTCTCGAAAAAAAGACGCAATTAAAGCACAACTCAAGGCGAAACAAGATGTAACGGGAAGAGAAAAACAATAAAGACAGGTTCAAATAGCGAAACATGTTCTTTCCCTTAAAAGAGTACTTCATATACGTTTCCTCTGAAATGCTGATATGGTGTAAAGGCACTTAGTCGCCATTTGATCAAGCAGGTTGCCCGAGTCGCATTATTAAAACGTCTCGTGCGGCCTATCAAATAACATTGGGCTTTCAACGCAAAGATTCAACTTAACTCTTTCCTTTTCCCCCTTTTTTTTTCTCTCAGTGTATTTATCTATATTCCATATTCTTTCTCTTGCCAAATTTCTGTCTTTGCTTACATCTAAATTTTTATTCTGTTTAATCATATCGAATTTCTTATAATTGCTCTGCTCACTGGGTACATTAACCACGTTATAACATCTCTCTGTATCCTCTTCTTTCGCCCTCCCTCTTTCCCTATCTATTTCTTGTGAATGCTTATCACTCTTTTTTTTCTCATCAGTTGAAACTCTTTTTTGTTCATCTTCATGCTTTCTCGCATCCCAATATCAGACGCTTCCGCTCTCCTCTCCCTTCTCTAACGTAATGTGGCCTCTTGCCCCCTCTTGTATTCACTACGTCGCCTCTTTCCCCATACACAATACATATCTGTCTCCGACAATATCACTTTTTGTCACTCATTTATCTCATCCTACTTTATCTATTATAAACCATTGTACTTTTAAATAAAACATCATTCGACGACAATTTAGAAAAATGGAATACAAACAAAAAAACAAACAAAAAAATCGCACTCCGATTGCCAATTTTGTTGCTGAAGTGGTGAAGGCTAATTGAGTCTGGCCTTCTAAGTATATATGGTTGGTGAATACGAAATGAAATAGCGATGAAAACACGAGCTGCCATGATCCCTTGCGGTTCACAGTTTGGAGTTTTTTTCTCGCTAAACGAGAAAAGAAAATTTCTGGTCATGCTGCCGTCAAGCCTTACACTTTATATTAAATTTCAAAGGGCGATCTCTTTTTTTAATGAATTCGTGATAATGGACACGTTTGCAGAATGAAAGAAATGCCTTTATAGATGACTTAAAATTGTGTGAGATAATCTATACATATATCCCAATAATATCTATCTATCTCAGGATCGCTGAGACACCACCCTGTTCACAACAACACGGTTGTACTATAGAGTCAATGGCATGGTGTATCTATCAACAACTTAACATCTACTTAAGATGTAAATCTGGGTAATTTTCAGTTTATGTTCAGGAAAAAATACCAGCTCATGCTTATTTTTAGACAAAACTTTGGAAAATATGCATTACAATAGGCTTGATATATTGAAATGTAAAAACAAAAATTAAGACAAGCATTCTAAATGCAAATTCTGTGAAATCACGGTCTTTTTTCTAATGCGAATGGATAATTACCGGAAATAAGTTGATAGCTATCAAATTGTAACAATGCGCTCCGCATAGGCTTTTTGCGAGGGCTAATCTTGGAGAAAGTTACTATAAAAGGCAGAATCAACAGACGCACAAAGTAACAGTGTTTTGATAATTTAATAATATGCTACAAGAGGTCAGGATTTGCAATTTTCTTGGTAAGAGTAAGAATGCACAATTGCATAATTGCGTTTCACACCCAGCTAGGAAACACATCTGAGAACGTCTGTGATTGAATTACCATGCTAAACACTGAAGAGAATGTAACAAAGCTGAAACAACTCCTTTTCAGTTTTAAACGAAGATAAATCGACTCTGCTTCGTTGAGCGTGTAATTCCCTCCACACCCTGTTTCCTGTATCTATTTTGTTTGAAACAAACACAAAAATTACACCAGGTAGGAGTTGATAATGTTCTAGGATGGCACACGCCTACAAACCTAGAGCAATGACTTATTCAAAGTTAATGACATAATACCAACCCTCTTAAAAGAGAGAGAAAGCTTTAGTTTTTGGACCCCGAGACATTTAAGAAAGTAAACAAGACAATAAATAACGTTAACTGGAAATAACAATTGTGATTTCTTCTTCTACTTTACTCTAGAAAAATTGATTCCTCATCATTTAAATTAAAATAACATATTCCTCGAGAAAAATCTGTCACATAACATGAAAAGAACCGTAGCTACGATCATTTAGTTTTTTCTTCTTCAAGGAACAGCATGAAATTATGAATAGATATACATCATGTAAATGTTAATAATCAATCATAAAATTAATGTGAATTTCATTTTCCGCGTTAGAATGATCCATGTGTGCTTCTGTTACATGTTCATAGACATTATATTCATCTCATAATCATTTTGGCATATTTATTCATTGTAATGTTATTTTTAAGCCGTGCTTAAAATAAAAAATGTTTTGCTCTGATTGGTAGTTTAACCTTTATCTTTCCAATCAGAAAGTAACTTCCGGACATTTGTAATATGAATAGTTTTTTCCTGTGGTGATATGTGTTACTAAGGGGTCACACATTGCATATACTCTTTCTTTGATTCTCGGGTTCTTTGAAGCACCATTCTCTTAAGAAATGACATTCATTGCATAGCACATTATGAGAGAATTCCATATATTATAAATACAAATGCCTAGGATAATGCATACATTATGTACATTTCAATGCTGTGGGAAAAGGGAACGTCACGCAGTTGTGAGACCCATTGTTCAAATTTAAAGTTATGATCTGGATGATAGCACTTAGCCATGGGTGAATTGGAGAAAATGTCTCATTTCCGAAACCAGTTCTTATCCTTAATTGTATGCTCCATAGAGATGTTGTCCGACACTGAACAGCTTCGGCAAGTGCTGGCGAACTAATCCTGCTGCACCGAGCAGAGAAAATGGCCCCCAAGGCCAAATAGCATGCAGTAATGGGTAGAATAGGCCCGGGAGAGTTAGAGAGGCCAACTCTAATCGTGAAGGACACGAGGGAAGAGAAGATAAAACCTCGCATTATTACTGGATTAAACTGATTTGAAATGATGTCTTTAATAAAATGTGTGGGTTGAAACTAAAGGGATTCTTTTGAATTGATGTTGTGTAATTTTCCGTAAGTAACTTGAAAAAAAGAATTTCAAACTTGCTCGAGATGTAAGTAAAAGTGAAAGCATGAATTCATTCACGGATTTTCAACTCATGGCAGAAGAAAAACACAAATTTATGATAATTAACAGACCTATTTCCTTTAGAGGATGTTATATGAAGTAAGCCTTAACTCTAATCTTTGACTCTGACCACACACATTGTATATATGATTTTCTTTAAAAGTTGCATATTTGATTACGAAAATCTTTCTTTGATAGCGCGTTTAAAAGGTGTTTGCATGCAATCAGTTATCTCTCCTCCAACGGAGTATCCAGCCCCCCACCAAAAAAAAAAAATTGACAAGATGGCGTACGCATCCGGTTTCTGTTTCTGCATCCGGGCTCTACGATTGAATTGTGACAGAAGCAAAATAAAAACATTTTGGTGATTTTATCTCTTTTTTATCTATACTTTTCTAATCAGAAAAGACAAATCTTTTCAGAGGTGACATTTAGAATGTAACATCGATTGAGGAAAGCAGTCACGTAATTGTTAACAATAATTATTGTTTAAAATAAAGAGCTCATCATGTTTGTATTTTACGTGCGTACCGTGTCCCAACGTTTGTTAGTCCCACGTGCTGACATAGGTGTGGGATATTTGCAAACACGACATTACACTCAGACGTCATAATAGATGAGACACGCTATTGGTCTATCAGATATAGGTGTTTCTTATTATCGATGACGTAGCGAGAGTACAAATAGTGAAGAGGGGGGGGGGAGCTGGAGTCATGGAGTGGGAGGGGGCACAGGTTTAATTAGTTGGAAAAGATGCGAGAGAAAAGGGACAACGAGAGGGGAGAGGGTTCGGAAGGGAGTCGTATCATCTTCCTTCCATGGTGCCTTCTCCTTTCGTTTCCCTGCTTTCTCTTTAAAATTCCCATATCCCCATTGTTCCCTTCCCGAAGCTACACCATTCATTATTATTATTCTTTTACCTTCTGCTCTCATCCCCAGCCAGGCGCATTTTACATAAAAAATAAACGATTCAACTACTAACTTTCTTGAGAACAAAGATCTATCATTTTGTTTCTTTTCTTTTGATTTCAGCTTGTAAGATGGAGTTGAATAACCTGTGTTCGGTAAAAACATTGACAAAAAATAAAATCATCGACAGTGCCTGGATGCCATGTAAGCTCCTGTTACCACTTCCTTATTACTGAAGTCGAATCCTTGTATGTTTCTTGTCTTTAAAGAAAGTACAATATGTAAAGCAAGATCCAACTTCCATGCCAACACATAAAATACATTAACAGGGCGTCGGCTGAAGTACCGAATATTAATGACTTGTAATACGCACTTCATACATGGTTTCATTCGATAACGCTGTTACGAACGCTACTTTTAGCTTATACGGGCAATTAGTGCATGTGCCAGCAAGTGAAAGTATAATTTCATTATCAATTTTGCACCGATACATTTGTCACTCTCGCATTGTGCGTCAAACACCGCTTTGCTAACGCAGCCTTACGTCAGCAAAATGACGCCTCGTGTGCAAAGGTCAAAGGTTAACTAAATGCCTACAGTTCTTATGTGTAGAGAGACAGAGATTGATATCAAGTTGGTTATGAAAGTTGGGTAATTCTTTTTTTAGATAAGCACTGTATTGCTTATCTTTAGTTGGTACCATAATAATATACAACCCTATAATTATGAGCGTCTATGAAATGGCGACTGGATGGAGCGCACACGAGGGAGTGGAGAAAGTGTGCGGTCAAACCTCAATCCGATAACTGGGGCAAAAAGCGTTTAAAGAAATGAGCTGTTAATTCAAAATTAAACGTGTTCAATGGATGCTCACGTTGCGATTAGAACAACGATATAAAGCTTACCAGCTGGAAATGAATAATTGTTTTTAACTTGAATGTCAAGAGAAAAATGAAGAAAAAAAGAAGAACTTGAAAACAATTCATGAAAGGCAGTATGCAATATTGATAGGATATTCAATATTACCCTAGAGTCGCTTTTTCGAACACGTTACGTTGGAAGTGTTAACCATAACCTCGTACCAAGAATACTGGGTTCCTATGGTTTTTCACTTAATTACACGTCTCTCTATCTATTTCATTCCGGAAATGATATTCAAAACGCAATGAAAATCGTTTTCGACTAGATGTGTTGTAATGCATTTTCATCTTCACATTGCAAATTACAATATTCTCCCCATCTTCTTGCAATATCTTCTCACATTCTCTTTATTCTCACCTACCCTTCTCCTCTAATGACATGATTATGCGAGTACAAATCCATCTATCTATAATCTAAGAATCCATGTTCCGAACCAACGCATGCTTACACCAACGCCATGTAAATTCTTAAAGATAATATCAAATGGATCAGCAACGTTGAAAAAGACAAATACAGAATGTTACGTACTCGTTGTGGATAAATGTATTTACATTGTTGTTTCTGTTTGACCTTCATTTAGTTAATCTAGGTGTATTATTGGGAATATTGTTTTATTGCTGTCTGATTGAAAACGTTAGTCACACAGATGTTTGTTTTAATTAAAAAGGATAATGTAGTTTTAAATGTTGAAACAGTGAATTTAAATACGTTGTGCGTGGAAGTGAAAGGTTTAATGATTAATATTGATATCAACCATGATAGCGGGGAGGGTTGGAAGGGGGAGGGGGAGAGAAAGCACTCATATAGATTATTGACGCTTCCTAGGCTCCTATATTTTATCCATTGGAAGATGAAATGATGAAAATTTGATTATTTGATATTGCATTGAACCGATCTCACCCATTCCACCAAAGAAAATGAATGCACCAGTCCTATAAAATTAATTGTGAAGATTTCGTTGTGTAATGGATACTTCCCTCGTCTACGAAACAATTGGTTTGTGGTATAAGTCCGAGCCACGGCAGTGATACTCATTTGCAATACATCAATCTACATTTGCCACTCTCAACCCAGGTGTAGTAAATGTGTAGTTGTAGGAGAAACATTCTTTGACTGCTTTCAGTGCCTTAGGGGAGCTTTACTATAGCGCCAGGGTAATAGTGATACTTTGGAGGCCCTTTGAGTATGTCCTGGGATGTATATTTTTCCGTTCACGATATGAAGCGTAACTCGTAACTATTATATCATAATTTATAGAAATAGGTTAACTTATATTTTTGTTTGGAGATCTGTTATGACACTTTCGCAATATGACAAGATGAGCAGTCACCAGCACTCCTATACAATGAACATTGGAATTAGACATTCATAATTATGGATGAATTGATGTCCCTAACACAAAAGGCAATCTGGCTGGCTCGTTAATCGACCATCATTTTAATGATCTCCATCCAAACGAGAATGTCAGATTTCTGAATCGCGAACGCCACATAATGTATACGATGACTGACACATGAGAGGTATATGCTGCACTCTGCACACTCCACAATAATCCTGACTTGAAACACAGAGTTTAAAACGTACAGTATTTTTTTTTTTTTCGCTTTTTTTTGTTAATTAATTATCATTCTTCTTACTTTTTTACTCTTTGGAGGAAGGGGGGGGGGGACTTTTTGAACAACATGATTATTAATTATATTATATAAAACATCTGCAATGACGCAAACAGCCGGTGTCGTAAAAAACATTTTTGTATTATTAAAGGGTAAAAGGTATATAAGCTTGTTTAAATAATTAGAGATTAACAAATCCTGTTTCGTTTTTTAAGCTAAATTCTTTCGAAAAAAAAAAATGTTCAAACAAAAGTGACAAGCATTTGTTATTGCAAATTGAACACAAATGTTATATGCAAAGCTTTATAAAAGCACCTTAAAGGTTGAAATGAGATAACATTACTTTAAAGCAACACTAAACAATAATAAATTTACGAAAATGAATTTTATTGATAATAATCAAACAGAAAAACAATGAGGCATAATACAAATATACATGCAACAGTAAAGACAATAATCTGTCTCATTTGTAATCTTATCTGATACCATAAAGCTTCTCGCACGACGTAGGCTCAACATACAAGTCATAAAAATAGCGATTCCTATTACATATTAAAATTCGTAGTCATTTTATTGATTTTGTGGAATTGCAATTGAGCGATTAGTGCAATTGTAAAATTGTGCTACGTAAAATTATCGTACTTTCACCTTGGTTTCTCCCCAACACCTTTTTCTAACTAAACTGTCCTTTTCAATTCCTTGTTTGTTTTTATTCGTTTCCCTGTTGATGTTATTGTCTATTAAACGTTAGTTCTATATCTAATATTATTTCATTTTATATTTCAGTTGGCAATTTTTTTCTTTTTGTAAATTATATTTGTTTCAGCCTCATGGCTACTATTTTGAAAGATTTTTTGTTTGTTCATAACGATACGTATGAAATCATTCTTATCACCCAAGGTGGAAAACATTTCTACGCTTGATAAGAGTTTTAAAAGATGCATCGTAAATATTATGGCCAAGATAAAAGATCTTAGTCAACTAATACATTGTAAAAACAGCTTGATGTTCACTAATATCTTTACCAATTTAATATATATTATTTTGTAACCATTTAGGCCCGATATATCCTTTGACCTGGGCCTATATTTAGAGGGCAGAAATACAAAACTTGAAAAATGGACCCGATTTCTTTAGCTATTGTCATTAGAATTTTAGAATTTTATTGACTCTTTGACCCCCTCTCGGGGTATGAGAGTACAAACAAACATAAAAGTATAAATAAAAATGCATGACTTATGAATACAATTCACATACATTATACATAGATAATGACACAAAGATAAAAACGATAATAGGTATATAGTGTATGAAAGTACAAACATGAACAATGAACCAACTAGTAAACACAAATTATATATAGAAATCTACATGTATATGTACATGTACAATGAATGTAGATAGTGACAAACTGACAATAATAAAAGGATAACTATAATGCAGTCTATTTACAAGCTAAATAGTAAACAAAGTAGGCTGTTTCACTATCCTACCGCTACGAGTACGTGTAGGTTCAGCTCTAATTGTACTTCTTGAAATGCTTGAACTATCTTCTTTCTCTGTTTTTTGATTAAATTTCAACATAATAAGGCGGGTAAATCTCGCTAAATTCTTCAACTGAGAAGTGCTTCTAGTATTAAAAAGTTCTGCCATGTGCATAGCACTTGGGAGCTTAGACTTACAACACTTTTTTGATAAATATAAACATCTCTCTCTTTGAAAAAACGGACAAACAAAAATATAGTGAAATTCATCTCCTATATCAGTAGACAGGCAGAGTGTGCACTGCATATCACAATGTGGTGTGTTCGCATCAAACCGACCTTTGTTTACAGGTAATTTATGTGATCTACACCGAAACTTACATAGAGTAAAAGCATCAGTTTTATTTAGGGTGAGTAAATAGCTTTCAAATATATGGTTGCCTTTAAATATCCTATAATTTGTACAAATGCGATTTGACCATACTGCATCTCTCCATTCCTGACCAAAAATCATGGAAGCATGATGGAGGTGGACTTGCCTTTTAACTTTAAGGCTAGATGGATGTTCCCTCCTGGTAAATGATGTACCTCCTGAGATCAAATTCCTGTACCCTGGTATGTTTCCAAGAAAAAAATGAACCTAAAAGAATTTTGCTATCTTCATAAAAGCATGATGTAAGTGGACTTGCCTTTTAGTTTTAAGGCTAGATGTACATACCATCATGAGATATAGCTCCAGAAATCACATTTCTGTACTCTGGTATGTTTCCAAGAATCTGCACAAAAGCCTTTTATTAAAACAAACATGATAGGCGTCAAGAATCAATATCGGTACTCAAACAACACACCCTGCCTAATCAATACACGACTATCACTATCGATAGCCCAGGCTTTGAAATGTCGGCTGACGAAAATGTTTGGATGAAAAGGGGTTTACTAAGTTCCACCATAGAGTATTCAGATGAACTATACTTCCGTGGATATGGTTTATCAGTTGAAAAATAAATAGTTCCGCTATGCCAGCAACAATGTGCTGGTAAATTTGGCCTTGAATATATACTAAATACTTTTAAAAAGTCCACTGAACCATTTAAGAAGCTAAAGTTTTTTCAGCCGCCAAGTAATAATATACTGTTATAGCTGATAATGACGTATGAAAACATGTAATTACCCTGTATGTAACTTAAGATGCAGTGCAGTAAAGAACTCAGTATCTAAAGATATATTTTTATCATCATCATCTTATCTGAAAAAGGCTTTGCCGTACCCCCATCACTCTTTAAAACCTCGTCATGCCATTCTATTCGGACTGGTATCCCATACTCAAAGTGGTACCGCCATGGATTTTGCGCGGGGAGCCAATCGGTTATCGAGTGAAGCGAAATGGGTTGTCAGTGAATCGTGGCTAAAAGCACCCAAGATTTAAGAGGAGGAAAGGGATAGCCGTACTTTAGTCGCGCAAATCCTACAGTCGGGTGAATTCTCCAAATATTCTCTCAAATAATTCTATTATGAATAGCTGTACTATAATACAGCGCCAATATGATGTCATTTGCAGCCTGGGGTTGATCTCACCCATTTTCTATATGAATGGCAACCTGAATTCCAAGTCATTTCATTTAGGTAATATTTAGGTCTGGGTGATCTAGTTTCTTCGTCGTAAAGTCATCAGTTCCACTCAAGCAGTCTCATATTATGACGTCATGTTTTATGTGTAGTAAATTGGTTGTAAAGCTTTCCATGAAATAAAATAAGATGTTTGGAGTAGATAATGATAATACACAGCTTTATTTCTCGTTAAAACAAAACGATCAGTGTATAATTGCTTAACGTATTCTAGATTTTTTTTTCTTCGTAAGCAAGGTGTTCCTGTTAACCATAATAGTTATTATTTTATGGAACTATCTATGACACATGACATATAATGTAGAAGAAAATAAGGCATAGATTATCCTGGTTAATATGGGTGTTATCAATTTTGTTGAAGAAAAGATTATTCTTTGAGCACACATACATTTAAGTGATCTGCAGCACATCCTGCAGATTAGCTCTTGGCTTCGTCAGAATCTTTATTCTTTATGTAGGGCTATTCCTTTTTTCAATACGTTTTGTTTATGGTCAGATTTTCTCATAAACTCACAATCCAATCAATCATCATTAATTTGCCTTGGTCAGGGAGTAGAAAAACTCTTCCTCTCAGTGTGATTACTCAATCGTGACGTCATCTAGTCGCCATTTTGTGAAATCACATAATCAATCATATCTACATACCCATCCATCAAAAATTAACAAATAGGTACACATAAACCTCTGGTCAGAGATCAATAGCCAGGCATAGTAATGTCCGCACGTGCGCCATTACGTGCGCGTATGCCCGCGTCAAAATACCTTCTTGACCACATTAGTACGTTCATATCAGGCCTTTATCCCCATTTGATTAGTTAACGCACGCGTGTGTCATTGCGCGCAGAGCGTGTACGAAACGTAGAAATACGTTTTTTTTGCATAGATATTATTAGTATTGTTTTGGCAACTTCACCAAATCTGAGCCCATTTTGACTTCCAATGACGTCATGTGCGTGTTAAACGTAAAATCCGCGCGAGCCAAAATTTGCCAAAATCTAAAAAAGGTCAAAATACTCTTAATATGTTAATTTCATTACAGCTCTTAAACGAATATATGAAACCCCAAATTTCTTTTCATATGTGGATAGAGTAGATACGATTTCATATTAAATTTGACCATAAAGTAGTTGTGACGTCATTATAAAGCCCATTAGGTTCTAGTTGAGAGAATACCCAAGAAGAAATTTGCATTTTTGTTTAAATTGGACGACGAGGGCATAGTGAATTTGTTTAATTTTAATGTTTAAGTAAAAATCCGCTACGTGGGAAAAATATGCACGCCAGTGAAAACTCTATGGCCAATTTATCATTTTAAAAATTCACAATAATTCTTTTTGCCGGATGATTTTCAAATTGTATATTAATACATTAGTCTCATGCGCAGACCTTATATAGTTTTTGAGTTCTTGTATTACAAATGTTATGAACAAAGCCATTTGAAAAAGTATATAAAATTGTTGTATTGCATAATCGTCTTCATACTTTAGCTAACGCACCATAATATAGAATTTTGTCTAACCTATTGGTCTTTTTCCAATTAGGTTCAACTCTGCAACATGAAATCGCTCAGCTTTTGAGATGATAGTATCCTTTTCAGACGTTTATTGTTTATCGAAAGGTTGAGCCCAACATTTTGTGTACAAAATCTATACGGAAATTCCGTCATTCAAATATGTGAATGAACCAACAGCTCCTCTTTCCTTGAGCGATTGTCGATTGTACGTAAGATGCCGTCTGGCGATCGTTTTTTCGTCAATTCAAAACCGCAACAGATCACCTAAATCGTGAGCAGTGACGAATTCCAGTCTACTTTTAATTGATTGTGTTATTCTAGAAGTACATCAATCAAAAGTTTGAATAATTCATGCTCCTCGTCTGGCAATCCATTTAGTTTAATGACACAGTATTGCTAGAAGAAAAACTCGAGGAATCTGCATTTCACTAGTCTTCGTCCTTTATCATCCAATTTATTATTATTATCATTATTATTATTAATGATAATCATCAGTATTGTATTTTTTTTATTATATGTAATTTTATTAATAAAAAAAAACAAGCCCATTTTTCCGATATAACACATAGAAACCCCTTCCCATTCCCATATAGTACAACATTTTAACCTTGCAAGACGTAACAATCAAAAACAGTAATTTAATATGAATTGCTAACCAAAATATATTTTCAGAAGTAACTATCATATTTTTATGTTTTATTTACTAGGATATATAAGATAGTCAATGGAATAATGATCAATGAAGTAAATTTGCTAGCACCCTGTTTTTTAAACATCTAACAGCGTTTATGTTATTGAACATAAGACATGAAGGTGTAACTCTTCAAACAACGCAGTGTTGCAGTTTTCTATCTCCCGTCGAAAGTATTTAAGGAAATAAAAAGAGCCGCAATATAAACATACTACATAATGTTTTCTTGTTAAGTGACAAATGACGATATATATGTAAGACTGAACCAAAGTCGCCGATTAGTTTTGGGAGACACGAAGGGTCGATACCGATGACATTGAGACATAAATCTTTGGGAACGATCATTATTTTGATACTTTCAACAATTTCCGGGGAACATCCATCAAGTCTGTTTAGCTTTCCCGATAATGCACTTACCAGTCCCAATCTCTGCTCGTAAATTCTACCAAGTTCCATTTTTATCTGCCTCTTTCCCTTCCTCCCCTCTCTTCTCTTTCTCTCTCACGTCCTATACCACTCTCTGCCTTCTGTTCCTCGTTTTCCATTTTAAGTCAGATACCTCGATCCCTCACATACGAACAAATGATCTGATCACACTTCGATGAATAGACATACAATGCTGGAACACATGTATTGGCTGTATAATTCCTATATAAAGAAACGTATCATTTCATTAATTAATTCGACAAAATTGGAGACATAATTATTGCTACAAATGAGAAATATAAAGTACAGAACCAAAATATGCATTGCAAGCAACTGAATAAAAAAAATATATATCTTGGTATTTTCATATCTCAGGGAGATAACAGCCTACTAGCAAAAATAGTAACACACGATTTCATACGCACAGACCACACGCACACCCTCACGCCACACGCCACACGCCACACACCCACGCACACACACACTCTCATCAACACACCACACACATACACACCACATCTAGCAGCCCACGCGCACGCACACACCCAATCTAAACCCGCACACACTCACACAGCCGCGGACAAAACGTTTGTACTTGAATGCTCCCCTCGTGTATTAAGTGCTAAAACAAGTAACATAATGCTTCTAACAATTATTATAAAAAACCAGAGTATAAAGCTGGTATTATAAGATCTAGAATGAAGTTTAAGAAATGTAAGAATACCTTTCAATCATGAAACAAACTAAAACCGCGTTACTAATGCGGTCATACCACTTATATTGTCTCCATTTTATTTCTTGATAACATATCATGAGACTTAAGGGGTGTATATATTATTTTGAATAGGCCATGATAGACGATGTACCATCTATAAAGCATCATCTTTAGAACAATTATTGTAAAAGACAATCCTCCACACAATCAGTAAGGACAACAAATTTTATTGCTGGGGCGAGGCCAAAGTCAGAAAATCTCAGATAAAGGGGGAACATTTTTGTGTGTACACTCAATGTGAACTTACCTATATCAGAGTTGGTTTTGCAGGAGAAGGGGGGGGGGGGGGGGGGGTGCCGCCGATGGATTCCGTCGTTTTTATTTTTTTCTGAGGCTCCTTTTTCTACACAGGCAAATTTTAAAATCATTTAGACGTATCACAAGGGTATTCAGTATTATCATGATAGATAATATATAAACTGACTTAGTGTTTTGGACACGCCATCATGATTTTTGTATCTTCTTGATAGTTGTTTAGATTTTATGTAAAGTGGTGGGAGCCCCAAATTCGCCAACAATTTGATGGCAAAATTTCACTTAAATTGTATCATAATGTGAAAGAGGATGTCATTTAAGAAACACTTCAGCAAAGATCCCCCCCCCCAAAAAAAAAAAAAAAAAAAAAAAAAAAAAAAAAAATGTGTTTGAAGACAAATATTGATAAAAGAAAACATAATTCCGGTTGTCTATTGTAGGCAAAAAACCTTTTTTTTCTTCATTTTCTTTCATCAATATTCAACTTCAAACACAATTGTTTTGAAAATCCTTGCAGAAATTTGTCTTAAACGACATCTTCTTCATGATATGTACAATTTACAAAATAAAACTTTACCATCAAATTTAGGAGCTACCAACAATTTAGAGGGGCTTTAAGCTGGGAACTGAAGTGAAGAGTGTTTTCTTTAAAGTGATATTACAGGTTCAATTTCTTTCATTGTATATTATGGCCATTGTTTTATTGCCTAAAGTCCAGTCAGCGTGTCAAATAGCTTTCAATAGCTTTTTGTAATGTTCAAATTACTGCATTTTGTTACAGATATGACTCCCTAGTGTTTACCAAACTGGGCGGCTAGTCCTTTATGTTAGATATCACCTTGTAATATAATGCCATTGATAAGGGTAAATATTGTTAAGATTTTTTTTTTTTTTAAAGGATAACAACTTTTTATTTACAGCTAAAAGGTCCCCTGGGATATAAGTACTTTGATATGTCATGGCCTCCATTTTACCTATCACAACGATAACAAATACTATTGAACATGTTATTGCATTGGTTCGAAGTTATTTCGAAGTTACAAAACTGCATAAAAGTTTATGAAGTTGTGTACGTTTCCTTTTTTTGTACATTGTGTATGAGTTCATCTCAGACTGCATTTCTTCTTAGTAGAAGGAGGGGAAAAGGGAGCAGTAGAAGTTCTTCTTGTCCTTCTGCTAGCTTTCTACAGTCATCTATTTAGCATGTACTTGGAACATAAAGTAAGTTTGACATTTATCGGTTTCTAATGAACGTTACCTTAAAAGGGTCGGTCGTGCCCCTTTGACTTTCAATGTAATTTGGTATTCAACTATTAATGAATCGTTCCTGACTGGACTCCTGTGATAATGGTTCAGATAATGTAGATTCGTATTCATCCACATGCCTGCCTTTTTTTTCGAATCTAGCATTTCTCTTTCTTCTCCCGTCACCCCCTCCTCTCTCTCTCTCTCTCTCTCTCTCTATCTCTCTCTATCTCTCTCTATGTCTCTCTCCCCTTTCATGAACGTCTTCTTTATCTCAGTGGTTAAGCCTTCATTATTATGTGTGTGAGTGTGGGTTTACATTGTATCCCCCTTCCTCCATGCTCCCCTTTCTCCCTCCCCCTCTCTCTCTGTCCCTCTCTCGCCTTTCCCGTTATTGTAAAAAGAAATGAACGAAATATATTTGACATTCTACGTAATTTAGTGCATTACTGGAAGGTTGCGAGCTCATGATCAATCACAATCGCCGCTGCTGCAAAAAAAATCATTCTTCCTATATTTTTTTAAACGCATCACCCAAAGATAATTTCGGTAGACTCTATGATTTGTATTTGATTTAGTAGACATAATGATTAATATATTTGTCAGTTCAACTTTCACCTATAGTTAATTTCAACTGGCATTGAATTGATACCACTGGTTTTTTTTAATATTAAACGCATCACCCCAGGATAATTTCGGCAGACCTTATGATTTGTCTTTGATTTAGTAGACATAATAATAGATTATATTGTCAGTTCAACTTTCAACAATAAATAGTTAATTTCAACTGGCATTGAATTGATACCACTATACCACTAGGCGCATTAGCATGTGAAGAAATAGTGAATTACTATTTGGCTTTTCATTGATATATTCGTGTTAACGATAAGATAAGAACGACAATATTCACGAAAAATATCTAAACCATTATTTTTAATTTGAAAATGATAGCGAAATATAAAAGTTAATTTGTGACACGAAAACAAAAAAATACCGGTTGTACACAGTTTTCATTTATATTAAGTAATCCTAGTACCTTCAAATAATAAACCTAAACCGGTCACGACTTATTATCTTACGTTTTTGTCTCCATCGATATTGGTCAACTCACGTGGAATACGAGGAGTAGAGTGGTCAGATCATGAATATTCATGACATTGTCGCCACGTCTTACCCATTAGATCATTTAGTATGCCGCGAGGAAAATGAGTAGTAGGGTGGTATCGCGCGCAACGCGAGATTGTGTCATTGTAGAACGAGTCGCTCCCGTGAACGCACGGATCGAGGGTCATTATTAACGTCCGGATCGGATCGGAAGGGAACGGTTACAGGAAGAGGTTTTCAAACTTCCAACAATACGTGAAGAAAGTGAAGATAAGTCAATCCCTGTGTGATTTAACACCAATGATAGGAGGCTAAGGCCAATTGTTGAGAATGGAGGGAGTCGGGACGACCGAATCCCCGAGGCCAGGAGGGGTTAGTCAGGCTTCAGAAGGGATAGAATCATTTTTGGATTTGGAGTTTCAGAACTCCACTCTCCCGTTCGTCACTGAAAATGTAAGCAAAACGAGATGCTTTCAAGGATCTCCAGAATGTGACTGGATGTTCCATGGTTATTACAGCGATCTTACACAGTTAGCCAGCGTCTACATCATCTTCATCGTCATCTTCGTAGTTATCATGGCCCTGGGAATAGCTGGCAATTCGATGGTCATCGGTGTCGTCTGGTCAAATCGGTCTATGAGGACTCCGACCAATTATTACATTGTCAGTCTGGCGGTCAGTGACCTTTTGGTAATCACGTTTGCCATGCCGCTTAAACTTATTGAATACACAGCGGATGTCGATCTTAAGATATTCAACACGGCTCTCTGTTCTTTCGCAGCCTTTGTCATGCCGGCAGTGGTTTTTACCAGTATCTGGACCCTAGTGGCCATCTCGATAGACCGGTAAGTGTTATCGACTGTTCCGCTCATTTTAGACATTAATAATCCAGCCAACGGCTAGAAAACACATTATGATAAGGATATATCCGGTCGGGAATGTGTTAGGAATTAAAGGGAAGCTTAAGAACGTAAGCGCTACCTTTAATGAATGTGATGTTTGGTGTTTATTTTTTTAAACTCCATATCATGATTATTAACAAAGAAAGTAACGAAATACAGTATGCAATAATATGCAATAATTGTATAGATTAAAATATATAAAACAAAATTCAAATGAGAAACTGGCCTAGGTCAAGTTTTATTATTAACAATCCAGGCCAAAAAAGTCACATTTTATGTAGGTTAGAAACAATGTATGTGACTGATGTATAATAAACATCATAAAAAAAGAACAAGTTTTAGCGGAACTCTTCATTCATACAAAACCAGAATTGATGAAAGTACGCATAGAAAGAAAACGGAACGTGAATAAAAGAAAGCAGAAGGAGAAGAAAAGGGGAAAAGGGAAAGAGCATCACACCGTTTCCTTTTCTAAGTATGAAAATATGCTGAATTCAGCATTCGTATCAGAGTCAGATCACACCGATGTTATAAGTCAAAATGTTGTTAACCAGTTCTTACATAGAAAAGGAAAGCAAAGGAAAATCTTTTAGAGACTTGATACAATATCGTGTATCGGTAGATAAAAAGAATGGTTTCTATCCAATATCATACGCGAAGTTAACCAGTCTTCTGAATATTTTGAAACACAACTCGGGATGTAACCCCTTTTGTTTATCTTTTGTCACACCGGGAAAAACAAAGTAACCATTCAGTGTAATGGTAGATTGGTCACAATAATATGATTACGAAAACTCGGAGATTTCCTGTCTTAACAGTAGACAACTTTTCTTAAAGCATTATTCAACTTCCTTTGATCAGTATAATTTTCGATCTTTTTCATATGCCAATTGAAATGTAATCGTGGATGTCACCTGTCCCGAATAATCTCATTCTTTTTTTGTTTTACTTGTGTCCTTATCTTTTTATATTTGTTGATGAGAATAATATCACCAATTGAACACTGGGATATTAGATATACAATCTAAAAGGAGGGGATATTGAAATGTGTATTCTGCTCTTAAACGTTGACTGCTCTAATTAATGATAAAACCGACAAATACAATCGCTAAGTGAGAAAGGCTTGACAATCCATCATCTCAGAGCAGGCATTGAGGATTTCTTAATAATTAAATATTCGGTTGATAACGAAGATTCCTTCTCTCTCTATAGATATGGTGATAGTAATAGCAACAATGATCATAACATGATGATAATAATGGTTCTTATTCCACTCAACTGTACTGGTTCACCATATTATCTCACATAAGTCCAATATTTTACCAACTGAAAACCCTAACAGTATTCGACATAAATTCGCTACAAAGTTTACTACTAATGTTTAAGTATTTATATAATAATGCTTCCTCTTTAATTTCAAAACGTTTACACTCTAAATAAAGCCATTCACTCTTACCCTACTCGTAATTCCTTAAATTGTCATCTAGTCAACCCGAAATTACTTATTGCCATAGATTCATACGACACCATTGCCCAGACCTATGGAACTCTTCCAGAATCTACCAAATCACGTTGCTCCCTCTACTTATTTAAGGCCAAAGTTAAAACGATGTTAATATCAGAATATTCAAGGTAAAATTGTTGTGTTAACTCTTCAATCTTGATCATAATATCATCTCTTCTTTCATTCGAATCATCATCACCATCGTCATCATCATCATCATCATCATCACCATTCTCAGCATCATCCCCATTTGCATTGTCAATATCACCATCCTTATAATTTGTATTTTCAATTACTTATCCATTCTGCTCAATAAATGTGATAATCTATTTCATGAGACTTTTCGTATTTTCAAGCGGTCTGCTTACAATGACAGTCCTTCTTTTATAATGTTTGATGAAATTGAGTATTAATGACATTGTATCATTTTGTTTTTGAAAATAACAATTGTTATATACATTTTGCTTAATTATTATTCACTGTCAGAAAAATACTTATCGTATTTTATATTACTACTGTTATCCAAAAACTGCAAATCAAATCAACTCAACTTAGCAAATCTCTTTATAAAACACGGCAGTCGCTGCTATCCATCAAACTTAAAGATAAAGTTGAGTTCTGGTCATGCGATTGCATTGTGAAAGTAAAGGTGTGGAATCGATCAGAAAAGGTTGATCATCTAGCATATAAGTATTGGTTCCAAAATCATAAAAATGACAAGAAATTTGGCCCAGTCTTGGTAAAGTTACAAGCACTGTACACATAAAGATTTATATGGGACTACAGGAACATGTGGTATAAAAATCCGTCCCGATTTTTATGATGTTACATGCCATATTTAGAATATTAGGGCATTTGAAGAACCATGCTTTTCAGGGAATATGTTTTATCTGATGTTCTTCCACACTTGCATATTACAATGATAACGCTCACAAATTATTTTTCACCTCTTCCCGGAACTCAACCTTCTCTTTAAACGCATTATCCATCGGCACCCCCGGGGGGGATATAATCATTTCCACACATGCAGGCAGACAAAACAGTTTGAAATCCTTTCAACCAATGTTTCACACATCCGCTTTTGAGTAGCTAAGAACCAGGGCAAGGACTTTACTCTGGTCTTAAGAAATCAAGAGGTACAGACCTACCCTGAATATAAAGAAATTTTCACTAACCAGTCATATTCTTGCATCATTCTTTTTACTTTGCAATCTATTTAACTATGTAAAAAGTCTTTAAGATGTGATAATTGTCTTAAACGTTTGACAATAGATTTAAATCTAAAATCTCCCGATGCCCAATGTCCAAACTATCGGTTATACGCATTGCGATGCCCGTACATATGGCCTTGCAAGATATCATGTCGGCGTTGCTAGGATTACAAATCTCTTCACAAATATTTGATTCATTCAGCTTTCCATTTCTCCCTTGGGTGGAGAGTGGCAATAGTGATTAATCAAGTATAAGTAAAGGAGTAGAGGGGACTAACTTTTAAATCAAAGTTCTGACTCTCCGAATCTGCCTTGGAGCTAATTTTGACCTTTCCGTTGTCAAATATTTTCAAAAACTTTTTTTGAGACTGCAAAGCTTCAGATTTCTTTTCACAAAATGATCACTCGTCTGTATTTTTAAAGTTTTGATATACCCCATGATCAGCACTTGGCTATATACTCAGTCCCTCGTAGTTTAAGAAAAGCTTCCATATCCACAAAGGTGCAGCTATCCAGATGTTTGATAATTATATCCTTATTTTGAAAACTTTACTCACCAGCATTATTTCTGGAATAAACACACAAAGCACACTCTTATAATCAATAGTTGCAATTTGCACAGTGATATGATCGTGTATGTTTCCACGGGAATATACTAATTTGTATAGTCTATTTTTTTTACCGCTCGGATTAAAAGATATGGGTTTGCAGTAATGAACATTGAGGATGTTGAGGATTCTTCAAATATAATAAATAAATGATCACACATTTTCGTAGTAATTGGGATAAATATAATTTTCCGTTTCATATACCCTTTACTATCCCCAATGAGTATTATCAATTTGTGTATTGCTTCGCTTAATTCCGTGAAAGTGTCAATTTAGGTATCTTATGCACAGACCTGAATTTAGAGAAAATATGATGCATTTCTTCTTAGAAGCATTGGGAGCTGATCTGAATGCCGAGGGATCAATTGCCATTAAAGCCACGCCGGAGCAGAAATGTACTTATACCTCCTTAGACAGATACAAGTAACGATAATATTATTTTGCTGTCGAAGTTGAGACGTAAACCGTGCGTCATTTATACTTTAGAAGGGTGCACAAACACGTATTACTACCTTAATCACATGGTAATAAAGAGGCATCCGCAATAAAAACATCTCCATAATACATATGCAGAAATGGTGTTAGTTTTTCTTAACAAAAGAAGCCTTTATAAAGACGGTCGTTATTTAGGCATAACAAGAACTTTGTCTGGTGTGTTATTAGCGTTTATACTTCAGAGTTTATCCTCTGTCTGAAAAATGAAAGACCTGGAGAATAATTTCAGAAGAGAGAGAAAGAAAGAGAATATGCTAAGGATCTAAGGAGGGTGACGATATTGTGTACAAGGGAGTTTCATACTGTTTGACCCGCTTGATTGATTCTGGTGATAATATACAGTGTGAGAAAGAAAAAAAGTTTACACATAGAAAATTGCTAATTATTAAAAAAAATCATCTACAAACAGTAAATTATTATACATCAAATGAAAGAGTGTTTTATCACAAATCATTTGGTATCATTTTGTGTGGTATGTGTTCACGCTTGGATGAACAGGAGGTATTGTTTGCGAGAGTGCAAACATTGACTTGCGCCTGAGCTGCTTATGTGATGTTTGAATAAAATAATTGGGATTCTGGTATTAAATCGGTTGTTGCAGATCCAAATAACACCCCTAACAAAATTAATTGTGCCACACATATCAAATATCGAATATCAAATATCAATGAACATTTGTGCGCGTGTGTGTATGCGTGTGTGACTTTGCTTGTGCAAAAAGCATATGCAATGCATTTCATTTGATACATTCAATTCATTCTCTCACTCCGATAATCCGAACATAATACATGCTGTAGGCATCACTTTGGCGCAAGTCGATTTTTGTACTCTCGCAAATTATGCCTCCTGTTCATCCAAGCGTGAACACATACCACACAAAAATGATACCAAAGGATTTGGGATAAAACACTCTTCCATGAGATGTATAACACTTTACTGTTCATAGATGAGTATTTAAATAATTAGCAATTTTCTAGGTGTAAACTTTTTGTTGACCCACACGGTATATTTAATTGTTACTTGTCTGTATGTACCTGTGTGTGTGTAATTGGGTTTTAACAGACCTGTATCAACCAGATATGATTATTTACGTCTGAGGACCGACCTTTAACGTCACCATCCGAAAGACATGTCCATCCGAAAGACAGTTTGAATGGATGTACCTGTATATCTATTAAAAACTTAATTTATCATAATAATTTTATCATTAAAATCAAAACAGTGATCTTCTTTATAAAAACAAATGAAGAACTTTAGAATGTATATATAATAAAATATAATTGTTTTTTGTTGCAATTATATAAATATATCAGTGGGATACCATTGGGAACAAGCAAGGGGAGAGAGGCAGAGAGTGAGGGGTGTGACGGAAGAAGAAAGAGAAATGCTAGATTCGAAAAAAGCAGGCATGAATCTCTAGGGGGGGAGAGCATTCCACATCGAAGGCCCTGCATTAGCAAAGGTTTTTTTTCCGCCCCATACTTTAGTCATTGAGCTTTTTAGGAAGAACAAGAAATTCAGAGTTTTGAGATCTGGACGAAATGTAATGATATATCAAAGTAATATTATACTGTAGTCAAGAGCCATGGAAACAATGAAATAAAAGCAAAATAACTTTGAAAACAATGCGTTCACTCATAGGCAACAATTATATTTTTTTGAGAACTTGTGTGATGTGACTGTGTTCGTTCTAAAGGTTCACTATACGAACAGCAGCATTCTGTTTATTTTGTAATCATGCAAGCTGATTTTAAGGTAAGTTGAACAAAAAAGAGCATTTCCAAAAGCAAGTGTAATCTTCTCTGTGGCATTGTGAGTGAGGTATTTACGTATAAATCCTAAGTTACTTAACGTAAGTAGTGACTTCTGCAACAAAGTGATCGAATCACCAACGATTCGATTTTTTTCCAATTTTGATATAGGTACAAACAAAATATCCCTTGTAAGATGGAATAGTTTCGGGTTCAAATTTGATCTTGACGTCCCCCAAAACTTGGGAATTGGCAGTTTGAATTTCAGTTTGGGTTGAGATTTGCACTTGTATGGATTCGACATCAGTTTTGAATCCTTGATTTGTGATCGAGCAGAGCTGGGATTATTTTTTTCCTGATTCGTACCTTGGTTATATACGGACCTAACGAGGAAGCTAACCCCATTATATCTGATTAAACAGCTGCGTCATAGCATAAGCTCTATTCTATAGCATTCATTCATTGCATTCATTGTGAGACATAAAGGAGTTTAAGCCCTTGGCCAAAGAATGAATAAACAAAGAGAGGTAAAACAAATATATAGAATAAGAGAGTGACATTGTAATTACAACATCGAATTCAATGATGTTAGTAAATGAACGAATGCATACAGATTTATCGAAGTAAATTCGGTAAAGTGGTAAAGTGAGTTTGGAGGTCTGAAAACGAGGGCAAAGGTAGAAGGAGGGGAATAAATAACGCTGAACAAATTCTTCGCGTCAAAGAAGATAATGCCACATTGAAAATGTATACGTATGAAGTTAACCATAATTCATGAATGTTACTTTTCACGACTTTAATGTACACTTATATGATTATGATAAAAATTTATGTTTTGGGGCGCACCATTTGTCCTCGTAATGAATACATATTTTCATGTCATTATTGAATCAAAACTAAATTCACTACCTATTTTCAAATGTAACAAAATGCAGACCTAAGAAAGAAAAACAATGCGCATACTACGTTACGTCGGCTTTCAAGGCAAAAGTAATCAACAATGTTTTCCCTTTCTCAATACGGCAGCGAAATAAAGCGTATGAAATATTCTGCTTGATATAGAACACGAACAACGAAACATTGACGTTGAAAACATAGATAAGTACATATTTATGAATAAATTCCTAAGTGCATTTGAGCATCCAAACCTAAATATTCACTTGGACTCTTGGACCTCTAGAAATCGAAGAGACTGCTGTCTTAGTGAGATGTGAACGTATCAAGCCCAAAATGAAAAGGTTAACCACATTACGAAAGAAAGACATGATAAAAGCGATGAGACAAACAAATAAATTATTACGCGTATATGAATGGCCAGTTGTGTTGACAAACAAAATATATAAACAAAAGAAATTAAACAAATCAGAATGAAAGCGCAAAATAAAGACCTATGCATATTTTCTATTTTGTGCTGGTTGTATTAAGCCCGTTGCATACCGGGCGTACATCATTCACCTCATGTAGGACGGCGTCAGTAACTGACGCGTCATGTGGGGTGTCACCGTGCAAAAAGACTGAGACTGGAAAATAAACATTATAAACATGGCGTGTGTATGCGTCAGATATCTTCGCAGGCGTGTATTAGCGCAGCTGATGACGTAATTATAATGACGTGCTGTGTGCAACAGCTATTGTAAGATAAAGAAATGAAAAGAGCACGACAGTCACGTAATTGGATTGTACAGCGATGGTATTTCGCTTCATGTGTGAACGGAGTTTCAATAAGGTGGGTCAAAAGTAGACCAGTGGTTCGACACAATCAGTGAGTGACTCGATAAAGATTGCTCTTGACATTGTTCTGTAAGCAATCGATCAGTCATGATGCCAGTTCGTTCATGTGTATGAAGTTCTTGATTTAATCAGTCGGTTGGAGACAGTCGAATCGTGTTTTTTCTTGGTAGGCCTATGTCAACCCCACGGGGCCTCTTACTTCAGGAGCATCTATGTTTTAAAGAAGGCGGAATTGTGTTTAGAAGGGGTATTACAATATTCTCATCAAGTTACATGCTTTGTATGTCACTTGAAACTAAGTCATCATTTCATATTATTTCCGCCATATTACACATATTATAAGATGAATTGATATACGCAATATGAAAAAGACATATAATCGTAAAGAGGTTCAGTAACGGGGTTTTTTGGTGACAATTATTTGAGAAATTGTAGTTGTAAGTTTCCTTTTGATTTATTCTACATTTAATTGTTGACTTGTACCTGAAGCTAAATTATTTCGATAACATTAAAGCTAATGTCAGACGTGGGGTAAAATCACTTCAAGAATGAGACTCGCAAACTGCTGCAGGAAGCCGCAGGATAATCATAATAAATCAAAGGATTACCGAAAACTGTAAACTTATTTATAAAAGAAAAAACAATTTCAAATCATTTTCGGAAGAATCACCGTATTCTTGCAGAATTTCATAGTTAGATACACTAGATAATAATCATTTTATCAAGATATTTTCACAGATATAAACACATATATGCCACATATATGGCACACGCATTCGAACACGCACACGCACACGCACACTCACACGCACACTCTAAGATTTTGATTGCAGCTACCTGCATTTCAAACCACAAAGGCGACATGTCGCGACATTATGTCACAGATATTCCGCGTAAAGATGCATCGCACGATTTATTCTGCGGTACTTATGCGGTTTATTTACAGGTTATCTGCAGATTTCCTGCGACAGCTTATATATACCTTAGCAGTGGTTTTACCTGACGTGTGATGGTAGATAAAAATATTTTAATATGAATTTAAACAAGTTTTATGTTATTTTGTATGCAAAATTATAAATAACCCCTCAAGTAAGATTTTACTGACGTAAGATAATTATGTATAGATCTATCATATCTCAAGAGAATTTGATGCTCACGACCATCTTCCTACGAGGAACATATATATACATGATACATGCTCTATCAGTTTGTAATCTGAAGAAAGTGTAGAGTTTCCATCATCCAGTAATGATCCTAAGCACTGTTTCTCTTCAACAGAATGAAAGGATGGAAATATGATGCGACAGATATTCGAATACCCTTAAATTCTAGAATTCTTTCATCTCCCTTCTGGTCATCGAACTACCATAACTGGGAACGCCTGCGACCCCTTCGTTATAAAGACACAGCCCCCCAAGGCAAATGTTACTTAGGCAAAAGAAGAGCAATTGCTGCTGAAGATTGGGAAAGCTGAAGAAAGAAAGAGGTAGGAGGCAACCGTTGATGGAAAGTGACTCGTGTAAGCGGCAGCGCCTAGAATTTGAAGCGTAACTTTGGAGGCGATGATCAGGGGACTTGATTGTCAAGCGGGTCGGGAACGAGGGGCTACACCATTTCCTAGATTATTATCGTGCTCAAATCTGCCCTTCTGGGAACTCGTTTTTGAAACCTTAGCGAAGTATAGATACACCGAGACCCGCGTGTAGCGTTGAGAAGGATGCAATTTGTCAGTTTGAGGGCCGGTGGAGGAGGGGGTTGGGGTGGAGACGAGAATTCTACTAGTAGGCATACAAAATAATGCAGCTTGACTGTCGATTTTTCTCAAGTTGCTGAATAATACATCTCTATCTATATTGGTCTTGATGTTTTTATACAGTTTCCCCCAGAATTAGGACTGAGGCTTATTTAAAAATTAGCCATATTTTTGTTTGTTTAAAAATCATGTTAGATGTTTTGAAATGTAAAATTTCAAGAAACTATGATCTTTTAAAAATATTTTTATGTGGTGCATCCACTATTCTATTTTGTTGAGTTAGAATAATTTCTCTGTATTACCAATGGTCCGGATATCCTGCATTATCTCTTACTTAATTACATACGTCCAAAATTGATTATGGTGCTAGCGCCGATATTGTGAAATGTTGCTCAAGTTTTTTAAAAAAGGAACTCTGACGTTTCTTTCTTTTTGCCCACAGACGTAATAGATGTCACCTTTGATAATGCGATTCGTTTTTATAGGTGAATGTTTATTTAATTCGACTTTGTATTTTTTGTATGTTGTTCCTTTAATGTACATTGCTTGAATTCCAATAAAAGTAAACTTGACAGACGGATGCTTTCTCACTAATAATGTAATACTATCACTATCAATTAGTGAAAAAGGGGGATGGAAATTAATCATAACGGGTAGGATGAAAGGAAACGATGAGGAAAGTTTATTTTAATAACAAAACGGAAAGAAGTATGACGAAATGATTTTAAGGCTCTTTGAAACAACTGTGTTTGCTTTACCAGTCAGATTTAATTACATTTATGACATTTCATAACACTACACGAGGGATCAAAAGCGGACAGCACCTGCTCTATGTAAACATCGATTCTTCTCCTTCGTTTGAGTAACAACCTAGACGAAAACGAACAGGATAAGACGATAAATCAGGCAGTTCAGATATAAATAAGAAATCTAATTCAGAATGGATTTTTAAATCGGCGCCAAGCTATAAATCAAAAGAGTCACTATTTTCAACATTCCCCGCGACATATGAATTAATGAGGCAAATGTTGTTGGAGATGGTGTGAGTGTATCGTATGAGCTTATGGAGGAGAAGATGGGAACACTGAGACGCGTGATGGTTAACACCATCCACGTTTTTACAGTACTCATATTACCCTTGAACTTGGGTTTAATATCACAATTTAGGAGACATTCAACTTGAGTCATAGCTGCATGTAAAATGTATACCCCAGCAGACTAATCAATCAGATAAGACGACCGGTCTGTGCTTTTGGTGAATCATTTTAACGTCTACTACCATCTAACAAACGTTTTCGCACCGATGTATCTTTCGCCTGTCTGTGTAATTATACAAAGAGCGCCAGTGCTGGGGGAAGGCTGCTACAGTAACAAGTTTGGTGGACTACGGCGCCGCTGCCCCTGCCCGAGTCCGGACAGGCCTTGCGGGCATGAGCTCCCGTGTTCCTTAGGGAGCTCGCCGCAATGCCGATATCCGAATAGCCACCAGTTGTCAATGGAGTGAAACCAAGAGGGGTATAGAGCGTTGTGCAATATTGTGATGATGCTACTGGTCTGTCCCCGTAGGCTGGTGACAACAAGCCCCCCTTTTTAAAATGATTAATACGAACTAATCACACAAATCTCAACGCGAGAAAGAAGACAAGGATGTAATAACCGAGGACACTGTCTTGTTTGGCAAAGTCTGGCAGAGTTACGAAGACAGTCCTTCCGGGACTTGACCATGATCTTTTCATGATATTACTGTTCACACTGGTGAATGCTAAAGAACCCTGACAGATGCAGCTGTCAAAATCAGCATCGTAAAAGAAAGTATAATATAGCGTGTATCATACAAACAAAAAGCAAAATCTTGTGAAGAAAGTGAATCGTATAGATCGTCATTCTCTCACAGATGATTAATTTCATCATACATTAAAGTTTCAGTGAGCAATCGATCTTTCAAGAAAGCTCGACTAAATCCGACACCACAAAAAGCGTAACGATGGACGGATATAGTTGGCAGCATTCAAAGTGCACTTCTTTTTGGGCTTTTACAACCGCAAAAATGAATTAGGGCTTGTCAACTCTTCCTCTGCTTCCGACCATACTGATATTTAAATATATACCATTTTTTAATATCATACATTAAGCAAATAACAACATCTAATAAAGAAATATATGAATATAACACGTATTAACTAAGAATGCGTTGTGGAAAAACACAGAATAAAACGAAATTGATGTTGACGATTGGATTCTCTCTTTTTTTAAAGGTCATTTTGTGTTAATCACCATTCCATTTGTTGGTTGCATGGTATTGAGCGCATAAGACATTAGTGTATATAGAATAAAGGTTTACAGTACCAATATTTCATACTCATACAAGCATATTTTTGATGTTTACTAACAAAATCAAATATTTTGTTTGGTTTAACTATAGAACATTGAATCGAAGTTTTCTTGTCCATCATTATATCGTGTTTATCAGAATGTTTGCCTTTATTTTTATGTTTGCGCAGTCCTCTCTTTTTTCCCATAAACCACTCGAAAATAGTGATAAACTATCTCATTTTATTTCCGATATTTGGTATAATCTCTAGTGGCCTCACTTTTGACGTGATAAACTATCTCATTTTATTCTCCATATTTAATATAATCTCTAGTGGCCTCACTTTTGACATCATGAAGTTAATGAGTTATTTGCCACAACCACAGGAAGACACTCATTCTACTCAACTTGCAGACTGGAGGGAATGGAAAATACATTAACACACACGTACATACACACACACACGCGCACACCCACCCGCACTCACGCACACGCACACACATACACACACACGAACCGGGAATTCACTTTGCATCTTGGGGTAAAATGAACGGGGGCTCTTTTGACTACTCCTATCACAATCGAACTCATGATATCTGTTACAAGTGCCTACTAACTTAAACAATCAATAGCTTTAATACGTATCTGTAAACATCCATCACTTACCAAGGCCCCAGAAATGTCTTAACAATATACTATATCAAACTACTATTCCCCGCGAAACTACTGGGCAACCACTGTCTACATTGTGACATGGCTTATTAATATCTAATAAGAGCCCTTTTAAAGTTCGACCTCTCTTCTCATTTAAGAAGACCAATCTTTTGACCATTTTCAGGCTTTAAAAAAGCATACCACCAACAGGCAACCAGGTTAAAAGAAGATGCACGTTAAGTGCTATGACGAGACATTTTTATCCCCCCCCCCCGTGAAGCAAGAGCCCTTTTCCCTTTACTCCGCTAGCTCATTATCTATACCTTTGATTTAAAGAGTGAGAACGTTTACGTTTGCTGTTATCAACGGATTGTGTTCCCGCTATGAATATGGAGAGGGAAACAAAAAATCGCTCGGTCGCCATGTGACCATATACATTAGGATTAAATAACGTCATGCATCGGAACCAAATAAAAAAAATCTGGTCACTCGCTTTACTCGCTTGCAAATGGATTTTTGGAATCATTACATGCAGTCAAAAAGTTTGACCACGGAGCAATATAACTGCGTAAAGATATATACAATTATTATGAAAGCAATATGTACTGTAATGCATTGATGAATATGAACGGGTATACATGTATACTGTCTCAAAGTAGGGCCTTTTCTGTCATTCCGTTCACCCCTTTAAATGGCCCTTTCCAATAAACGTGCTGAAATTTTGTCTTGGTGCCCCCATTTTGAAAAAGGCACTCCGCCCTTTCGGTATTGAAACAGTTTTTGTCCCTTAATTACATAGATTCCTGTTCGATTCGCATGAACTTGGAAGGCAGCAATCTTACATAGTCAACAATTTCAATTTTTACATCTTTTTGTATACTATGCCAGACATTTTCGAATATCTTGCTATTAAACATGCAAAGAAGCAATCGTCATATGATTTTGTACATTTTCTACCATATTAATTGTTTACCTCTCTCTCTCTCTCTCTCTCTCTCTCTTCCCTTTCTGCTTTTCCTCCTCCTTTCCTCCTATGCGTTTCGCTATTATTCTTTGTCTTTCAGATACCTGGTGATTATCCACCCTCTAAGAGCACGCTCCTTCAACACCCGTTCCCGAGCGCTCCGGACCATTGTCATCATCTGGCTAACCCCCTTTGTCATCCTTGCCCCCTACTTCTACCCCTACCACGTCCTCCACTACTACTTCCAGAGCGAGATGGGGGTCATCCGTCGCCGGATTTGTACCGATCGGTTCATAGATATCGGCGGCCCTGCCTTCTCCATGGCATACAACGTGTTCCTCTTCGGGGTGTTGTTCTTGGTGCCGGTGATCTTACTGGGATTCACCTGCGGATCCATAGCAAAGCGACTCATGAGTCTGACAGAAGACGAAAAGATGCTCAAGAATTCGGTCAGGAAGGAGGATGCAAGCAGAAAAAAGGTATTAAGTAAACCAAATGTTACCATATACATGTTCTTTCCCGTTAACGCAAGAAAAATAAAAACTATTAAGATAACTGTAATGTTGCAGGTCGATCATACCGTTGGAGTATTATATATCAACAATGAAATCGACTTCCAAAATGTTCTTCTTGGATAAAGTTCTTAATTTTATTTTATTAACAAATACATAGGTATTTAATAGACTGTTGCCAGTACAGAGGATTTTCAGGTAAAGGGCAAGATATAGATTTGACTTGGGTCTTGAAGAGATAAGTTTGAAAAATGCAATGTATGACTTTTTTTCTTTTAAGTTTATGAAGAATTTGTAAGTTTAGGCTATTATACTGTCATTGTTAAGCAAACTTTTCTAGTGGACGGCCAAAATCACGAAAAACAACACTTAAAACGGGTTAATCAAAGACCAATATAATGGTAAAGTATAATGTCCACAAAATAGGATGTTAAAGACACATAGTAGTGGGTTCCAAATAGTCGAACGTTATAGGGCACATATAAGTGGGCTCTTAATGGAGAATTTTACACCACTCCGGTGTTAACCCAATACGGATGTTGTCAAGCACCAAGAATGGCCTTCACTTTTACGTCCAAAAATCGGAACGACAGGTCTCATGTAAATGCTTTGCATTTTCCACAATTCGCCCCATATTAAGGGAAAGTCATTTTCTTACATCTCCCTCAATCGAAGCCTGCCCGAAGGCTTTCCGAGAGAAGAAGTGGTGGTATTTTTGCTGGTACATTATACATCCAGCTGGCAATGGGTGAGACACCCAGTAAAAGTATTTCCACAAAGTCCGGTGTCAGCGAAATTAATTATGACCTCCTGCGCATGGAGACTCCCTATATACTATAGTATATGCCTTTACGAATGATCTGTACTTTCATCAGTAGGATTAGCACGTTCCAAATAGGAACACTTCATTCATTGTGCACGAGAGAAATTGGTATACAGTAAGTCATGACCAAGATAGATCTTGACACAGAACCTTACTAAGGCGTTGGAGTGTTTAAGTGCGTGAAATGGAAGCATGACTTCACATGACTCGACATAAATCAAACTGTCTCGTCGCATCGCCAAGTACCACTCTTTTCTGGAAGGCGACACCGCGTATTCCGCACCACGGATACTTCAACTTCACGGCAGGTTAACCGTGGAAAATGTATATGAACTTACTAATACAACAAGAAATGGACGATTGATGGATTGAAAGCCACCAGGGATAAATGGCTGCGGAGAATCCGAGATGACTGGTTAATAACAATGAGTGCATTTTGGCAGTAGTTCCTAGTTTTGCTGACACCCGAGTTGAGTTTTAATCGCGTTTAGTATGGAAGTGTTCCAATGAGGATACTAAAAGGCAACAGCCAGGGGCAAAACCTTTGACAACCTGTTATTTACAGTAATATCCATAACTGTTTTCAGCTTAAATACAGAAATTAATTCGGTAATACCATAGCTGGTCAGAATTTATTTTCAATGAAGAAGTCTCTTGGCTCCCCTTGCGAAATCCACTTCAACTCGGAGATAAGGTCAAGAACAATTTAACGTCATCCATTGACACCGCTTTGAGAGTCAAAGGAATGGTAGAAAATTTCAAGGGAAGGGGAGCTAACGTTTTCTTCCTTTAAACAAAAAATCAATATAAAGTATCTATTGTTCATACACAGAATATTGTGTAAAATGTCGAAAGTAACAATACATGCCGACACACACAGCAGATATTATCACCGACGACGAAATTCCATTGCAACACGACATTGACCTAAATCTTGTTACCCCAACCCCAATTGTTTAACCCTAGTAGAGAACTTTGGGACTTTAGGGCTGTGGCATTATATGACACATTATGCGCCACGATCAAGAATTGCTACTTTTAAAAATGTCCATGAACGAAAGCTTTAGTTGTCGTGGTCACGGTGACTTTATGTTGCACAGCGACAACATGCCGCAATAATACAGAAAGAAAATCATAGAGAGAAACTGAAAAGCCAACAGACAGATTTTCACGGAATTGATCGAACTACATACGAAGACATTCCTTTATCCCCTGACTATTTGGCTGACTTTCATTTGATCATCCAATTTTAGAGGAACTATACGTGCGAAAGCTCCAACTATTCTAAGAAAATGTAAAGAACCAAAGTGCCACTGCGAAGAACAAATCGAGAGTAGACTGAGTGAAATCATAGCTTGGGTATATTTGTCGTTAGAAGATCTCCTTCCAACACCTCTCTACAAAGTGTGATTTTTTTCATCGAGGAATTGTCATCCGCAGGCACTTTGCTACACCCCCGTCGGTAAATCTGTAGATTTATGTTTTTCACAATTCCCCGATCACAAAGTCTTGTAGGGATAAGGAATTTGAAAGCGAATTGCGAAATACATGAACGGGCAAAAGGTGTCAGAAGCTGTATCGTTTTACATCGCAGTCGGACGTACGAGCATCCAACATGCTGAATATTTGTACTATTTGTTGTCCGCCAAAAGGAGTGACGCCAAGCAAGCATTTCATTTGTTGTTGGAATTATTACCGACAATCCTTGAATTGCCTGTTTATCTTGATCGCATTTCCTTATGAATGTGGAGCGGGAATAAATTAATTAGTAAGGAATTTAAAACTATGCCGTGAAGATTCTTTTAAGACAAGTTTTTACCTTGATCTTATTGTTGCACAACGTTTTCGGCGCTCACAACGTTCAAAGAATTTAACAGGTTTTTCTGTATTATCGCTGAAAGCGTTACTGAACGAATACCACGCTGCGTTGTACCCTATTACGTGTTCTGTTTATAAAACTAATGAATTGCCACTCACATCAAAGTATTTATTTGTGCTGCACAAGAATAGAATGTTGCACCTGCTCAGCATTTGGCTCCGACAATAAATCTCGCATTTTTCAGAAACGGAGAATTTTTTTGAATGGATATAGTTTAAAAACAAATGTCCAAATATGATATCTACTTTCAGTTTCCCGTTTTCTGCCTATTTTCGTCATAAGACCCATAGCTTTTCCTTCTTCAAATCTCATTTCTTAAATCAACAACAGCATTTCCTTTCCCCAGTGACGAATTGTCTCGGTTATGCTCTAGACAATTCTCACCCTTCCAATGACCTATTACACTCAATTAATATAATTTTCATGATTTTCACAGTAATGTTCCTGGGGCAAGCGCCTTCAATAAAAAAAAAAAATTTTTTAGGTGAAGAATATTGATTTATTTAACTGTTTGTCGTTTTATATCCTACCACCATTCTGTGTTATAGTATATCATGCATATATACCGGATGGTAAAGGACGTTGTAATACTGCACGTCCAAGAGTTATTATAATACCAACATTTCTCAAGCCTAATATTCACCCCAAGAAATAATTCTCAAGGCGAATAACAAAAAATATAACAAACATATTAGAAAATTACATAAAGGGTACTAAATACATAACATGATTTTTTTTACTAAACTTAGGAATTGCTATGATAATTGTGGTCTGAATTAGCGATCGAATCACACAGTTCTATTTTTTACTCAACTTGTTCCTTTTTTAATTTTCAAAGCAGATGTTTCAGGATTTTTAATTAAATTAAGAAATTTCGAATCTTCAAATTAATAATGCTTAAACATTTGCTTGATAGGAGTCGTCATGTTGTGTTGCTGTCTGTCAGATGTGAATATTTACATCCGGTAGAAAGTGAGGTTAAAGATTTATCAATACATATCTTCGCAGTCGGAGGGCTTGATTGTGATAATGTTTAACAGATGATAAATTAAAAAAAGAGGGATAGATGGAAAGAGAGAGCGAGAGAAGGAAAGAAAGACAAAAGGATAGAGAGAGAGAGAGAGAGAAGGGGGGCGGGAGGGCGAGAGAAAGGAAAATTGAGAGAGAAATAGAAAGAGGTGAATATTGAGAGAGAGTTGAGTTAGAGAGAGTAAAAGAGATCGGGAGAAAGAAAGGAGTACACAATAGTTTTAATAGAGTAATAATATCTGACATTTTTATAGCACACAATGAGCACAACGCAAGGTGCTCACGGCGCTCCAATATTATCCCGATTTCACTATATATGCTACCATGTTCGGTGCTCACAGTCCAAGGAATTCCTTCCTACCGGTATCCATTTAACACCTGGGTGAAGTGCGGCAAAGGTATATTAATGTCTTGCCAAAAGACACTAATGCAGCGGCGGGGCTCGAACCGCGAGCAATGTGATCCACATTCCGACGACGTATCCACTAGACCACGAAGCCTCTACACAGAAAGAGAGATGGAAACGGATGAAATAGAGACGGATGTCTATTAAACGCATGGTGTGTGTGCGCGTGTGTGGGTGTGTGTTGGGAAGGGGGGGGGGGTTAAATGCGGTGGCGGAGTTTGAAGGCACCCCGTGTAAAAACAAACTTCTTGTTACGTGAAAATAAAGCAGTGAATTAAATCCGAGGTGATAATCAATTCCCCAGGACGAAACACGAGAGAGCTAACATTGATCGTCGTAGGATAATACAGCGCTCAATGTTTCAAAATTGGCGTCATTAGATAGAGGTGGAGCATTTCTGTCTCTTTCCCTCTCCGACGCACATCCCCTGAATTAAAACTTGGACTGCCTTGCAACCTTAGCTTGCCGCTACAGTTCGATGCTCTGTATCTAGTTACGGCCTGCCACTTGTCACAGGGTTCCCATGTGAAGTGGACCTACGTGCTATGATCATTATTGCGCGAAGATTAGGGGTGGGTGGTTGAACACCCTCCCAATCATGATAAACATGAAGGTAATCAAATGAAAGACAATCATAAACTGTTGGTATCATTGTAATAAGGGAAAGTGATAAGAGATGGATTCTAGAAAACTGGACACAGAGCAACATCACTTCGTTACTTTAAAACTTGTCTAATAGTACCCCTCCCTTTTTCTGCCTCAATAGCGTCTGGATGTACCCCTATTTAGGAAGGAACAAGGTAGTGGAAAATTGTAGCCGATCACCCTTCCAGCAAAACATGTCACCCGATGGGTGGATGGCGCCTAGAGGTAGGATGAACCAAGACTGCACCTATCACTGTCACCCCCTCTGGCGATTAACAACTCTTTGCGTCCCACCGTGGGATCGTGTTCATGAAACAGAGCTGTTATAGACCATGTTTAAGGGGGTCGACGCTCCCCCTTCAACTTGTAATGGCTCCGCTTCTAAATGGCTGGGAAATCCTACCTCATTTCGTTATAGGACAATGATAATGCGAGCTGAATTGCAGTGAATGGGCCGTCGAGGTTGTGTATATAAATTGGAAGAAAGAAAAGACAGGATGGCTTTCGTGGCCTAGGGCAAGTGATCAAACAAATTACACGGAGCCCCAGGTACTACAATGTCTCCTGACAACAAAATAGATATGATAGATATGAAGGAAAAAAAGTACATCTCAGTAAATTGAGGTGCTCCTATAATTCTCCTCTTCCAAATGATTGTTTTCCGCAAAGGTTTTCTCTTTCATCATACTTCTGTATCAACGAAAATGGGATTTCAAAACGGAAAATATATAGGCCAAGACAGATTGAAAAATAAGAGCTCGTCATGATTTTGATGGCTCCGTGTAATCTATGCTGAGTAGAGTCAATTTAAACAGTAATTGAAGGTCGATTGTTTTCAGTTGCCGAAAATCGATTGTCGGTGTAAGTATGATGACAGAGGAGTGCATCAGAACAAGTCTTCAGTAAAATTGAATGATCACCAAAAAGGGGAATTCATTGATGATTTGACGGTTTCTTTTTTTTTTTTTTTTTTTTTTTTTCTGTTTTTATTGGTTTTGACGGTTTCTTATAACTCCTTGTATGGATGCTCATTTAAAATGACCTATTGTTATACCCTTGAAAAAATATGAAAGGTGCGGTCTTCCAAAAAGAAATGATCAAAATGCAAATTTGTCAGTCGATCTTGTGAATATTCGTTCAAAAAATTATTGATTATAGATTAGTTTAAAACTGCAGATGTGTGGATATTTTATCAAAATGAAAACTATTATGAATAATTATGAAAGGAAATGAAAACTTATAGGATCTAGGACCTTGTATGAGGACCAGCTGGCAAAAATATATACCAATGCAGATGTAAACTATGATAGCACTTTTGAGGAATGATAAGTCATTAGTATTTCAAATGTTTTTTGCTAATTATAGTCATAAGTCATAATGCTTTCACCGATATGCCATGTTGCATGGCACGGGAGATGCAAATATTTAAAAACAAAAAAAGAAAAGTTAAAATATTTTGATTGTTTAAATAAATTGTCAACCTGGGATCTTCCCAAATGCCTTTTATGTCCTTAAAAGGAAATCACATTTAAGATGTCTTTTATTAACTTACATGCAAACTTAATAATGTTAATTAAAAACACAACGTTACATACATGTATGCACACATGCATATTACCTATCACTGAACATGATATTAGCTGATCAAGACAGTGTTTGGCTACATACACGTACGCTGATTTGATGGAAACTAATATGTTGGAGTGACATATCATTTGTTGAAATCTTGATGTAGTACTCAATCCTTCCAAGTATTCACTGGAGAAAATATTATTACTTCCTGATTAACATACAAATGTTCGAAACGGTCCGAGTCCTATTTATCACTACAAGTGGAATCCTTGGCATATCGATTAATTCTAATCGAATTTCATTATAAACAGTAGGAGTATTTGCTATATACTGTTATAATGAAATATATGAATGTAATAATATTATATATCATCATCATGTGATGGGAGAAGACTTCTAAGGGTAGATATGTTTGACAGAGACGACGCTGAAAGGAACAAGCAGAAGAAGAAGCAGAAAACACCTGTATTTCATTAAATCACTGGGCAGTGAAGCTTGCTGCAAGGATATAGAGTTGCTTAGAAAAAGCTACAACCACAAATCTTGGAGGTAGTGTTTGTCACAAGGCACGATATAAAAAGTGATATCCCATTGATACTGCGACCCTTTACTTTAAACGAAAGCGATTGCGATTGATTGGTAATCTCAAATTTTCTTGTCTTGATATCATTATGATTGGAACTCGTTCAAGTTTGTACCAACAAAAATTCCTGCCTCGAGCAACCTGCTACCATTATCACTGAATCGCAATCAAAACGTGAGCATTGTATCGATTCCTGTCATCAAATTGCCTCGATACACATCCGGAAATTGATCCCCATATGAGCTTGCAGATTTGTGTTCTATTCACTTTGAGTTTCATTCAATGGTGAAGAATAATATTTGAAATGGAGGACAGAGTGTGACCTTCATTGTCCCTTCTTTGTTTTTATTTAATTTCGTGCATTGCCGCCTTCCCACAAAAAGTATCTTATATAAAACAAAATTTGTTTTCATGGCCCCATCAGCATGACAAAATCATTCCTTTGCTGAGGAAATTGCATTAGCTGCCAATCAGAAAACGCATAGTATTCAAAATCTTCATTATTTTATACCAGTGTCTCTATGGTAAAGATCCAACCTATCTCGACTCTTTCATCATTCCTTTCTTTCATCATTCCTTACCACTTTGCTAGACCAGGGGTATTTCACTAAGACTAAGATCGAATAACGTTGGACATGACTATGACAGGCCATTCATGCCACTGGTTGCTCTCATCATTGGTCTATCAAGTGACGTCACAAATCTACAGAATTTACTCTTTTTTTTATAGTTCATTGTTAAAGAATAAAGATTACTTACGTTGTAAACTTAAGTTATATTTAAGACTTGGACTTATACTATACGGTAGGCGAGTTATGCCCTTTAAAAGTCTTGAACCAGATGTAAAGAGGAAACAAAACTTATAGATAATCATCTTTAGATAATGCTTTTTCCTTCCATAAAGAACAAAAACAAATGTTAAATTCTGTTGATTTGTGACCACGATTTGTATTGTCCCTTGAAAGACCAATGCCAGGAATGGTGAGAAAGCAACCAGTAGCATGAACAGCCTGCCATGAACAGCCTGCCATAGTTCAAGTCCAACTTAAGTTGATCTTAGTCTTTGTGAAACACTCCCCTGGTCTTCGTTCAAGTTCAGACTGCACCATACTCCATGTGCCCAGAAAATCAGTAAAGCTGGTGATAATGCTTTTCAGGCCTCTCCACTACGACTGGGGAATGACCTGTCACGATCTGTCCGCCTGTTCCCTTCATTTTCTTTTGTTGAGAAGGCTCTCGAAACTTTCCTATTCAATGATTATCGTAAACATTTGCTGTGTATCATTATTTATATTGTTATTAAATATTAATGTGAGCAATAAATCAATGGCAACTAGACGAGAAACCCATTAAATTGAACTATGCAGAGTTTGCTTCTTGACATCGTGCGATTCTCTCCAACTTGAATATTGTTTTATTTAGTGCCGCTTCATTCGTTTAAGAAAATTACTCTTTGAGGGATCTAAAGAGTTCACCGATGAGGAATTGGGTTAATTTGTTTTTATTCTTCACAATAATCATACGTGGGTAACCTCCTCTCCCAAAAGCGTTGTTATATCCAGGTTAGACGTTGAGTACATAATATTTGTTGTAATGGATGGGACGTGGTCCAAATTATCCGTATCTATGGATTGTAATGCGATCGGATGTTCATCTTCGTGATGGTATATGTCCCCAAAGGATTATCTCTCTCCCCCTCAGTCGATCTCGATTACCATTTGCACGTCTATACGTGTTGGAAGGGATGGGGTGGTGGCCGGAAGATTAACATGATGAATGGCCGTCGTCGACCAAACGGGATTCGACGCGCTTGATTATAAATCGTGTTATCAAACAAATCATTGCGGTAGAAAGGCTGTCATAAGAACGTCATCAAAGGAAGATGAAATGAAGTGCCCATATGGTCCTCTCTCTAGATCGTCGTTAGAGTTTAAAGACGACAATGATGAAGTGTTCCATCCAGTGATAAATATTTGCTCTCCATTAAATCATTTTTATTTGTCTGCCTACTATTTAGGAGAACATAATGAGACGTTCATAAGCCACCTCGAGTTCCAATGGAATATTAGTTATTATTGTTGCCTCATGAGTATATCATTTAACCATTAACCAGTTACGTCAGTAAAGGCGGAGCGTCGATGTAGAATAAAATTAGTCCATTTGAAGTAGTTGCTGGAATGAAAATCAAATATTTCATTCCAAGTTCAGCCGAGGTGAAGCAGGAAAAATATAGAATGTTCTTTTAAGTTTGGGGTAAAGAATATCAAAGTTAAGTTGTGGTTTGAGCTTCTCCTTACCTAACACCTTATATGAAAAGCTTTCTATCGTCGGTTACCATACAATATCTCAATAACCATACATGCAGAGGGACCCTTGTTAGGTAGCCTCCGTCGAATTCTGTCCTTAAAAGACTTAACTTTTATTCCAGATGTCCCCATTTCATCATTAGCACAGGCAATGTGCTCCCATTTAGATTGTGTTTCATTGCCCTATTAAAACTTGATTACTCTAATTGTGTCTCCTAAATTTGGTTATTCATGTAATATGTTATTTTTGATTAAAGGAAGTGAAAGATATGTGATGATATAATTGAAATAAAAGGAGACGATTCACCACGCTTCACCTTGTTTTAGACTGCAGACCCTCCCATTCCCATTCGCAACCTTCATGCATACGACACCACGTCCCACTAACAAAACACAGGTGTGCAAATTTGGCGGCTTTTTCCGCGCGTGCGTGCGTACAGGGAACGTGGGAACGTGCGCAAGTGGCCCCTTTTACGATCACTCAGCAAAGGTTTGCATAGTGTAGAATTATGATTGTGGGTAATTGGGTTATTGGTACTCTGCACAATTGCACAATGTGTTGGTTGGATCAGACGACCTGACTGTATAAAGAGAGTTGGCTTGTATTCCCGAGCCCCCGGGACACGCTGTTACACTCGATGCATTAAATAACCTGTTACAAATTGCCTCTCCAACATCAAGGCGATGTGATAACTAAAGGAAGTAAGAGCTAAGGAGTTCAAACGGCCCATAACGACTCCAAAAGCAAACAAATTAGGATGGTAGTCTACATCAGAAGATCCTCAATTAATATTATCGGTTGAAGAAGAATGAAATTAAAATGATAATATTCACACGCCTCGAATACTTATCTCTCCTGCACATTTCCCAGTGATGGTATTCTACTTCTAAGAGCAAAAAATACATTTTTTAATTAGTATAACAGTTCCAATGCTAATTCAGTGAGAAAGCACTTTATTTGAAAGAAAGTCTTTTATTCACATAATAACTGTAGCATAACTTTTACACATTTTTAATCAAAAATTATCAATCGCATCACCGTAACATTTGTTTGAATAAAGTCCAAAATAACTTTTTGTTTCTGTCATTTTATTTTGTTACGAGCAAAATAATAAAAATCTTGTTTTTTTTTCTTCCAGTTTCCTCCTAACGGAATTTGAGGTGAAATAATTTCGATCCGTGATCACTGTCTATAAAACATCAATGTCTTCCTCTTTCTTTTTTAACGGTCACCACATTTGTACAAAAGGGGTTTCATTTCAAAGGCTTTTGAAACATGTCTGTATTCAGAGAATGTTCAGGATCAACTTGATTTTCTTCACTTTTGTGACGCTTTTGTCATTACTGCAAATTTGTTCGAAGCCCTGATTCAATGATTTGCTGAAATAATATCAATCAAATTTCGTTTTAGAATAGGTGTTTAAAGAGCAAGTAGGGTAAATAACCGTGTCTTTTTAATGAGTATTTTCAGTATTAAATGCCTTCATGACAAGTTCTCGTTTTATTCCGCAAAGATTGTTGGAGCAAAGTAATCCGTATTCCAACTCCTGTGATACGAGAACTTGTATTACGTTAGGTTTTTTTTTTGCAGGAGGAAGATGCGTAGTAATAATAAACAATTATTTGAATTTGGAATGTGGAAGAGAATCCGGTCAAAATAAACATTATGTGTGAACAAACAGTGGATATTTTTGGAACACTTTAAGGGTGTTGAGAGACCACGTGAACAAATTTACACCATTTAAAAAACTTAATGGCATACTGTGGTCATGAAGAGAATCACGTAATATGCGCACAACATAATTACCACATGACGATACGCAGGCGCGTACACAGGGGGGTGTTTGGGGGGGTTAACCCCCTCTTTGGTATTTTTATGTGTGTAAACCCCCCAAAAAAACCTAAAACCCCCCCCCTTTGGATTTTTTTTTTACCCCCATGGCTGACCTAAGAAAGGTGACCTTACCCCCCCCCCAACGGAGCAAAATGTCAAATTTGCAAATTTCGAGACCAAAAAAAAAAAAAAGTGTCCTCTTACCCCCCCCCCCCCCCACTGAGCGACTTTTCGGCTGGCTGAGTCGTTGCGATTTTTTTTTGGACTCCCTAAAAAAAAAAAAAGTGTCCGCTTACCCCCCCCCCCCCCCCCCCCCCCCCCCCCCCCCCCCCCCCCACTGAGCGACTTTTTGGCCGGCGCGATTTTCAAATTTTCCTGAGTCGTTGCGAAATTTTGGACCCGGTTTTAAACCCCCCCCCCCCCCCCTTCAAAAAATCCTGCGTACGCCACTGACGATACGTATGTCTAACAGGATATGACACAGTGTGGTCACATATAAAACCACACAGTTTGCGTACCGTAGTGTTACCTGTAAGTGGAACTCGGAACATCTACATAATGTTGACATAGTGATGATCATGGAGAGAACACCCATAGAAAACACAGAAAAGACCACGAAGGATAGCCCACGACTTATTGTAGGCACAAAAAAAAAGCTCTATAATTTTTAAAAACTGATTTGGGAAAACTGTCAGAGCGATGATTGCATGAAAAGTTGGTAATCAAACTGTGTTCATACTTCGTGTCAAGCTTTGGCTGCAGACTAAACCACAGTGTGAACATAACTTGAATTTAGAACACTGTCATAGTGATGATTGCGTGAAAAATTGGTATTGAAATTGTGTTCAGACTGCGTGTCAAACTTGGGGTGCAGACTGAACCACAGTGTGTATGCTTCACAGTGGAACATAACTTGACTTTTGAACACTTTCATATCACTGTGGTGACTGTGTGAAAATACTGTATTAAAACTGTGTTTAGACTTCGGGTCAAACTTGGGCTGCAGATTGCACCACAGTGTGTATACATCACAGTGAGAACATAACTTGAATTTAGAACACTTTCATAGTAATGATTGCGTGAAAAGTTGGTATTAAAACTGTGTTCAGACTGAGTGTCAAACTTGGGCTGCAGACTGAACCAAAGTGTGTATGCACAACAGTGAGAACATAACTTGAACTTAGAACACTTTGAAAGTGGTGACCGTTAAAAAACACTGTATTAAAACTGTGTTCAAACTGCGTGCCACACTGTGGCTGCAGACTAAACCACAGTGTGAACATAACTTGAATTTAGAACACTGTCATGGTGATGATTGCGTGAAAAGTTGGTATTAAAACTGTGTTCAAACTGAGTGTCAAACTTGGGCTGCAGACTGAACCACAGTGTGTATGCACAACAGTGAGAACATAACTTGAACTTAGAACACTTTAAAAGTGGTGACCGTTAAAAAACACTGTATTAAAACTGTGTTCAAACTGCGTGCCACACTGGGGCTGCATAATGCACCACTGTGTTGGCTTCACAATGTGATCATACAATGTCTCCGGAACAGTTTAGAAATCAAGGGTATCGAATGAGTCATTGGAAATAAAGAAGAACAAAATATGTGAATAAATTTGGAAAAAAGAAGTAAAATCAAGGAGCAAAAGGAGAAAAACGCCAGCCGATCATCATTTGCTCATTTTAGAGGCACTTCTTAATCTTCATAAATCCTCTTCTATGGATATCACTTCTCACTTGAGCTGAGTTTATAGGGATTGGCGAGGATGATTGATGGTGGTGAATGTGTAAGGTACCTGCAAACATCGATTTCTAGCGAGATGGGGAAAAGGAAAATCATAATGTTTAAAGAGGGCATGATATAGAGTGTTTCCATGTGAACTAGGCCTATCAGCTTAGCCCATGTCTTTCTGCAAATCGATACAGATTGTAGCGACAGAAATCGTATAAACCATCACGTATACAGAACGAATATTCGATATCTTCTGAGTGGTGATTTAGGGAGCGATTTGTGATCACCTTAATTTACTAAGATGTAACGAAAAGTTGTAAACATCACGAATATATCTTGTATAGATATGTGTCACACATATAAGTCATGCAAATGACGATGTAGTATAAAACGTCATGTGTTTTGTTTTATCACAAAAAACGTGAATGCATGTGCCATATAGTCTTTAGCTTGTGTATCACTGCTTCCCGTGAATTGCATTTTACTTCATTTCTATTAACTGATGTTGAAAAGTTCATATTCCTCTGATGTAGCTGTACTTTGAGACACCCGGTAGGGAATAGAGTCGCGTGCACGTGTTTGCTCCTGTATCTTTAGAGACATACATACCCAGAGAAAAAAAACCCATGGACGAATCAAAGTATTAGCCTCATTTTTAGGCCTGTTATCGCCCAATCTTCTCCTGTTGATAGAGTCCGTATGACCAGGCAGTGTACGTTCTAGGGAGGTTAGCAAGATAAAGTGTGTCATCAAGTAAAACGAAATGTATAATGTCGTGACGAAAAAAGGCATATTCATATGGGGTACGGGTTTAGTTTTTCAAATATTATTAATTTTCAATTGAAAAAAAACATGAAGATTTAAACATCTTAATTGTTTTATTTTGATCAATATATTCGATGAGTGTGTATTAAAAAAGCAAATAAATATAAATAGTTCGTTTCGTTTATGATTTTCTCTAATAATAGATTTTGCTTTTTGTGTAATTTCAGGTGGCGAAGATGGTTCTGATCGTGGTGTTTTGTTTCTTCATCTGCTGGTTCCCGTACTTTCTGGTGAGCATGATAGCTCAGTTCACAACACTCTTACATGATAGAAACTACATCTTTTCTCTTCTCCTCATTCATCTTTTCGGCTTTGCCAACTCCTTCATGAACCCTGTAATATACGCCTTGATGAGTCAGGCTTTCCGCACCGGATTCTGGTCGATTTTGACCCTATGTTGTCCTCAGTACCGTGATCTCGTGGGACCAAGCAACCGAAGCGGTGGCGGCCGCAGTGTAACCGCTGTTTCACAAACAGAGGTAGCGACCGATCGGCATACTGCAAAGCGCGGTTATAACCGCTTCTTCCGACGCGAGAGCACGCAGTTCTCTGCCGTCTCTGACCACGATGAGGATCGCATAGGAATGACAAAGATTGGGAAAGTGGGAAACAGCTCCAACAACAACAATCGAAGGATGGCCAACAACCAGACGGTACAGGAAGCTGAACGGAAGCAACGGGCAGAGCGTCTGTTGCATAAGTTCCTGGATGATGAACCACCAAGAAAATTGACTGATGTCGAGACTGTCGGTAGAAACACCAATGGTGTGAGTCAATCACCAGAATCGAATGAGTGCGAGACGCCACTTATTGGAAATGATTATCAGGAAGAAAGTTGTAAGCTTAACGGCCCGCATGACGTCGTGTACCGAAAGAGTGTATCAAGCCCTGTTGACGTCACTGGCAATGATCCTGGAAGTAGAATAGCCGATGGTCAAGTGGTTGGTCAAGATGGACAGGTCTGTGTCAGTACCGAGACTGATAAGAATCTTCAGGACATGGCACCGCAGGATGAGCTGATCAAGTTCAATGCGAGTATTTCAAAGTGTGCGGCATGGAAGGCGGCAAACGACGTTTCTTCACAGGATGGCGTTATTGTAATGATAAACGAAGATGTACCAGATGCTCAGCGGTCTCACAATGGTAAGGACACGGTTCCGCAGAAAGCCATTCACAACTCATCAACGCCTGGTGTGGAACAACTCATGGACTGTGAACATGGAACGGTATGGGACTTAGCCAAAGCTAGTAATGGACCTGTTCCAGACGAAGCCACTACAAAAGTGTGAATGAGGCAAGATGCAACTGGATACATAACTGCATGTGAGGACAATTCTAAACAAATTATACCAATCTTTTAACGCTCAGAGGAGACCGGAAAAAAGAGAAAGTAATCATAAATTATAAAACTCTTTTAAAGCACGGAGGAGAACCTTTATGCAATACCTGAATTTAGTTCCCGAAGAGACACTGATCGATGCGCTCAAGGAGATGATATTTTTTGACAAGCCGGATAGAAGAAAAGGTCGTATTTTGTATACAAACACTGTAAATATTGTTCAAACTTATTTACTTGCAAAAAAGCAATTTGAAAGAGCTGAGTTCTGCAGCCTCAAAGTCAATTGTTCATAGATTATTTGAGCCGAATAATGGTGATAATTTATTGTATTATCTTGTGGTATTGTGTCCCTGTGTGTTCCTGATGCGTTTTTAGGATTACTTGCTAGTTGGCCTTTAAAGGCGACATATCTGTCCAAAATATCGCTGCATTAAAGGGATAGTTGAGTTCTGTTTTCAGACCGCAAATGCCTTCAAAGTGAATGGTTATTGCTCTTATTCTTATCTATGACATTTATAGTGACCTTTTAGAACCTAAAATTGCTATGAAGGTAATTTTAGACCCCAAAATGTGTGAAATTTAGCCAATAAGATCATTCCAATTCAGCTCCACTTTAAAAAAAAACACAGTGACCGTTAATTAATTATTTAATTAAAAATAACAATACATGAGCCGGCTTATTGTGGGTAATATAAGCAACACGAAAATGCCAACAAAAAAGCCAACATCGGCATTGGCTGAAATACGACGTAAAAGGCGTTATTTCATTTTTTCAACGGTTTTTGCAAATTTTTCAAAATATCTAATATTTGTGGTGGTACTCAAGTATTAGGAAATCGTTATATTTCAGCCGTCTCTGAACCGATTTTGATCAAACAAAGATGATTTTGTTATTTAAATACTATGTTCTTTCAAATTTGACACTCAGTTTTTCATTATCTCACAAAAAAAATATTTTGTGTAGCGCCCTCAGCAACAGAACTCAACTATCCCTTTAAACATCACACACTCAATATCACTTTATCCTATAGCACGTTTTTATAAATATCTTACAAAAATACATAACGGTGTGGTGAATATTTGGGATGAGGTCTAAAAAAAACATAATTGATACAAGTTTTATCTCTCCAAGATGTCGAAATTTTTTCAAATTATTTTTCTCACTGTTTAAAAAATAAAAATATTTGTAAAAAAAAAATGGCACTGAAAAAGCAAAAATGGATGGAAATAAGATTTAGTATGTTTTAATTGTTAATTAATTATACTACACAATTGCCTTTGAACGAATTAAACCTTTGTTCGAGTACGCGAAGCATTTGGAATGCGTTGCTTATGATTCTTTGTAGTTAACATCGTGCACACGTGATGTGCACATTAATCCTGAATGTCAACAGATTTGTACGTAAAATATACCTAGTCAATTTAAATATTAAAAGGTGACTTTATGCTGACATGGCTGTTCTTGTAATTTGTTTAGTAAAATAAAATGTAATCAATGATTATGCAAACTTTTGTCGTAATTTTCGTGATTTTCACAAGTCATACTAATTCTGTTAAAGATTTTTCTCAAACGTACACAGATTATTTTTTCTTCATTTTCCTGTTAGATTAAAATGTACTTGATGTCAGGGTAGACTTACTCTATAAATGATTTGGAAATAATGGTTGTTTTTAACCATAATGTGCTTGTTCCTACATTTAATGTGCTTGGTTTTGATGTCAATAACAACAATAATAATATCTTTTTGGGTGTGAAAGTATACTGTGTTATCTATAAGATAGTTGCGTAAATATTAATTATTTTTTCTATTGTAAGTATGACACGTACTCATGTCTTCTACACTTAATATTCATACTTCAACTAAGTGTCAGCTGTGAATTACGACTAGGTAGCCTAATTTGCAGTGAAAATCCCTTCACTTTAAAAAAAATATATGTTTATTCGATGATATCCTAGAAAGTGTGCTTACCAGTAGATTCTTTTGATGACACTACTCAAGTTAAATCATTCTGTATTAAACACAGTGCACTCGTGTTTATTTTCTATATCACGACTTACAAAATCCACAGCACAGATGTGATAGATATAGGTGTATACGTACCAGCAATTTGTTGAGTAGAGTCTTGCAGAAAAAAATATTACTGTTGCTATGCTGCTATGTTGTATATGTACTCGTAAGAAGGTTTGAATGATGCTCTTAAACTAAATTAAGATCATTATGAAAATTAAAAATCAGTTTTGATATTCCGTTTGCATATGGGGGCGGGGCAAGGGCTCCCCATCCTGGTATAGACGACGTTGATAGACAGAACATATATTATGCTTTGACTTTTCCTATGTTTCGAATACAATGAAAAGGTTTAAACTAGGCTTCTTCCTAGAAAATGCAATGTTTGTATTAACCAAAAGCAAAGATTAATCAGAATGAATACAATAATGTGCAAAATAAAGGCACATCCCTAAAAACTAATTCAAAGAGCTTATTCAAACTATATTAACAAATATCTGGCTTGACTTACAGTCATACATGTATCTGTTTTAAAGATAAGTTTTCATGTGAGATATTAACTCAAACTATCGTAACACAAGAGTGAGCAGGGATGGAAAAAGTTAACGTGCGCTATTTTGATTTCAGCTGGAGTTAGTCATGGAAGTGATTGGTGCAATAGGATTGTATTTATTTGAAAAAATATGATTGTGTTTTATGTAATTTGTATTCAGAAGTTAGGTTCAATAAAACGTTTGTGCTAATGTGAATAGGCTACGTCTCCAATGTGATATGGTATAATGTAAGAGCGAGACGAAGAAAGTGATAGAGAATGAAATTCAAGCGAAAATAAAGAGGATTGGAGATGATACTCGATATGTCACGATGGATCTCTCATTCCAAAAGCGATTACCACACATCCTGGTCATGTAAAAATGCATATGTGGATAAAATATGAAGACAATATTCTTACAAAGCATCGTACGTTCCCGTTCTCAACAAAGCCTTGCATTTAACTTCAGTATGGATTTACTCTACCTGTTTATAGCTTAGATAATATACATAGATACCTGTAAATAGTCATGCACAAAAATATGCATTGCGGGATCAAAATATGTCAGGGCGTAACAATAGTGTACATTTCATCTACTTCATAGTATTCCTGTAAAAATAACTAACCAATTGCTTTAGATTTGGTTAATCCTATCCTGCTTCAGAATAAACCCCCTTGTATGTAATAACTTAAAGATGTGCTCGAGTATTATGTGGGTGGGTATATGAAAACCACGGAAGTTATTGAAAATGAAATTTGGAGTGTTTAATATATATTATTTATCAAAGTATAAATAGCAATATACCGAACAAATTGTTCTCAGTATATACATGTATATAATACTTATATGTATTTATGCATTCGTGTGTAATGTGTGTATATACGTATATACACATTTATATATAAAACGCACATCACGCTCACCCACTCTCATGCAAATGCACAATATTTTGCTGGTGTGTAAAAGTATAAAAAAAGGTCAAATTCTGGAATACAAATAATAAGCAATTGCATAAATCTCAATGATAGGAATTAGCGAAAGATTGACAGTTCCATATTTAGGCCATCAGCACATTGCCCTCTCTCATTTTCCTAACTCTCACTTTTCTCAATTGCCAATTTGAAACGATTGTTAATGTTAACCACTTATTTCACTAACAATATGAAATCATGTCGGCTCCAGAACATTTACAATACATCAAGGCAAGAAATTGCCATCATGAGTAAGGCAAATAGATACCTTATCAGAATTTGTTATAAGATAAAGAAAGTAAGATTCGGGGCTCAACCATGTATTTTTTCCTCATGAGTGGGAAGCTTTAAAACTGCTTTGATAAACAATTATCGATTAATGAAAATTACATTAAATAGGTATTTGTTTTCAAAGGCTAATCATAGCAAAAACGGGGAATATGAATCTCTTTCATTATAACGTATATCCATGTAAGAAAGATAATCCGTCATGATAAGCACTATTTGCAAGAAAAAAGGAGGAAAGGTGAATTGGGTTATTACCTAAAATTGAAAAGCGCATGCACAATAATGAAAACATACATTTATGTATCATAAGAGAGTGAGAGTTAGAGAGACATACATAGGGCAGAGAGACAGATAGATAGAGAGAGAGAGAGAGAGAGAGAGAGAGAGAGAGAGAGAGAGAGAGAGAGAGAAAAGAGAGAGAGAGAGAGGGGAAAAAAGAAACCAATAAAAATAGAGCAGGAGAATGAGAGATAGAGATAGATAGCAAGAAAGAAAGAGAGAAAGAGACAGACAGAGAGAGAGAAATAGAGAGAGAGATAGAGAGAGAGAGAGAGAGAGAGAGAGAGAGAGATAAAGAGACAGAAAAAGAGACAGAGAGAGTCAAGTCATTCCAATACAAATTTGAAATTGAGAGAGAGAGATGAAAATAAAAGACAAGGGGGGTTAGGTTGAGGCTCCTAAAACAGGCTCCTCCTAGTCTCTCTCTTAATCATTCATAATTATCGTTTTCATCTTCTCATTATCTCCACTCTTTTAGCTAAATACACAGAAAAACGTGGTTAAATACCTTGGTATGCAGCTCGATCCTCGTTTAAAATGGGATATTCATATTGATGAAATGTGTAAGAAAATTGGAAAAACAGTTAACTATCTTGCCCGACTCCGTCATTGTTTACCTCAAACTCAATTAAAGTTAGTTTACAATTCAATAATTTTACCCCTGTTTGATTATGCTGATATTGTTTATGATTCCGCTAGCAAGAAACATGTTGACCGACTCCAGAAATTACAAAATAGAGCAGGTCGAATCATTTTAAGTGTAAACCCCTATGATCATATTTCTAACAACGAAATTCACGGAAGATTGGGGTGGTCCTTATTACAATCTAGACGAAAGTCACACCTGCTCATGATGGTGTACAAATCATTACACAATCTTGCCCCTTCTTATTTGAAGGATCGTTTTAATTATAATAATTATCTATACGGGTTGAGATCCCAGAGAAATTTAGCTCTACCCAAACCGAAATCCGAGAGCTGTCGGAGAATGTTTTTATACAGAGGCTCGCGAGAATTTAACCGCTTACCTAAAAATATTAAACTCTCCAACAGCTTAAGTGTTTTTTGCAAAGAACTATCTGCCATTCATTGATCTTGCCTAGACTTTCAGTGGTATTATGCCTTGCCAGAAGTTACACTTAGCTGTGGGGGGGGGGGGGGGCGGGGGGGGGGGGGACACATTACTAGTAATTAGGGTAGACATGTATTTAAGTTCTACTTGTGTATGTAAACATAATTGTGTAAATCAAGCTGCTGTTTGAAACTATTGATGCTTTTTCTTTCGTGTAGCCCGAAAGTGTATGGTATTTTTAGACAACACAGTGGGCGGATCTCTCGCGTGGGGTTTGGAATTACATGGTGTTATGCTGGGCGCGTCCGGGATCCGTGAATTAGGTAGCATATTTTGTACTTGTTCATTCACCTATTCAATTGCTTTGATTTCTTTCCCCGGACGCGCCAGGCGTTACATGTGCCTTCCACACGCTTTGCAAGAGAGTTCTTCTCCATTAATTTTCTCCTTCTCCCTTTCTCTCTCTCTCTCTCTCTCTCTCTATCTCTCTTTCTTGCAGTCGTTCCTCTTACTGTTTCGCGCGTGGCGGGTTAATTATCCGCAAATCTCAGCAATTGTAAATGTATAGCCTTTTCTTGCTTTTAATTGTTTTGTTTCATTGGTTAACACGAAAGAGGACATGCAAGTGTTATACTCAGCAGCTTGTGCATTATTTTTAAAATTTCTATTTACGTAATGTTTCTTTTAACTGTACCTGGACCCCCAGGAAGAACAGTGTCATATATTTTTATGACACTGAACGGGCAATCCAGCCAATCATTTTTAAGCAATCTATATACACATGTAATTTATTTTTTTAATTCTGTTATGTTTCATTTCGTTTTATGTTATATGTTATTTGTCTTTTTAATATGATTGGAAAATAAATACAATACAATACAAATCCATAAGATCATCATAACTACTAAGTAAATTGAAACATCATTTTTAATGTTATTTCTCATGGATTTCAGTCTATCTGGTCGATGACACCAACAAAATAATATATATATATATTGGTTATCATCTTTATAATTATACGAGCTTGATTTAGGAAGATGTCCATTATAATAGATATTTCTATGATTCTAATTACAAAACTTCACATAAATATGAAATAAATTCGAATTACAGAATATCCTAAAGTTAAATCAATGTTGATGGTGACTCATTGTTCATGTTGTTCATGACGTGCCTGCTTAAAATCAAGCGAGCGAGCAAACTACGTGTGAATGTGTAATCTGATTTAAGAGATTTTCTCAGACCTTTACAGAGTCCTTACGCCATCATACACACACCCGCAAACGCACACACGCCCATGGAACCACCACGTAATCATGACTTAAATCGTCTGTTTCCTTTACAAAATATACCATTGTTTTAGAAGTTCATGGGGGCCTGGAAAATAAAATCACTATGGTGTATTATGAATAATCATGTCTCAGATGAAATATAAAAGAAACACCCTCAGAAACAAATCATGATTAATACTGAAATCAATCACCGAATATCCAGGCAAATGCCAAGTAAGACATTACTGAAGGTTGCGAAGAAGGAGAGGAGAACGGCGGCCCTCGAGGGCGGAGAGACAAAGAACATTCGAATACGATCCATGACCTAAAACTATGGAAAGCATCTTCTTTAGCTCAACCTGATTATTATAATGTCTGCAGTCTAAATCCCAACTTCTCCGCTGGATTGTGATACAAACCTGGTGAGTGGATGGATGAAATGGAGTACTTTGTAACGGACCAACATGGGCGAGAGGAAGATCAAGGAGGCTTTGAGGACGATGCGTAGTATGTTTACATGGACGATAGAAAAAGAAAGATGGATAGTAATCTTTTGAGTGGCTATGTTAACACGTTTTTTCTATCGGCTACAATGGCACGGACAATACCTAATTTCAAGACAATGTTGTAAGAAGAGCCCAAATATGTATACACGGTAGAAATAGTCAGAGAAAAGAGAGGCAATGTAGACAAAGGGAGTGTTAGGACGTCTTTTCCTTCTTCCAAACATGATCATGGAATAATATTCAACAGGAAAGTTTCATATCTGAGACATTTTCCCATAAGAAACCTACGGGCAAATGTTATGTTCACAAATCCTCAAAACCCGATGTTTTAATTGTAAAACAAGCATATTGAATGCAGTAATTAGGTATGCATGAGAACTTATCATGGGCATGGATGGAACATTCGGGGACGATTGGACATGTCCCGACGATGAATCAAAGTTAGCACAAAACTCTTTTTAGTTAAGACATATCATAATAACTGCAAATATATCAGCGTTCATGATTAACTAATGAATTGTTATATTGCTTCATGTTTTTGCTGATAATGATTTATCAAATATGATAGCATTAATCCTTTCTTTTACCATGAGCCTGTTTTTATGGCTACCACTACCATTTAACTAAAACTCGAGAAATGCACGAGTTATCAATAAAGCGAGTGGATTACGTTATTACTGCTAAACATTATTTTCAAATCTTTGATTCTCATGGCTTTATTTAACTTTATTTAACTTTTTACTGATAGGGGGCAGTCCAACCCTTGTAATAAGTTCAATTTGTATGAAAGCAGAAAAATCAGAGAAACAGAATGGCAAAAGTTTAAAATATGTCAGAAGAAAAAGAAAGTTATGAATGTTTAAAAATATGAGATCATTACAGCTAGGCGAATCTCAAATTGTTGTCCGCTTCTACACCAAAGAGACATTACCGATTCAGTCATTTCGAGGAGCTAATACCCATACTTTTAAAATATCATAACTTTCTCGTTTTTTTGTCCGATTTCATTCAAACTTTCGCCAGTATGCTTCTTTGATTTGTTTGCGTTCTTCTAGTCTAGGAATAGAGTTATATCAAGGTTGGATTTCCCTTGAATTAATGGATTCTTCATCCAAACAATCTTATCTTCGTAAAAACCTTGAGTTGATTAGAATCATTGTACTCCATGAAAAAGGTTATTTCCCTACCTGGAGGCTAACATGATTACTAACGTGAAACTAGTCGCTCTATGCCCAGTCTTTGCAATATTGACCAACTTTCTTCTCCCCTTTGAACCTGCAACGTCCAAAAATGTGTCTACTTTGATAAGATTATTACCTGAATAATATAATAGAAATCGGAATTATTAGAACAGTTGTGAAACACAAAGTCTAATAAAGACGAATCCAACCTAACTATCAATCTAACTATTAATCTAATCTAACTATTCTTTCTCCGTCAACCCCCTAAATCTGTCCACAATTAACGTTTTGTTTGTTCCGAGGTTGCTGACATTGACACATCACTTTAAAACATCATTTGATTAACTACATTAAAATATTAGAAAAACAGTTGAAAAATCAAAATGACTATTTTACGTCTATGTCGTCATCTTACGTTAAATGAAGAATGAATTCGCAGTCCGACTTTAAAAACCCTATCTTACCGACATGCGATAATATACAATGGATTTTCAGGAGAACTCCTCAATCATGATGGAGAAAATAAATAGAAAGGTATGACTTAGCATTATAGCTTCGATTGAAGCTGCAGGTCCCTATTATGTCTCTCATGCACACCGGAATTAAAATTGATAAATTTGATGAGGTCAGTACCCATCTGTGGATGGAAAGCAGTGCATAAAAAGGTGTCTAAACTCAAGCTAGTATCCATAAAAAGACAGGACGACGTTCATAATCTCCTTTATTCCCAAGATATTTCTATCGTTAGAAAGCTAAAGGATGTGACGACATACACAAGTAATTTAAACCGTTTCGTCTGCCAACTTGTGGTAATTACTAATACGTACCGTGTACAGAAGTGATGCATCAGGAACCCCCTGGGGATTTCAAAGATAGTCAACATCAACCCCGAAGAGACGTACCGGGGCAATCCCCTTGCTTATGTTTGTTTCGTTCAGTGAACTTGCATTGAAGGATACGAGTTTCGAAAAAAAAGTAAGGGTGCCACACCGTGTCATTGCCCTGTTTTTTCAATTTGTAAGCCCTTTTCTCTTAAAAAAAAAAAAATTAAACATAGTAATAATGCTATCACGTGGGAAATTTTAAAAATATAACTCGTTTCGTGTGTGTCTGTGAGTTTCAAACATTTAAAGAGTATCGGTTACGATCGTTACAGTTGAATAAGAAAATGTGGCAAATTCCATGTTTTAACTAAGAAAATAAACTTTTGAAGTTACTTTCTAAATAGTCAATGAGTTCATTGAAAGACTGTAATCGATTTCTGTGATGTAAACCAGAGACTGAGGTTAATCAACGTTTTATAACGTTTTGTGCGGGGTTCAGTAGCTAGGTCTCCGTGCAGAGATTTCACAAAGATTTGGTTACAACTATCGTCATCTAATGATCTTGTGTTGATCTTTAGTGGCGAACTACAAAGGGAAAAGGGGCGTGTGCCTCCGATTGAATGTAAATAAAAACAGCAAGAGAGGGGGCAGGGAGAAAACAGGAAGGGAGGTTATAGAGAGAAAGAGGGGGAAAGCAACAAAATAGTAAATATGAGATGAGTGCACCCCTTTCCACACCCTCACCCTACTCGACGGGCTTGTTCTGTTGTATTTCATTCGTCTAGTAAGACTAGTGGCCCCTGTCGACATCAGTGCCCCCTCCCCGCCCTATCACTGGACCAACGATGCGTTATTGATGATGTTAGTCCATTTATTCTCATCACGTACTGTATGGAAGTTGTATATTGAACATGACAGGCAAGGATGGTGCAACTAATACGCTGTCTATCATATTTCGTAACTATGTTGCTGCAGGGCTATTTCATGGAGGATGAGATATCGCTTACTGACATTCATGTTCTTGCTTTACCTCTTCGATGTGACAGAAAGATTGATATTGGAGATTAATAAACGTTGGTACGTAACATCATCGGGCAGAGCTATACATTGTTTGTTGACTAGTGATGAATTAAAAGGGGAGACCCGTGCCCCCTTCTAAACATTTTGCCATCTACCTTCCCCTACTTTTCTATCCGCGGAGTGGGGGAGGGGGGGGGGGGGGGTGCGCCCGTACCTCCGTACCTATCTCCCTCCTGTAGGCCACTGGTTACATTTTCGGGGAAACGTGAGTAACTCCAAGCTATTTCATTAATATAAATCTAATCTTAGATCTCCCGAGGGGAGAGGTAACGATTAAAATGCAGCGTTTATAACACTATCAGGCAAGGCGTGAAGATATACTACATGAATATTGACTTTGGAAAAGAAAGTATTCATGTATGTATCATGTATCCTAAATTCCTACATTTTGTAATCGCTTCATCCTAGGCATTTAAATCTATTGATGTGAAATTTATGTGCTGATATGATACCAGCTGATTGCTAGCTTGTTTTCAATAAGCCTACCAGTCGGCCATTCAATCTGTAGTCACGAATAGCACCAGCAATGAAAATTGAAACTTGAAACATGCCTGCCAAAATAATTTTGCAAAAAGTAAAACTTGGGAATATTTAAATGTCTACTTGAAGCGATCATGAATTACAGCCATTGACTCATATTCATTGGGTTATCCAAATTATTTAAACTAATGTATTTCACTCCTAATTTCTGTTCAACCCGACCCATAATTTTTTTAAATGTCCAATGTATTCTGCACAATATTATAATTGTTACCGTTTGATCCAGATGATTGAAATGTCTGATAGCATTAAACTTCATAAGATAAGATATAAGATTTAGCACTTTGAATTAATCTTGATAATTATCACCACACTGAGAAGAAACAGCTTGATATTAAATATATTCTCCTGTGTCAATTCCAGTTGTCATGAGATACTGTTGATTACTACTAGACTAAATGTACAATAAACGCATATTTCAATATAATTATATAAAGCATGGTATCACAACAGAATACAAAAATATCTTAATCCAGTTCGTATAAGTAACATTCAAGTATTTATTTCTCTTATTAATTTTCCCAGACAAGTAATATAATCATATACACCAATAATTATTGTTTACGTTTGTTCAAAGGTCTCCTTATTCACGATATAATACAAGCATCTTTGTAAGGTATATTAGTCATCGTCTATAAAGACTACAGAGAATATCCCCTACACAATACAGGCATGGCTATATTCATTCGGTCTATACGATCAACCAACAGCCTATATCAACTAAATGAGACTTGATTAATAAGATAAAAGCATTCGCAGGAATAAAATCCCCGATAGTAATATATCACATTATCAAGGGCAGGCTGTTTAGGATGTATAATCGACCTGACCGCTACACGACATGAAAATGAATTTTTTGACCTAGTTCGGGTATACTACCATTAACGTTGAAATACACAGTTCAAAAACCTTCAAGAACTAAAACAAATCAAAATAGAGTTTAGCTTTAATATTTTTATTTTCCTTTCACAGAATTAATCAAAGAGTTTGATGTTTAGTACATAGGCAATATAAATTTACCAGTTGTTTCTTATTGTTTTACAATTCTGATACTTAAAAAAAACCCTCAAGATCATGTTACAAGATAATTAATCATTATAAAATATTAGAAATATCCATATTCTTCCTTCAGAGTCATCCAAGGTTTAATTAAGGGCGATTTTGAAGTGGACACCTTGTGTTCCTGGCCTCTGCTAAGTATTTGATAACCATCATAACCAATAACTATAACTATGACATAACTTACTGAAGTAATTATTTTAAATGACCTTCCCTTCCGCAATCAGTTATAGAACGTACTTACTTCACCAAGGTAAAGTTCTCCTGATGGCATTGTCGATAAGGTTTGCCGGTAATGCCAGAAAACTACTTGTAATGCTTGTTACCTGATGTCAATTGTTGATAGCAAGGTGTGACATTTTCTTAATTTCTTTGATTATAGAAAGGACAGAAGTGTCAAAGCCACCCACTTACAACATGGAGCGTGATACAAAATCAACTGACACTTGTATCTCATTATCCAAGTCATTTTAGCGCTCAGTTCTGCTGGAAACCATATGTTTTATAGCTTCTTTTTTCCAGTTAGAATTAGACAGCAATACCATCAGCAAGCTCTAACTTATTCAAAATTCTGTTTTTAAGTGAATCTAAATTAACAATAGAGACTGACAATAATTATGATAATTACAGCTTTCCCCAAATTGTATCTGTTCTTTCCTAGATTATATAACATATTACAATATATATATATTATACTTGTACATGTATAATAATGAAATAATGATATGAAATACAGTATATTTCAGGCTATGGGGTCTGAGTGGTACATACTCATCCACACACTTCTGAGCATATGTATCCAGTATAAAACCTATTCTTTGATAGGTCACAGATTTATAATTGCTATATTATTATATCTGGAGGACTTTCAGATGAACCACCTTTGCCAAAACAAATTCTTTCATTCCACCTGTAGGGTATATAAATATTCAATATAATACACTTTTACAATGTATGTAAATACATTTAACAGCCATTATTCTAAATCATGTTTTCATTATCTTTGCTTCTAAATTAAACTTTGATTCAGTAGCAAAGACTTGTTGTAATTCTATTTAAAATAACGACTCTCATCATCTTACAAAAAAAGTTTATCATCAATTAGAGAAGATTCCACATGTTTATATACTAAGACCTGATAAGCATGAATCGCAAATCGAGATAAAGGAGTAATTAGCAGTACTCTCTATGTGTAGACTAAATCAAATCATATGCATGTGTTTTTAAAATCCTACAATTCAGAGCTGATGAAAAACAAATGAAATTTAAGGCACCATTTGTTATGAAAAACAAAGATCAACCACATATTCATATTTTGAGTACACTGTACACATACTATATATTATATTACATTTTAGTGGATTATTGATATCCAATCTACATGTACAAACATCAATTACAAGAAATATTTATTTCTCTAGGTATTCTTGTATGACTAACAATCAAACAGTATAATAAATCAACTTTGAAGAAACCAACAAAAACAGAAACAAAACCAAATCAAATAGAATCATATTTCATGTACAACATGAATCTTCAACCTAAATAATGATGAAACCTTATATATTTCTTGCCAAGATTGATACCAACATGGTCATATAGCATTCAAAGAAAATGAAGACATAATAAACACATTTAATTGAACACAACACTTATAACAATTCATACAATTTATTTTAAATGACAGATACATAAATATGGTGTACAACGAACGGAACAAACAGAGGACTGCCACAATCGACCTTTGTCACACAGACAAAATGTATGTAAAATAAAGTGCCACTGTACTGGCACATATCAATACTGTGGCGGTCTCAAATTTCCACACAAAGTCAATAGAGAGAGATAACTTGCCTCTATCAACAAATGTATACCTTTCTAGTATCCTCAAATTCTTTGTGGAAAATAGGTAAATACACAAACTTTCATGGAACAAATTTTAAAACTGTTGAAATAGATCATGGTTACAGAGCAACATTTTATTTAAAAAAATTCACACAAATACACTACCTACGAATACATAATCTACAAAAAAAAGGGCTAAAATCTAGTCCTAAAAATGGAAAACTAAATGCTTTTAAAATCAAACTCTGTACTAAACATCAAGAAAGAATGAATCATGCAATCAAACCTGACGACCTGAAGTTTAACCTTGTGATTAATTGCAGCTGTAAGGTAGGCATGCTACAACTAGCCTCTAACTCTAATCAAAGAAAGCAATTTATTTCCCAGGTTTCATTCACCAAAACTAAAGGGTATTTTGGAGTAATCTGTGGGGGAGGGAAGAGTTACACATTTGTATCCTTATCTTGACATAGCATGTGTTTCGGTGATATGGACATATCATTAATAACCAAGAAATACTTCTTGGCCAATGAAGGGTGTGGTAAGGGGGGGAGGGGGGGTTACCTACTTTGGCACATGCACACATGACGCTGTCCGCTGCATTTTGTTTTTATTCATTTTTTCGTTTATAACAATGTTAGCTTAATGCTTCTCATGTCTGCATACCCTAAAAAGTTGATAATGAGTACACAAAGGACTTTTTTTGCACGCAGCTACTTTGTTTCATCCCAATTTGCTATTCACCTTACAATTTTTAATTTTAAAAAAAATGAATGCGTCATAATTTTCCACATAAAGCTTCCTTACAGAGACTTACATCCCAAGCATGGTGTGGAGGCCTTATAAACTGTCATGATATGCCCATTTCAGTAATGACCAGAGGGACTTCTTTGCCCAATGATAGAGAAGGGGATAGAAGAAAGGGGGTTGGTGTGTGTGTGTGGGGGGGGGGGGGGGGGGGTTACACATAGTGCCTCCTCGCCAAGACCAACACCCCAAGCATGATGTTGAGGCCTAAGAGAGCTGTGATGATGTACACATCCCAGTACTGCCCAAAGAATGCATCCATGTCCAGTGTCTTCAAGACATCAGAGTTCTGCACGATACACAGAGAAAAGACAAGAAAATATAACATAAAATATATATATATATATCAGATACTTTCAGATGCTCTTTTTCAAACTAGTGTTTACAATTCAGGGATAGAAACTAGAAAGAGATATGGAGGAAAAGAGAAGACTCAAATAAATGGAGGACAAAATTTAAATTTCAAGTACACAGAAAAATAAAAAAATGTTGATATAAAGAAAATCAAGCGATAAAACAAGGACATTTAAGAATTCTGTCTAAACATGCTAGGAAAGAAAGAGAGAAGTAATGATAGGAAGCCTGGGTTCCTACAGTATGTCTACACATTTTCACTTAAACATGTACATGTATGAACCGTGACTGATCATGTTGAGGACATTCAAATATTTCAAAAATTATGAGTATGCTCTGGTATATTGAATTCAAACACAAACACAAAGGGAAAAAATAGATAACTGCCTGCAGGACATATCGAATCAATAACTTATTTTCTCTCTATGATCCCAATCCAAGACACCAAATATATATCAACTGCATGATCTGTTGATTGAAAACTAATTAGCAACCATGAACAATTTATACGTTAGGCCTGGAGGGGCGGAAAAACTAGAGCAATAGAGAGGTATTAGTGATCGGTCGCCATCGGCATCTTGACACACATTACAGTGATTTGCATGTAGCGAAGTGTTACGTGGGCTATTCTGTTATGCCCTCGGAGGTACATGTAAAGGGTGACCGATATTCTTGCCTGGGTAAAGCACAGATTATTTCATATAAATGTAAATGACTTGGCAGGGGCTGAATAGAAGGCCAAGGCGAGTTCCCCTCTGAATCAAGGCTAAGGCAACCTCGATTCCGGTCACACGTCCTTAAATGTTTTTGATTTCATATCCCATTTCAAATGGTAGTCCATTAAAAGCTCATTTTATATCTTATTACATGAAAGGACGCTACATTAGCTGCTTGTTTGCATACATAATTGACAGTTCTTCTACATTCCTGAGTTGAAGAGTTATTGTTAGGGTTTTGACTTTTTGTTCTCTCTTTGCTATGTGCCAAATCTACAACAAACAGAGTTGACATTTTTTCTAGAGTACCGGTATATGGACAGACAAGAAAGTTAATATTGGGCACCATGAAATAATTTCTAATGTAAATTATTAAAATATGTCGCGAGATGAAATATTTTTTTCTTTTTACATAGGGGAGATGAAGAAGAGAACAGATGTGCTTTAATTGAAACTACTTTGCAGGCATCATCCAGGAAAAGAAAACTAAAAGTGACAGCCTATTTGGTTAATCGTTCATCGTGAAGCATTTAAACGAACACATGATGGCTTCGGCAAGTCAGGAGGTGTTTTCCACCCTCTTCTTGTTAATAGGTATTGTTAATCATTCACTCATGTTAGAAGTCCATCTTCCATATGGCCTTTCACCATTAGAATGTAGACAGGTAAATTAAAAAGAACATAAATCATCATTCACATCTAGAAAGTTTTTCTTGACTTCGAGCCATCTATGATCTTGCTTTCATAATGATTACAAACAAGTTTGCAAGAAACACTGTACAGATTGAAGATAGGTTGAATACAAGACAGAAGTTATAATTACAGATACTTCAAGCTTTCTAGACAGCGTGTGACCGAAAAAACATGGTTTCTGTTGTAGGGAGATAGCTAATAATATATAAACATTAGGAGTGTGCAATTAAAAAAATATTGACATGAGTTAATAGTTCTTCAAAAAGAGAAAATTGTCTGATCATAAATGCTATCATCAACTTGTATGGAAGAAAAATGGGGAATGGAATTAGTAGGAATATAGAGATCACATTATCACAGGAGCACTAATGAAATGACATAGATTCATTTAATGCTGGACAGCCTGTGACTTTTGACTCTTTATTTTAAATCCAATGAGTTCATATCTAAATATGATAAAGTTGAAGAGAGTGCAATGCAGGATGACTAAAATTCTTCCATCTATTCTTGAATTTGAGTATTCTGACGGGTTAAGAGTAAGACATTTGAAGTTGCCCACACTTGTGTACCTATGTCACGGAGCCGATATGATATAAACATGTAGACTTTTCCATGGGATTGACCTCAGTGACCCTGACCAGTTCTTTCTAAGCCCTTCGAATCAAGCGCGTAGCCAGGATTTGATTTTAGGGGGGGGCGGTAGTGAGCACGCAAAGCGTGCGAATCACTTTAAGGGCGCGCGAAGCGCGCTCCCTAGGGGGGTGGGTGCAGGGAGGGGGGAGTTTCCCCCCTCCCGCGCGGAAGCTTTGAAAGAAGACGATTCGTTTTACCTTTCTCGACTCGTAATCCTTGTCTGAATTCAGTCCCTCCCCCCTCTTGCGCGAAGCTTTGACGTTTCATTATATTACTAGGGAAAGGAGACGATTCGTTGTACCTTACCCGACTCTTAATCCTTATCTGTATTCAGTCCCCTTCCCGCGCGAAGCGCGGAAGCTTTGAAAGAAGACGATTCGGTCTACCTTTCTCGACTCATAATCCTCGTCTGAATTCAGTCCCTCCCCCCTCTCACGCGAAGCTTTGACGTTTCATTAAATAATTAGAGAAAGAAGACGATTCGTTGTACCTTACCCGACTCTTAATCCCTGTCTGGATTCTGTCCCCCCCCCCTCTCGCGCGAAGCTTTGACGTTTCATTAAATTATTAGAGAAAGAAAGCGATTCGTTGTACCTTTCCCCGACTCTTAATCCTTAATTTAAACTCAGTCTCCCCCTTCCCGCGCGAAGCGCGGAAGCTTTGACGATTCGTTGTACCGTTCTCGACTCTTTTTCCCTCTTTCTTCCTACGTCCTCTTTCTTTTTTTTCTTCTCTTTCTCTCTCTTTTTTTTTTGGCCGGCGTTTTGGGGGGGGCGACCGCCCCCACCGCCCCCCCCTGGCTACGCGTCTGCTTCGAATGACAGAACACGTGGCCACAGCTTAAAACTATCAAACTATCAAAGTTAGAGCTTTCACTTCCATCTGAATAGGATCGTTCTCACAGGGAGTCGTCAATCTATGGAATGCGTTTCCAGCTTATGTCTTAAACCGTAAACTCATTCAAATCCAACCTGAAACATGGAGAGCTCAATATGACATATTTAACCCAAATGAAATGTTTCTGTGCTATTGTATTGTCCGCCGCTCTGACAATCCCCAGTAGACACAGATCTTAATCCTGCTGCAGAGGGGCATAACTAGTAATTATACTTGAAGCCCAACATCAAGGTAAATCTAGGTAAATCAAGGTAATGCAGAATATATTCATAATGAGTACTAAGATTTAATAAAAACATGGCTAACATTTAGCAAAATCAGGGTTGATTGTAAGTTTTGTGTATGTAGTGGTAACTGGACTTTTGCAAATGTGTTTTTTCTGCAAGTTTACATAAATCCTCCAGAATTCATCTCTCTAAGTAATAGCATACCTCCAGTAATGAAATGACACAGACCTAAATTTATGAAAACAGTAAGATGCAGTAAAATGTATTGCTGAGTCACAGATCTAAAAGGGAACCACAGAATTTCTATGGGTCCAACATTTATGTGAGGTTGTCTATTACTGGGAAAGTATATTTGAGTTCTGACAACTATTCAATAGCAATAATAAGTTTGTGATGAGGAAGCTGCCATATGTGAACCAAGTTTTTTCAATCATGAGCAAGACATGTTCTTTTGTCTGGTGACCTACAAATTCATCCCTTTTCCTGGAACCGTCTAGGCTTTCAGCTTATGATGACCTCCTTCAAGTAACTTCCTCTTTAAAAAACCCCTAAATTCCCTGAACTTTGTACTTCTTGACAGAAACAAATCTCAAGCAACATTCTACGTTCGAGTCATCTTCAGCACATTATAGTGGATAAACAACACATTACCCCTGAGATATCTCTTATACCACCTGCGCGGACCGTCTCCAGACATGCGAAATTATTCCGCTCTAAAATTCTCCACAATGCCTTGGCCATTTATTAACCTTCCAGAATACTAACATCGGTGCCCCAATTTCCTCCCATTTCATGGTCTGGGTGCCTCACAGTTACAGACGAGACAAACTCTATTTTGACAAGATTATTATTTTGTTAAACGAGCATTACAAAGCAACAACTCATCTTGTTCCCTTCCTCTCTTTCTCTCTCTCTCTCTCTCTCTCTGTCTCTCTTGGAAAATGTGTGAACCAGAACAGAATGGTGACCATAAAGTGTTAAAGTATGCAATAACTTTAAAGTGATATCTGTACTATTAGACAACTCATTTCAATTGCATAGATAAAATGATCTGGAGAAGAAAAGGGAGAGTACATTTCATGCAGCCTGGTTCAATATGATGAATGCAAAAATCAAACAACTTCCAGAAGTTATGTCAATTTGTTGATGGTAGTGGCAGTATTACATTTTTAACTGTTTTACTCCTATTCCAAAGCAATGATTATAATCATGTTTTTCTGTTCCTATAAACAAAATAATTTTTATTTGAAGAACTGTAATGCAAGATTAATCTTTGGTTTTAATGCGAGAGAAAAGACAAAGAAAAGTAAATATCTAGTAAAATATTACTTTTAAAACAAAAGAATTTGTAGATAAATCAATGTGCTTTACAAAAACACAACCAAGGAAAAAACAAAAAACAAATATGCTCTAAAAAATATACTTGTAGTAACCAAAAGTGCACATTAATTGAAACTTTCTGACATTATCAATCAAACATTTTAACCCATTGTCTATGAGACAAGGTTGCTACTGCATCAAAGCCTATGAGAATGAGAGTATTTAGTAGTCAATGGCTTTAGAATGGTTGGAAAAAAAATCCTAAAATGCAGAATTCAACCACTTTCATTTTCCATTGTAAACATCAAAGAGTTCCTTTAAAATGCACAGACACCCCAAGTTTTTAGTGAAGGTGTGAATTTCAGATGGTTGATGATGTGTCTCCAATCAGCGCCTTGCAGTGTGTGATCAACCGGGCTTAACGGGATGGTGAAAATAGCCCACAAACATAATGCTTGACACTTGAGCTTTATCCCTGTGGTATATCCCCCCTCATTCACACCAGCAAAACTGATTGCATAGCTATACAATGAGTGATAACAGGTAATGAACCATTTCTAGTCTGGACTTCATCTTCACACCAAAATGTTTTTGGGTGAAATCAGGTTTAAGCACCATAATTAAGGAAAACTTAATAAAGGTTTCAGGTTCCATCACCAGAAGGAACACCATATGAAATGCAATCTGTATATGACTGGGACTGAGTGAGGATTATTACGAGGGTGTGCTGATCTGACCAACACCAGTTGTTACTCCGCATCCTCAAGCAAAGTCCTGACATGAAAGCTGACATGAGATGTACATGAAGTATACAGATCTCCCTAAAAGTAAAAATGTTTTATTTTATCTGACATTCTTATCATATATGTCTGCCCCTTTCTCTACACCATGATTCTTTATGCAATAAAACATTTCTCAATAAGAATAATGCATACATCAACTCTAGTGTGAATGGGCTGTTGATGGTTAACATGTGAGAGGAAACAACATGTTGGGCTCTTCCTTTTCAAGGATACCATACTGATATTGTCATGAAGCCTTACATCATGTTGACACTGTGGATAATAGATGCTCCTTAGATACAAGTGTTTGTAATATATAAGGCTCTTGTACTTTAGATGGCATATCTCAAGGATTAGTGAGAGCTCAAAATTTCTTCACCAGAAACAACAATGTACATGTCATGAACTTGACAGGTTTGATAGTGTTTTTATTCTTCTGATATAAGAAAAAACAGCAATATATGTTCTTCCATTCACATTAAATCGAAAGCCTGAAAACATATTTATAATATATGCTTTGTTACAAAGTTGATGTCGAAAAATTTAGCACTTAGTTTTTCAATTTTTAGAATAATTCTATTCAAGTTCTATCTCAATTTAAAATCCAAATATTAACAAATTTAGTTAAAAAATATACTTTTCATTTTTGGAAGAAAAAATTTGTTGAAAGTAAAGTATTATCTGTTCCAAACAACAATTTGCTATTCATTATCTCTCAAAGGAAAGCATTAAAGTTAAACCCCATTTCTTGTCCAGCTAGCTAGAATTAAAAAATATTGATGGAATTATCATGGCTCATTTTCCAACATGAAGATTTCTAAATGAATTATATACAGACTTTCACACCTGAAGATGGTTCTGGGATTAAAAGAGTGTATTCTGAAAACATTGCTGACTTTAATACATGTATACCAAGGAGCTCCATTGTTTTATTTGTCCATGCACCTGTAAGACATGTATTTGATCCACAATAAATCAAATCTTTTTACTTTCAAGTAAATGACAGTAATGCTGTACAGTTGGCTCTGTCACTTTGCTTGCTTTCTTTGCCTTGCTGCATGGTTGCTCATTTACCACAAGTACATGTTTGCACAAAACTATAAGCAACCGTTGAGGGATGGATTGCTTTGTGTAACACAATAGCTTGGTAAAAGTACCCATTTCCAGTCTTGATATTAAAGCTTCATGACAACCCTTTTATTGTTAACACCAGTGTATTTTAATCTTCCGCTTGTAACAGTTGAATAACCTTGCAGCCTTTGGTATACATATATATATATAATCATATGTACAATATGGCACAGGTATAATATTTGTGTGGCATATAAAAATGTTATGTATGCAGTGTGGGATCATAAATGTATGTAAATCATGCTTCAAATATACAACAAGTTATTTTGCTCTTTACCTCTTATGCCAAATATATTGCCTGCTGAGAGCCAGAAGGGCATTAACTCTTTGAGGACAGTACATAGATAATACCCCGCTGACTCTCAGTGGACAGCATCATGATTAGATGTGAACATACAACCCCACAACCCCTTTTGGAGTTTCCTCCTCCCCCTATTCTAAAGCTTATCCCTTCTTGGATCTTGGATTCTTTTCCTCCTAAATACTCCAAAGAAGAGTTTTGATTGGAGGTGGTGCCCTCTCAACATCACCATCATTGTCGTTATCAATATCATTATTATTACTATTATTATTATTATAATCATTATCAGTATCATTACCATATTCATTTTCATTATCATTATCATTGTTATTATCATTTATTATTATTATTATTATTATAATTATTTGTATTGGTGTCATCATTATTTTTACCATTTTATTACATTTATTATTACATTTATTATTACGATTATGATTACGGTTATCGTTATTGTTATAATCATTTTCATAGTTATCATTATTATTATTATTCCTTTTTTTTTTGAGGGGGGGACTGGGGGAGAGCACAAACATCAATTTGCCGGCAGGCAATGACAAAAAAAAATAAAATGACAAAAAAAGAAAAAAAATATTGGCTTGGTTTAATAACTGCCAACTCTTTTTTACTTCATTCTTATCTTCTTATCATCAAAGTGTGCAAGTACAGGGGGCCTGGGCTTTCTTGAAACTGTGTATGTATAGGCTGAATCTACCTATATATACATGTAGCTGTAGACACTTGAAGCAAACTATCCATCAAATTGAAATCTTTGGGAAGATTCAGTTCTGCTGTTGTCTACTTGAGGCCTTCGTCTCAACGTAATTTTCAACACAATGGTCATTGTTTCCATTAACCATTGTATCCATCAAACATCATTTTAAAAATTCAAAAGTAATCAACTTTTGGGGCAAAACGCAACAAAAGGGAGGATTCCCTTTCACTAAATTCATCATTCACAAATGTCATTCTCTTACTTCGACTTCTGGGGCAGAACATACCTATGGGACGATCCTTTTCAGAAAATTAAAACAGATATCATTCTCTTCTTATCATTTTGAAATTGCATTTGAGTCAAATAACATATGTGTATTACATTGTAGGTTTGTATTGATAGCTCTGCACACATATTTCCTAAATATCTAAAAGACCTCGCACTGAACGACCTAACAAGATGCATTTTAAAAGAGCATCTACTGGCTTGGGGATGGGCTACTTAACAGATTATATACTTGAGATTATGGGCAAACTGACGGACAAGAACAAGAAGGTAAACCATAACAACCCTTTTCTCGAGCCACAATTCTAATTTCAATTTACATGCATATCTTTGGGATCAATATCAAAGCCTAAACCATACTTCAGAACTTACTGGATTACAGAAGGTATAAAGACTAGATACTTATGCTTAATTATGGAATATTTATACTAGACAAAATGGCCTAATTAAAAGGCTTTACTTTCACATCAAACCAAAAACCTTTTATGCTTTCACAGGCTTCAGTTACATGTACACTGTATGAGATGGTCTTATCTAGAATGCATTCAAGTATCAAGCTTCCTTGAAGAAAGAGGATAGAATTTCTAAAAAGGTAGTAGTTTGTAGCTAAATGAAGAAACCTGAAGACAACATACTAAAAGCTTATTTCCTTACAATGTCTGTGTGGAACCATGTACATGTACATGTATTATTACACCAGGATTTGATTGTGAATATCCTATTACTCTACAGAAGCAGTATTTCATTTAGGAGAGTTATTTGAAAATGCAAATGCAATAAAATCTACATAAACCATCATCATTAAATACTTACTTTATTTAAATTAAATCAAAGAAAGTACACACAGTAAAAAAAAAAAACAGTTAAAAGTCCTCCTTAGTGCACTACTGCACAATTTTACATCCGCCCCCTGAAACAAAACAAAACAGACAGAAGAAGAAGGAGAATAAAAAAACCCTGAGATGTTACTCCATCATAAATACATCTCATATGAGAACAGGAGCTTTGATTTGTTCCATCAAATACAATTTTCCATGCCAAGTCAATCGCTTTTGGCAAAAATAAAGACATAAACTTGCACATGACCAAAAGAAATCACTTTAAAATCTTGCTAAGGATTGTTAGGGTCTATGGAGACACAAATTATCAAATATGCTTTTCATGGTTTGAATTTGGATAATGGAATATAAAAGTGCAGTAACCCGCTCCAAAGAGACAAATGTCATCAAGGTACAGACAAAGAGAGAGAGAGAGAGAGAGAGAGAGAGAGAGAGAGAGAGAGAGAGGGAGACTTCTATTCTCCACTGGTCTTATTTTCCATTAAATTAAAGCTATTCAACATCTTCCCCTCCCCTAGCCTCCGGCTTTGTTGATTGGTAAGGAAAGAAAGTATTGTTGGTGCTTTTACACCCACAATAAAAGTTTTCCTGCAATTCAATAGAAATGGGAATGGTGGATACATTTTTAAAGTGATCTCACCCCATGATATATCATGTTCCAGTACAATAGAATGAATACACTAACAATGACCCAGAAAGAAAGAGGGTTGACGGTCCTTATACATGCAGTTAAATCCTTTTTATGCTTTTATCATTTTCTCTTTTTACATTTCCTCATGTTATTATTTGTATTATTCTTCAATCATTTTCTCGTTAATTTTTGTCCTTATGTTTATCTTTAATCTGATACTTCTATTATGGTTTCTTTGTCTTTCCTTTAAAATGCTATTTTGTATTTATCCTCCTATCATTGTCTCTTCCCTTTCCTTATTTCATTCTTTGTTTGTATTCTTCAATTATTTTCTCTTTCCATATCTCCTTGTGTTACTCTTTACTTTAATTACTCTTTCATCCTCTATCTTCTATATTTCCATATGTTATTCTTTGTTTTCATTCTTTTATTCCCTTTTTCATCATTTGTTTCAATCCTTCAGTCAGCATCTTTTCAATCTTCCCTTATAATATTATTAACTTTTTATCTGTTTACCGCTTTCTCTCTTTACATTTACTTATAAATGGTATTAATTGTGTTTTTCTTTCATCATCTTCTCTTCTATATTTCCAAATGATATCCTTTGATGTTACGCTATCATTTTCTGTTTCTATCTTTCCATCCTCTTTGCCAAGGTCCCAATGTCAAAAGCTCAATATTTTCTCTTGATTTTGAACACTGATAAAACATGGGTTAACTCATTACAAAAAGTATTGCATTACAATTAAACGGTTTATCTAATACCTTTGCTCAGAAAGCCCAATTTGGTGGGCCTTTCTTAAAAGAAGACCTCAGAAACCATAGAAACAAATGCACACAGCAGATGTGATGCGGTCTTGCTGCTGTGAGCAGGATTTCGGGTGCGGAACTATTGATCTGGACTTAATCCGGACTCAATTCGCTTTCAGCAGTAAATATGAAAAACGGTATCAGTGGAAACAGCATTAGATTAATTGACGACCACAAGTAAAAAAAAACAAAACAAAACAAACACCAGATTTGACTTCAATATGGAAAGCTATAAAAGCAAAAACATGATTTGACATTTTGTTACAACATGAAAGGAATAAAGATCCCATATATATCATGCAAGAAACTATTAATTTTATGAGCTGTATGCAAATAGTGTGCTTATAAGTATATGCATGTATGATATATAAAGAAATGACAGGGTTAAAAATGGATCTTGACCTTTGAACCACTAAATAGAACCCAAATACAAACAAACAAGAAAAATTAATATAACTAAAAAACTTACAAGGAAATAACATTAAAACTTTCTACATATTATATAAAGAATGTTTTGTTTGTGCAACTTTGAGGAAAACATCACTACATGTTATGCTTGCAAGTCAAGCCACAAGATACATGTAACACAGGAGGACACAACTGCCAACAGGGTATAATAAATGATATTAGAGATTCATTTAATCACAGCGTGTTATCTCAGCATATCACAAGGGAAAATTCAATCATTGCTTGTACTGAGAAGTCAGAAAAACTAAAAGTGACTGAGATTTTTTTTGTTGAAAATTCAGAAAACTGTACAGAGACAAAAATGATTCTAAATGGAGATGGGAAAGCGCACTGCACTGTATGATGAGCTTATAGATGTTGGTCTATTTACAAATTTGCTGGTTGTTTATAAAGATTTTAGTCTTTTGGGCTTTTTCAATCTTGACTACATAAAGAATATTTTTCCAAAGTCAAATCTTTATGAAAGAGACATGTAGAGGGTGGCTTGAGAAAGTCAACAGGAGTGGGTACAAGCTTAAATCACATGTTATATATTATGTGTGTATTTTCAGCTCTGTACTCTAAATTAATGAAATAACTTAGATTTCATAGGATAACTATAATTCAGTTGTAAACTGATAGTGTAGATTCAGTTTCATAGTGAATCCAAGTTGATAATTCTTTTTTCCACATATTTTGGTCTGAGTCTGAGTTACATTATCTAAGTCACATTGCACTAAGGGCTTGATTTATGATTTCACAGATACATGTAAGTGAAATAAATAATTTCTGAGATAACTTGAAAATAGTTGCACTTTTGAAAAACAATGTCTTGTCGTAGCAAAATAGAAGAAGAAGCTAATTCAATCATTACCATATGCATTGCATTGGAGCCACTATCAGAAGACACTCTATTCTGCCAGACACAAGATGCCTCTAAATACTATAATGCAATGCATTACAATAATCACTCAACTATTAGAAGAGTCTTTAGATGAAATGCAACGGTGGAAGCCATATTTGGAGACAATTTGCCTCATAAAGGAGCTAGAATTACGCCACTTAGTCGCTGCTTAGGAGCAGAGGCAACTTGCATGTGTCGGTCCCTAAGCTCCAATCAGAGAAGAATTGGTTGATAGCTCTATCCAAGAAGACATCATAACATGGGAGAGAACTCAAAGTACATGGGTATGAAGAGTACATGTACGGCAACATGGGGGGAGGAGAGAGGGAGCTATCTCCACGGTCTACTTAAGTAATAGAAGAGAAAATATCAATGGATAGTTGTTTTTGTGTGTGGGGAGAGACTGTCGGCAACAAAGGGCAAGCAATTACCTGACCAAAGAGTTCAAGGTCATTATGAAATATTAAACTATGAAATTCATCAATCAAAAGAATAAAAATAGTTTGTGGTAAACATTATGGCATGAATGAAGTCTAGTGTTTCAACTTCCTTTCAAACATGTGGAAATTAGAAGACAACAACAGATATATCTGAGGAACTACAGCCATAGTCTAGACCACAATTGTGTCCTGTACCATTAAAATCCTTGCTAGTTTAAATGTGAAGAAGCAAGCATAACAAAACCATCACAAAAGCAATTTAAGGTCTCTCTCTCTCTCTCTCTTTCCCATCTTTAACAGTCCCTCAGAACATGGTGTATCTGCGCTGAAAGCTATTAATGGCCATGGTAAGGTACCTCTGTTCTTCTTACCCCCGCCAAGAGGATTATTGGAACTACCGTTGAAGCTCTTGCACATGTCTGCATGTGTACTATTAGGATGTTAACCCTGTCAAATGTCTTTGATACCTTCCTGGGATTATATTTAATGTATGAATGCCTCAATGCCCATAAAAATCACACATTTACATTTTCTCATCATTCTCATGTCTCACAAAGAGGGCAAAGGAAGTCACAGAGTTGCTCATCAGCAATGTCATCTACATTACTTGAACAGAATTCATAACTTTGTTCCCTTTTTTCTTCAAATTTATCTTGACAAATTTGCTGGCTAGTTTCTCTTGAAAGGCTAGTTTATCTTGAAAGTCTACTGCTCCTACATGTATTTATATCAACTTAATATTAAGGTGGACCTCCCCTTTAAGAAAGAAGAAACAACAACAACATAAGCCCATCATGTACATGTACATTTGTCTTATCATGTGTCCTGTGCCACTTTTGTGAATTTAAGAATATAAATGGTGAAAGGTGGCCATTTTATATTTAAAAATAAATATTTAAAGGGCCAGTCTCTCAAACAATGTGTTATGGACTTCTAATGATTGCACTCTCGGTAGAATGCAGAAAGCACACACACAATCAGGCATCATAAAAGTCAAAAAGATGTTGAAAGCAGTCTTCAGACTTCCAGCCCACATGGGAAAGCAATCTCCAAAAAGAGCCAGACTCCTTTGCCCAATATGCTGACTGATTGTCCTTTTAACATTAATACTCTAATGGACACATGTGAGTGATTTCTGCACGACCATCTAGAGGCCATACACATTCATAACTGGCAGTATTCTAGCATCTGTAGCAGCTCCCCGATAGTAAAGTATAATAGGTGTATACATGTATATTTGGTCACCCCACTCCCAGAAAGATATCAGAGGCCTTTGAGAGGGTCAACTTCCTTTAGTACATGTCCAGCTGAGCATTATGAAATATATTATACGATACATCAAAAATAGGTTTCTACATGCAATGTAGCCAAAATACCATTGTTTTTCAAATTGAAAGATGTCTGTAAAGTGACTTTTCTGTAACTTATTTCTTGAAACGGAAGAACAATTTAGCTAGTAAATTAGGAGGGGCAGATAAAAAAAGATAAATAAATAGGCAGTAATTTAGAGAAAGATTCAGACAGAGACTGGTAGTGCTGAGTTAGGAACAGCAACACAACTTAGAGATATCTTAGGATGACATTGGAAAATGATTCTAAAAATGAAATATGATATTTGCATCTTTTTCAATAGCATATCTCTAATAATTCCTTTAAAATTTGTTCTTGTGATGCATTATTTCAGCAAATGGTTAATTTCAATTTCGGTTATTTATCATAGTTCACATGTTAGCACAGTTAGCCTAAATTTAAACTAATATCAATAATAATATCTTTCAAATATTGAATGTAGTCTTACTCCATGTACATGTATATCGTAAGAAATAAAAGGAGGCAAAAGTGGAAAATATGGTAATTTAAATTAATGGGTACTGGTATAAATTTCCAATAATAGACAAACAACTAGCTCGTCTTCTTGCTGACTTACAATTTCTGCAGGCTGCAGTCTATTGGGCTTTACATGAACATTGTATGTAAATATTTTCAATCATCATCATAAAGTACATATATCATTTAATCTGTAAACAATGTGGCTTCTTTCAATAAATGCATCATTAATCCTAATAAATATTGATGTAAAAGGATAAAATAAATGTCCACCAACATGCTTCATAATATACACAACCAATATTTCTATCAATAAATAACACAGAGTGCTACTCTTACCAGAGTTACATTTTCTCACCACATAACACTGTCTACGATGGACAGTGGTTTTACTTGTGAGATATGGCTCTGTTCTATTTTGTACAACAGTGCCCTCTCTCGTTGAGTCAAGAATGGTTTGAAAACCAGAACTTTCAATTCTAGAGTGGATACCAAGACAAGCAACTTCTTTATTATCCAAAGACCGATCTACAACATGTTTTACATCCTATATGTAGGACATCCAACTCACCGCTTGCATGTATTCCCAAGCATAGACACCACCTAGCTTCATCAAGGCCAGCATAACAGGCACATAAGCATCAGGACTGGCCTCTGCTGCCATGTCATAGAAACGCTTCGCCAAATGGATGTCCTGAAAGATAGCAATAAAATATTGTCACAAAAATTAATTCATATCTAAAAATAGCATGTTATAATACAGCTAAATAGTTTCATAAAAACAGTTTTAGATTTGGAATTATTAATTTTTTCATAGGTGAAAATTCTGCATGAAGTATCATTAAGTGTCTATGTATGTGGTGATTTTTTTGTTAACTGTGCAGTACATGTAGCTTCACAGCTGAAAGCCTGAAAATGTACAAATTTCGTTTTCACATACATGTAGTTCATAAGTCTTGCTGCTATAACATGAATGCTTGTGGTGGAAAAAAACTTCCATAAACACTTTGCAGTAAATGTATATGGGGGAGGGAGAGGCTGCCCCCATGCCCTTTAAGGGAATAGTAATGAAATTGATTCATTTATAGTCATGATCCCTTTATAATTAAAAATTTCACTACAAATAAATCAGATATTATTTTTGGTTTGTAAAACTTTGAATTCAGTATCAACTAAAATATCAAGCAAGAATTACAAACATATGACTACGCTTCCCTCTTCTGGGTAAACCTTTTAATTTCTAGGTTCATATGTAAATAAACATCAAGACTGTAAATAGTTCTTTGGTTAAAAAGGCAATTTCTCCCCCAGTGATTTCCATCAACACTAATTCTACTGATCCAGAGTAAATTGTTTTGAAGTGTATTAATCCATGTTTATAGGTCAAATGAATATCTCTTTCTTTAAGTTATTAATTCATTGAAAGGACAATGTAGCAGAGGCAAGAATAATACTGTGAGGAGATAAAATCCAAGGATTCAAATTCCATTAAAAAACCTAAGTCTCAATTAAACAAATGAAAAATATCAAATAACCAATCAAAATGTAATTACAGCTGATGTGGAAAAGGGCATTGTTTCTCTCTTTTTTTCTCTTGCCATTCTAAAAATGAGTTATTCACCGATACATGTGTGACCCAAATATTACTAATGCAAGCTTTCTACTCAAACACAATCATTTCTAATGTTTAAGTACTATTATTGAACTGCTGTCATTCTTAGATCCCATGTGCGGAACTGTCTTTTTGATGCTAATGTAATTTATTTTTACAGGTCCATCAGGGTAAACAAAGAGGGTTAACTTCATATCCAAGTACCAGGCACACAAGTGTTTTTTTTTATGTTTTTTTATTTTTTTTTTAAAATAAAGTTATGTTATATATATCTAGTATCTACACTCAAGTGGACACTATTTATAGTTAACACTTTCAAATAAATATTTGATATAAACTCATCATTCATATATCAAAATAAACATAAATTAATCCTCTTTAAGATGATATGCAATTGCAATCACACCATTCATGCATGGGTGAGTAAGCCACTTAACAATAAATAAGTATCTGAAAGGAAAGAGCAAAAATGGGGCATCTGGCTATTTAAATCAATGTTGATGAGCATTGGAGGTATCCTATGGCTCATCCGCAATCTTGGATGGAAATGAGAAGCATCTTGACCACGCTTGTCAAAACAATGCAATCCTGAGACTACAGTTGACATCCAGAGTTCAATCCTCCTCAATGTTTCTCATTCTTTGTTTTCACTGTTGAACAAGAAAGTCTTACAGATGCACATGTTCATTAACATTTAAAATGGCTACTTGCTCTAATTTTGTGATTTTCTTAATCAGACCAAACGGTTAATTGAATGTGCCTATCCATGTGTGAAAGTTCAAAACTTGATCTTAAGTGATGTTGGTATCTAGAATATAAATTTTTCTTTCATTTGATATATACTGTACATGTATTTCATTGTATTTCATTGACTTGTGGAACAATAAAGAGAGTCCACTTTCCTTTTTGCTGATTGTATATGTACAGTATGTATACTACTGCCATTAAAAAAAAAAATTAAAAAAATTGGATACTGAACATGAATTTTTCATCACCAATGATGTGGGAATGGAGGAAACTACGAGGGGAGGGGAGGGGAGGGGAGGGAAAGGGGTTGCGGTATCAAAATCATTCCCTTATCTGATCAAATCAAATCAAGTCAAATAATTCATATTCCACTACAAAAAAAATAGAAAATCTATGAAAAATCATGCTACTACGGCATCATGAAAAACAAAGATGTTGATTACAAAACAACTCCTCTATCCTCCATCCCCTGCCCTGATTTTCAAAGGATCATGGGCTTTTGGAAAGCCATCCCTCTTCCTGGATGCTACATTCCCATTAGATTTACATGTATGTATTAGGAATAGGTGCATTTACATTGCATGCAAATCGTTGACTGTTCTCACTTTCTGGTGTTTCGTGCAACTACCAGCAAACATAACAATTCCAATTCCGATCCAGGTATTTATAAAGCGCCAATATCTAGTTGCCTAATCAAAGGCGCTGATGAGACTGAAAAACTACCAAAATGTCTGTTTATGATTCTAACTGGGAAAGACCAAACTAACTAACTAACTGGGAAAAACCAAACTGGGAAAAACCAAAATAAAAAATGTACCATTTTATTAAAATGTCTGCCGAAATTTCAGCGACTTTTGCAGTGTGAATTAAACTTTTTTACTTTGGTACGATGCGGGTTTCTTGTCACATGACTATCCTCGCTTTTGTGTGATCTCACGCAGTGTAGCGAAAAGTTGCGCATGTGCACTACTCACCCAAACATCAGTATGAGCAAACACTCAACGGTTTTATGGGTTTTCTCCAATAGTGTAAATGGCTGTCCACAAAACCAACGATTTTTCAAATGGTGCTTGGGATATGTAAATGGGCTTATTGAATATATCCAGGTATCTAAACTTGCTTATGTCTTCGACCCCACTTTTAATAACAGGTGCAACACAAAACAGAAAATTTATGACATTAACTATGTTTTCTTTTGTGAGCAATTCTAGGTTTAATGTTTTAATGCTCTAGTCTCTTTGAAGTCTGATGACATACACCTGTACTCAGGTATGTGGAGGAATGCAAGTGATAGATCGGTCAGACAGGATTGTATGTTTATTTATGAGTTATTGATGTAATAAAAGAACTTGTATCCGGCTTGGCTACATAAAACAGCATGCCAGGAGCTTAAGAAAGAAATATTTTGTACTGTATTCATGTCAATATCTAAGGTATAATCATATGGTTAAACAAAATAAAAATCGAAATTAAATTGACATATTGTGATTTATGATTTGTTGCACAATTTCTCTAAACATTATTTTCAATCAAATTTGGGCAAAAACCATCTTGAACTACATTTGACATTAATACACAGTACAAAAGCCTATCTTTATGTTAAGGTTTCAAAAATAAAATTGAAATTAAGCATTCATTATCCATTTGAAAGATTTGTTTTTCACATATCAATTTTCAAAAAGAAATAATCATAATCATAGACGATTACAATCAATATGATTAATAAAATATGATTATTATGTACTCCTTACGATTCTCAGAAAAAATAGAGAGCCTGATAAGAAAAGCTAAGATCTTCCTTATTGCTCACCTGACAATAAATTACTTCTGAGATAACATTTTCAACATATCTGCTTAATCAGACTGTTTTTAAATTTACCAGGTCCCTAAAGCTGCACAATTTTACTTGACAAAAGAGCACAAGGCTTTAAATGCATCCTCTATTTTTCTCAGAGCCCAGATGCTTTTTGTTTTCAAAAGTGTTTAAAAGTGTTTCGATTAGATATTAAAGGGCAAATCTATGCTTCTTGATTTTCACTGTGCAGCGTATGATTTTTCGCCAATGGGTAAGCCTCAATAATGTTATAAATTATAATTCACATTAATCTATACACCTTTAATCTCTGCAATATTGACTGCATGTAAAATAAATACAGTATATGAAACTTCACAAAAGGGGCAAAGCCATTTTTCATCTTGAGTGGACAGCTTTCCTTCTGTCAGTTGTTAAATGCCAGTGTAATAAATTATTCTCTCATTGCTACAGTAAACACAATAAACCATCTTGGGTCATTTCCTACAGCAGAAAATTTACAGCCACTTGTAAAAAGAAACCTGGATTTTTCAAACAGGTTTTGAAAGGGCCTATTAAATACTGCACATAAAGATATCATTTTAAAGCTACATTTCCTTTATTCTATTTAACATTTTTGTCCGCAGGTAATGCATATTAAATCTATTAGAAAATTTTTTGAATCAGCTAACAAACATTTGTTATAATATTTTAGCAACAAAAATATACAAATATTTGCCAACCTACTAATAGGTCCCCTGTTTACTGGTGTTGTATGTTTAGATTTGTATTGGGCATATCTTTCATTGGTCACTGGGGATAACAACATTTTCATCTGACCCATAACCCTAACGACGCATATATACAAGAAGCAATTAATGTTTAGGATGAGATCGGAGCATATTTTACACTAAAAATAATAAATTATCCATTGAAAGTTTTCACTATATGCTTCCATTCCAAATTAATTTGAAAATCTTAATTGGATGCATTTTTAGAATTGTTCTATCTGATTCACTAAGAAGTCTTTAAGATGGTCACAAAACAACCCCCGGAATTCATTTTGATCTGCAGGACCAATCAACTCAATTACAGCCCACATGTAATGGAGGACACATCCATGTGCAGTTCAAACCAAATCCATGTAATTTACATCTTAAGACCGTATTATCTCTGACCCACATAAAACCAGGTGATTGTGAATTATTTGTGGGGACAGACCTATACAGTGATTAGGGAGGCTTTAATAAATATTGAAGACAAGAAATAAATAACTAAAGAAAAAAATTGATGGCATACTTGCTGAATTATATGATTGTACTACATGTAAATGTACATATACTTTTAAAAATAATCTATAACATATGTAGGTGTAAACAATTTTTTTTCTTCAAAACTCTTGATTAGCATGAAGAAGAATTTATTATATATACTGATATTGCACAAAGCAAAGATATAAATGGTAAAACTTCTTGCATCAAGAGTTGGGGCACTCATTCAAATGATATTATTAACAGGTTTTTCACAACACTCTGTTATTAAAACTTAGTGGTAGAAAATAACCTCAATCTAATGGCATTAATTTGTTAAAGGGTAACAAACAAAACTAGAAATGCAATCGTGTCAGAACGATGTGCGTGCAATGACGCCGTGTTTCTACGTGTCAAACTAAAGAGCTTCTCTCGGACTATCCAGAGCAATTTGCACGAAGTCTGTAGCTTCTGTGATATTGGAGATAGGTAGGGCGAAAGAAAGGCATCAACAGTGACCTTGATGGGATAGTACTCTGCCTACGAAGTTTGAAAGAAATTGGGATAGGGGAAAGAACCTAGAAAGGGCTCGCAAGCACTGCGTGCACAAACCAATGGGATTTGGTGCATGTTTGACATTGCAATCAAGTTCGTTCTGGGGGCCAAAAGCGTGAACCCGATATGCCCCATAGACAATGCGTGTAATGAATGGGCGGAAAACGTGCAGGATCTGTATTATGGCCGGAGTTAAATTGTTTTTTCTCTCTCTCTTTACTTCTCTTTATGGGCCGTATTTGGTATCATTAGAAAGAGAATTTCATGGTTGTTATTGTAAACCACTCTCTTTTTTTCTATGATAATCCTATCGAAACACGTGATGTAAAATAGATGTATAGGACAAAATGGCGTCTTAAATGGCCCCCTTGACCAATTTCAAAAATCCGGCTAAGAGGTGCCCTGCGTATTGGAACTCGGCATGTCACTGCAAATATTCAAGGAAAAAAAAGGACGTTTAAGGGGCGAAAAGCAGTCTGAAAAAATGACGTCATAGCCGAAACGTGTTGGGTTCGGGCGGAAACTCGGCGGAATTTGTGTAGTGATCTTTGTTCAAATGCGATTTACTCACAATTTTCTGTGTGAACATATATAATACTTGGTATCATCCGAAAGGGCACTTCATTGCGGTCAGTTTGACACCATTGTTAACTGCGCGCAATGTATTGCGCGCATTGAACGCGCTATTACGTAATCCATAGTAAATTCATCATTTTTGGCGATAACTTTGCGCTGACATATTCGAATTTTACCAAACTTAGTAAACAGTTGTCACGTATACCGATACATATGTCTGCAAAGTTTCATTGATGTAGGTATAACGATCGCCATTTTAGAGCAAGTTGAAGTTATTTCTCAATTTTCTTGAAAATGGCGAATTTGGAGGGCAATTTTCTCAAATTTGGTCAGTGATAGGGTATATAATTTTGTATATGGCTGGAAAGGGCATATCTTCAAGTATCTAAATCCAAAAAAGGATACGGGTTTGCCAAGCCATTATGGAGATACGGCCACAGAGAGAAAGCCAATTCCCAGAACTTTAGAGGGCGCTATTTATGTTGTGCAAAGCCATTGGAGCGTGAAATTTGGCATGGCTATGTGCAATTATGAGATAAAGATACTGTGAGATTTAAATACAAAACGGAATTTATATGAGAAAGTTATGGCAGTTTTAGATTATTTAGGGGTCCATTTTTCAGATTTTTGACGGAGTCGGTTTTAGATTTGAATTTCGAGTATGAAGATGGCATTTTGAAGGTCAAGTCATTCGTCGCAGATGAAAGAACATTTCTCAGACTATCTAGAGGAATTTGTTAGAAGTTTGTAGGATCTAGGATAGTGGGGATAGGAAGGAAGATATAAAGGCCTTAAAATGGACCAGAAACGGACAAAATGGCGCCTGGACGGTCATGCATGAGTGATTTCGAAAATCGAAAAAGTAGGTGACCTTGATGAGATGCTAGGGATGATGCCTACGAAATTTGAAAGGAAAAGGACTTGAGGAAAGTACCTAACCAGGAATAACAAGCACTACGTGCAAAACGAATGGGATTTTTGGACGATAAGGATAAGGATAAGGAATGTGAACGAAAACAAGGCAATGACGAAGGTCGTCATTGCAAAAAGTACATGTACATAAACTGGCACTGCAAATTCTACAACATAAGGAGTACTAACTGAAGAAATGTTCACACCACTAAGTTCTAAAATTCTGAATAATTATAGCTTTGCTTAAACTTGAAATGTTGCTTGAGACAGTGATCCTACCAAACCAAACGTTACCTGTGTGGTCACAGCAGTACAACATGTATAACACTGATAATCCATTCCTTCAACACATGAACTCAATCTGGATAATTATATTTCAATTCCATTTTTGAACCCATGAAATGGTAATATTTTGTATGAATCCTGCCCTTATGTCTTTTTTCCCCCAAAAAATCTAAGTACATCTACATCTATCCATAATAGAAAACACCTTATCCAACCAAATCCTATCTCTAACATCCTACTTTATACCTCAAGAATTTCTAGTAATATACCGGTAGGCAGAAAACTAGAAATTATATCAACTTGTCCAGTACAATTTCTTTTGCTTGTGTATACAAAGGGATTGTACCTTTTGTATGCAATTGTAATGTGTAAGATCACAGAAAAGGTCTTGTGTACTTTATCATATCGTTATGATTATGTGAGATTATACATTACTCAAAAAGGTATTTATCATTTTGACAGTGGATTGCAAAGTTAGAAGTCTCCCCTTTAATTCCTTGACAAAGGTTTTACATGCTTAATGTACAAGAAGTCGCTGTGGAAGATTTGTGCAGAAGGATCCCCTTTTTGTTAATCCTTCTTTAAAGGGACTTTGTAACATTGTTCAGATGAGAGATAGCGGTGCTAAGGTAGTGACTTCAATGCTAGATGTACAATTAAAGATAATCTGAAAATTTGAGTGAAAACGGATCATTATTCATGGTACAAATTGGGAAAACTGATCTGATCAATTCCTTAATTCTCCCAACTATATTATTCTACTTTTATTCTGCTAACTGTCAAAGCCTGTTCAGCATCAAGACAAGGACAATTTAATTACATTTTATGATTTTTTTAGGTGAATGTAAATCGTCACAAAGCAATAAAATGGCTCTACATTCCATTCCAGACAGTAAATGTTGACAGATTTTTATAGCCTGTTATATGTATTTTTCTCATGGTAAAACGGTTGGAGAAAATTCAAAAATGGTTGGGAGAATTTACTGTTAATCACTGTTAGAGGGTGCCTCACATCAACGCCTTCAAAGAAAACCATAGATATCTTTGTGGTTTGAGAATTTGTTCAGGATTTTTTGCATGTCAGAGGGTTAGTATAGTAGAAGGAATATAGTAAGTAACATTTTATACAAAAATTAAGCAATTTTGTCATCAACCTTCAACAATGTTACCGAGTCACTTTAACATTGTCCTTCATTCTACCACGTCCACTCACAGGATTAGAATCCAATCTCCCTTTATCTCTCTCTACCTTTCCTAACGATACAAGTTATGTAGCAAACTATCCCTAAGATGCACGTTTTTGTAGCAACCTTTTCTCCAAGATACACGTGTTTGCGTATCATTATTGTTGTTTGTTGTATGTATCAGACATAAATGTTCATTTCTATTCTGCACTACCTTTATTTTGTTCTTTCCTAAGCGCACAGGGACTTTCTTTGTGTTAGTGATATGCACTATACAAGTAACGTTCATTATTATTATTATTATTATTTGTAGCAACCTTTTCTCTAAGATATACATTTTTGTAGCAACCTTTTCCTCAAGATACACTATTTTGGAGCAACCTTCCCATCAAGAAACAAGTTATGTGGCAACCCCCACCCCCCCCAAGATAAATGTCATGTAGCAATCTAGATTTAATACACACATGCATCATCACCTACTAGCATTGATCATACCAATTGGTTGTTTGGTGATCCTTATTCTCTAGAGAGGAGTGAGTTAGATTGACAAGATAGTTAACATTTCAACAGCATATTTGGTAGATCTTGGTTAAGCAGTAGGATAGGTGAGGGGATTTGGTCCAAATAGAGTTATCAATCGCCATCAAACATTACTTCAAGTTGATTGAAAGTGAATGAAAGTCAGCCTCTTGGAGCTGCTCATAAACAAGATATTAGTGTAGACATTCATTTCTTTGTACAAACATTCTGAATACAAATTGTTCATTGACATGATGTGATTAATCTGTCTTCCCCAATTTGAACTCATGTATCACTTCTCTGTTGAACTTTCTGAATAGAAAGAGCTACGAGAGAGTATTCTAATGCATGTCATATACATGTACCTGTCCATATCTGGAGTTATCAGGTACGAATTAAGGGCTTTAATTCAAATCAATCTTTAAAATATTTCCTAACATCCTTCGCAATATAGACTAAATAGTTCAAATGAAGCTATAATGACAGTCATTCATAATGAGGAGCTTAACATAAATGTTTGCCTTTACACTGAAATACCTTTAGACATACACCTTGAAGATTTCAACAGAATTCACACTATCCGCACACAAATCCGCCAACCTTACTTTATTCTACATATATTCTTTTGTCATGTGTAAATTTGCAATATTTGTTTGTTATATATTTGTAAAAATGCAAAAGAAAAAGAAAATCAAACATAAATAAATAAATCAAATCAAATCAAATCAAATATTAGGGATATATAAATTACAGGAGTTCTAATAGACCGCGGGCCATAGATCAAATATGTGGCTTATTTTTCATTTTCGTGCCTCAACTCTTGTATATACCTAAATTTTTGTTACTCAATAGAACAAAAATCATTGAATAACAATTGATAACTCGTCAGTGCAATAAGTTGCACATTAATTAATTATGCTAATTTAAAAAAGTTACAGCGCCCTCTTGTGTTCAAATCTTGAGATCTGTGTTGTGCTAATGGGTTCCACAGGATTTTATTGGACTTGGAGGTTTTGTTTCACCCAGGGAATAACACCCAAGTCTGTCTTGGAATGGTTGGTGTTATATTTTTCTTTATTTAAAGGTTAAGTCCATCCTAACAAATATTTTAGTTTAAATAAAGTCAGAAAAATGAAAGGAAGACGACAGTGAAAGTTTTCAGCAAGTTTTGAAAGTAAGCAAGTTATCAATTTTTGAAGGTGTGATTAATGAAACACAACTCGACAACTCCACAATGTAACTTTTTTCTGCTTCTATTCAGGATGGACTTCCCCCTTTGATTAAACAACAAACAAAAACAATCTTGAAAATAAATAGAGATAAATAAAGAGAGAGATTAATAGAGAGGGGAGAGAAGTGGAAAAGAGGGGGGGGGGGGGGTCAGGAGATAATGGGGACTTTGGTAGACTGTGGTACTTTTATTTATGTATTTATTCATTTTTGTTTTTATTTGTTTGGGGGGGGGATATCAATGTGTGCACATGAGGATGCACATCTTTTAATGAGTATAATCATGGTTTCAATGCATTTTGACTAGCAGTATTCATCACTTACTACACAACTTGAACCATCCTTCGGTATCCCATCACAAATATAGCACCCCCCACACTTATACTGAAAACTTCACCCTCTCTCTCTCTCTGGCTGTATGTCTGCCCCCCCCCCTCTCTCTCTCTCTCTCTCTCTCTCTATATATATATACAGTGCATACACACACACACAAACAATCCAATAAATTAATTTACATTAAAACACAATTTGAACAGGTGTCAAGATAGATAAGCCAAAATTTCCATATTCAATCAATATTTTTAATCATCTTTTAACTACATGTATCTCAAATACATTGCAAAATCACAGGAAGTTTTGACAATGGGGGGGGGGGGGCAGTAGACGTAATGCATAGTATGAAGTAGATTCATTGTAAGAAAAATAAATTGTATTCATGATGAGGTACACTTTTCTGGCTCTTAAAGGAAATTTCCAGGCAGTTTTGTTTTTGTTTTTTTCATAACAATGATCAAACTCATTCCTTAATACCAAATCTATTAAACTGCCCCAACAGATTTTGAACAAGTATAAGTCTACTGTACTAGCAATACAGAGAATTAATTCATACAATGACTTTCAAATGTTCAATATCATTGTGTACTGTTAGAGGGAGAAAATCCATCATTGATTCATACAAGGCATGGAAACCAGACATAAATCAACTTCCTTGCTACTTGCCTTTGATGATTTGATGATTTAATTATATTTTTAACAATATTTTCCCTCCATTACGTTGATGACAAAAACAAGAATTGCCAGATACCCACATTTGTACAGCATAAAACATAAACTTAAACGTGAATACATTTCAATTACTAATCATGGTATTTACAAAAGTGTGAACTACTTAATCTCAATCCTCCGATAGTGCACAATTAGAATATTTTTTCACAATGGAACAAAATACTTACATGTCCAGTTCAAATCTATACCTACAATGGTACAATGTATTTATTTAGCAGTGAATAGAGGCAAAAAACACATTTATCTCCCGACATCTACAAGTATTTTCTTCCCTTACATTAACATATTGAGAAACAACTTTCAGTGTCAAGTCATGATGAAAAAAAAATACATGAAGAACAAATACTTTCCAGAATGACAAAGGGAATGACCATTACTCAACATGTATCAGGAATTTTCAAAATAAAATATTGGTTCCTGTTTATAGAGCACTTGTTATGCTTTATGACACTTCTCTTTACCTGCATGTAGTAATACCTAGCAACAAAATATGTACTGCTCTGGTTAGATGGGTACCCATTTACATGTACATGTACACCTGAGTGAAACATGGTAACAATGGATTCATGTTATGTTTGTCTAAATGACTATGTACCATAAACAATTGAATGTGCAGTGCAGTCAATAAACCACTACTAGACTTGGGCATCAAAAACATTTTGCTGGAAGTGTATACATTTACCTCACAAATACTGTAAATGACTATATATTCAAAGTGGTTATAAATTGTTAAGCCTCATCAATCTCTAAAGTTTTCATATAAATCACATGAACAGTAAAATACAACATCATACAAGTGTGACCTTAGTTGTCCCAAACAACTGTGTTTGAACAGAAATTGGTATATTCATATCTTTACCCTGTTTTTGCATGGAAGGATAACTATCATATAGGTATTGGCGTATTGATGTTACAATGCTACAAACTCTTGTCATCACAATATACATGTGCATGTATATTTTACTGCAATGGAGAAGTGAGACAACAGGTTTTCTTCAAATTAGCAAATCAGGAATAATAAACCTACAGATTTCTGACAATAGGAAAATTTGAATTTCTTGTCCTTTAAAAAAATATATGTATGTATTTGCTTTAGTTTTAATTTTGATTTGGCTAATGAATGATTCAAAGTTGTGTTAATCAGCTCAGGGGTCAATAATAACTGTGACATATTGAATAGAGTATAACAAAAGAACATAAATGACACATTAATGCTTAAATCACTTTGTTTTGTGATCTTGTCATTTTTCAGAAGGCAAGTATATCCATCCTGTGTTTACACTCTTTTTATTTAAAGGAAAAAAAACATATGAAAGTAAGCAAAGAATAAAGAGAAATCATCACGGGTGTCATGACAGATTTAATGATTATTTTGCAAGTAATACACATTTTCCTTTTTCATTTTGTAAGCATTTTGCCTTTCATCAACTACAAACACACAGAGTGTAATCATCCAGGATACAAACTTAAATCTAACATGGGTGTAGTTCAAGAATCATTTTGAAATTCTAGCTTTTTCTTCTTTATTCAATGTGAAATACAAATTGCATTGCTAGGGGAATGCTTATTCTCCATCTGAATCTTCTTCATCTGATTCAACCTCCTTTGCAGAGATAGAGTTCCTGCAATTGACACATCTACACAAATCTGTACATGGAATGCCATGCTGTTGACATGAGCAACGTGACCGTCCTTTCCCTGACGCTGATTTTTCACAGCTCGTTTTCTTACATGAGCAGTTTGTAAGTTCCAGCAAGCTGCTTGGAGCTGGGGGTAAATCACCCCAGTCAATATTAATTTCACTGTCCACAAGTTTCCACCCATGACCATTTGGACTGGGACATTCTGGGAACTGTTGCAGACATTTTGAATGAATAGCAGCTTGGTAATTTGCCCTCATTAAGTGCTTCTTAAGAGAATCAGCTGAAGGAGGAAGATGTGTCTCTGCTTTGGTTAACATGAATAGCTTATATCTAGCTTCATTCACTGTATCACAGGTTTGCCCATACAACTTGCACACAAGTTTTTCTGCATTTTTCATCAACTGATCACTGACAACAAATGAACTTCCCATCTCATGAAATGTGGCATGAGTTTCAGTGTCATTTACAAGTAACTTGAAAGCTTTGGATTTTGACTTTCCATGAAATGAGCTAACTGTATCACAACCTGTGAAACAATGGAAGGGTATCAGTGCTCTACAAACATCTGGTCCTAGGTACCGACTAATCTTTGACAGGTTCAGGGTCCTTCTATTATTGCCTCTTCCTGTGTGGAAAAGCACTTCTGCCTCAATATCTGCTGCCATTGCGACTCCAATAACAAACACATCAGTGTCAGGACTCTTGATAAGGACAGGGTGCGGAGCTGCATCTGAACATGGTGGCTGGTGTGTAGCTGCATATTTACAATGAAGAAAAAGCCTTGTATCGGCTTCTTCATGGTTACAAGCTAGTTCTGGTACTATGCGGGTATGTATCTGCTCATTCTCAGCTGTCAATTCATGGCACTCTGAATCATGAGTGGCAAACACAGTAACATTCTTCAGAATTGCACCTGGCTGTTTGCTCCATGTCTGAAACAGAAATCTGATCAGCTCTGCTTTATTGTCGCCACATCCAAGAAATTTCTTCCACTGATGTGGTACCTGCTGTTCTTCACTGTAGATTTTGGTGATAACACTTCCACCAATTGACCGCCTTCCCCTTTCTGCATTCTTGATACTTTCTTTCCTGTAGGTATCAACTACAAAGTGTATCACATTACTGCGCACACTGACAGCCAAATCAATTATCTGTCGCAGGAGGAATTCACTGAGCTTCCCAAATGTTGGTGGAATATTCTTGGGGGACATTTCTTGTACCATCGCCATACCATCTACAATCCAAATGCTTCCTGGTAGAATATCAGCCTGTGGAGATGGTTGCACATGGGCTTCAATGCAATGAAGCAAAGTCGATTTGGCTGTCTTGGCTAGTGATCCATCTGGATGTGCAATTGAAAGAGGAAGGGGGCCCAAATTGTATGTCAGCATGTGGCGAATATCAAGCTTCCGAACATTTGCAATAATAACAAGCCTCTGAAAAAGATTTCTGTCTGCTTTCAATACCACTTCCTTACCTTTCACTTTAGATCGAGAGGTCTTATTCATAGACTGGAAGGTCTTAACTTTGACTAATTTAAGTGTCTTGAACATATCTTCATCGCCTTGAAGACATTCCTTGCTATATTGCATGAAGCATGTGTCTCCCCTGTCTCTTGCACTGAGATAATCGTCATTAACATCCTTTGATGCCACACAGCCAGATGCTATATGAAGCAACTGATCACTGGTGTCTTCAAACGGATTTATCATTGCTTCAATCACTGCTTTCACATTGCAGACACTCTCTTCGTCTTTCTTAATGCGAGAATGTTCCAAATCCTTGCGGCCACTTGTCCTCTCATCTTTACCAGCCATTTCTTCGCACCTCTTTGTAATTGCTGCTCTTTCTGGCTGGGACAAAATCCACCTTGTCACTGCACCTTTCTGGGTAGTGAAGCCCACCATGCCTCCTTTTGTTTTGGTGTCACGATTACAAGTCTGTTCAATGGTTTGGTCACAAGCCACCTGTGAAAATCCATGATCAGCTTGCCTCTGAACTGCAAAGTGGCCCTTCATGAATTCTTCATGGACTGCTGGATGGGTTGAGGAGAGTTGACACATTTCAAGCCAGTAGGCTGGTAGGTAACGAGCATAATTGATATGATTGTAAGCAAAAAGCCAAGGCAGAAATGACCTCACTGCAGATAGATGCAAGTTCCAATTTCCCTCTCTGGTAGCTCGGAGAAAAAGAAGCATCACTTCTACCATTTCTATGTAAGATGACCAAACACAGAAAGTAGGATACTTCTTCCCTTGATGAGTCACAAAACTGTCATACAATGAAGAAATGTTGTCAAACTCATTGGATGTTACAAGTTCCATGTATGCCTCTCCAGGAAAAGCTCGACCCAGTTGATTTATTACTTTTTGAGCTTGCAGTCTTTCAACTTCTGGTAAAGAGTCAAGAAAACTTTGCCACCTCAGCCGCTCCATGGCCTCTGCTACACACTTATGTACACGGATACTTCTGTTATAATGGTGGCCGTTCATTGTCCCATTCAAAGAGCCCAAGGCAACGATTCCTGATTCTACAACCACATTCTCCAGTCCTGCATCCCTGAAGCGTTTACCAATGCAGGATAACATGGCCAGGGAAGTGTGAAATGCACCAAGGCGAATTACCATTCGCTGAGAAAATCTCTCATTATTCCACCTAATTTGCTGCGCTTTGGCATATATTGCTTGGTCGAACACTACAGCCACTTGATCTTGCTTCAGGGTATCTGCAATTTGTAAAGATCTTTCAAGAATTGTATAAACTGTATCATATTCAGTCGGACTAGCATCAATGATTGGAAGATACTTGATGTTGCATACTTCTGGAATATGGCTTTGTAGTATAGAGTTGCAGCCTGTCCATCCAGGGAAAATCATTTCTGATGAATCTCCCAATTTCATGACCCGGAGAGCTAGATCTAGCTTTCTTGACAGTATTTGAAATGGTTGATAAGGTTTGTCTTGCAGATCAACACATTCTCCGTAAGCCCTCGGTCCAATTTTCTTGCTTCCAAGATACTTCTTGATGTTTGGCGACGGGGGCTGCACAGAGCGGCGTCTGTCTCTGGATGAATGTTCAACATGTGAAGCTTCTGAGGTTGGTTCTGATGTTGCAGATGGATCGTACTGTATCAGGATACCATTTGTATTATGTGTGGTTCCTTTCCCACTAGTCGTTTCTTCGCCAAAATCGTTATTATCCCACACCAGGGTGGTGAAAGTGATGTTTGATCCAGCTGGAAGTGCACCGATGCCTCGTTCAATCTGCCTCTTTGCCAATGCAGTATCATGTTCTAACGCAAAGGAATTAGAAGAGCAATGGCCAAATCCATTCAGCAGCCCAATTAGCTTCGCAGAACCAGTTAAGTGACGAACTGCCATTGAGAGGGATGAATGCTTGGGAAGAAGGATCCTTCCTTTTGCTCTCAAGAACATAATATCCTGGGCAACTGAAAGAAGGCGGGGATGGAGCTCATCAGGCACCTCAACCTTTCCGGAGTCTCTTGGGTCAGAACTTGCCCCAGTTGACCATGCAAGAAAATTAAAGAGTGCAGAAGGCACAATTTTGTCGACTGTGTCCAGGGTTGAGTCATCAGCTGTGGGGGGCCACTCTATTGGGTTAGGTGCATTGACGATGCTGTCTTTAACAACCTGGGCAGCATGGAACATATCCCTCAGGTGATAAGCTCTGGATGGAACTGCATGTGAAGGGTCATCACTCACAGCTTCATTGCACTCGCTTTCTTCACTTGTCATTTCTCCAACTGCATCCTCTACTACCTCCTCAACAGACAGATTTTCAACAAATACAATGTCGCTTTCCACCTTCCTAGAAGGCCTGACAAAACAAAGAGCAGGGTGTGAGGATTTCAATCGTGCTTTCAATCGGTAGGTTTGGAAGGAGGAGGCATCTAATCCTTCAACTCCCCTGACTTCCTTGATGAAGAGTTGGTTCAGCTTAGTCAGCCTAAGGATCTCCTTATTTTTCATTATCCTTTCCTCAATTACCTTTTTGCAGAAACTAGAGTATGACTTATCATATATTACTGTTTGCTGAGTATCCTGTTTATAAGTATTACATCTCTTCACAACTTTTGTATACCTGTAATAGCACGATTTATGGTACCTTACTTCTATTGCAACAAGATCTTTCCCACGTATGTGTAAAAGCAATTGTTCATCTTGCTTTAATAAAGCGGCCTCTAACAGATGCCCCCCATCTTTTCTTTCACAAAGAATTAATTTGTCTACCTTCCGTTTACCAGAAGACTGTTCGCGGATATACTTAGCTCCTTTGCAGATAATGCAATGGACTGGCAATACATGCGGCTTATCAAAGTCATGGCTGGTAGAGGGTTGATTTTCATGGGATACTCTCGACCGCAGCAGTCTCTTGGGTGCAGGGGCATCCTCACTTGCTGACACTTCCTCTGGATCTTCTGTAGATGTCTTCTCAGCATCTGTGGGTTTAACAAGAAAAAGAGAAGGAAGAAAGGAACAGACAGGGGAAAAAATACTGATTAAAACCAATTTTATCAAAATCATTCTGATTTTCTGAATATATAACTCAATGTGGTGTTGGTTTTGAAAGTGTGGATCAAGCTGCTGAACCGAGCTCCAACACTGACTGTACTTGAGAAATAGCTCAATACGGAGTGATGTCACGCCTTTTATGTGATCCACTCACGATTTCAAGCGAAAAGGCTATACAACGAAAGTGAAATCAGTGAGAAATGGCATTCAAATTTCATCAAACAGGATGTAAAATCTAAAATCGTATTTTCAAATCAAAAGAGAAAATGTTATTAATCTTTAGAAAATAGACACATATATAGCTCTGATGATTTGTAAAACATTTTGACTGTAAATTGGATTTCGCTTAACTTTGCTGCGACGTTATCATTTGGTTCATGATCTTAAGATCACCAACACCAACACCGAACTTCAAATCACAAATTTCCCAATCTCTAGGCGATTTGTGTTGGGGAATAGGGAAATAACAAATAAATCGTCAAAGCGAACCATGATACTCGGTTCAGCAGACAACATTCAACAACATATTTTCCGAGGTCAATTCCAACACCAGCCTCATTTCAAGTTCAGTGTTGTGGCTTTTGACACTGAACTTGAAATCGCCAGTAGATCTAAATGTGTAGATGCAGAACAATTATTGCACAATTGCACCTACCGGTGTCTTCTTTTGCACTGCCTCACACACGCACAGATCAAACACTCTCCTTCTCTTCTTTGTCTTTGTACTGTACTGTTTAAATTATTTTAGCAGCATTTAATCATTGTTTATTACCTCTCTTCTTCTGAAGTCTTGTCAATGCTCTACTGATTGTCGTTACGTTGCAAAAGTGTCGGTAACATTCAGCATGATATCCTCGAAGCCGAGTATGGTGCTCCCTAGTAAAAGAAAATGTGAGAGATGTAGACTAATAAATAATTTCTATTTAAGTTCAATCTGCTAAAATACAAGAACTGCTGGACCTAGTTTAAGTAATTTCTTGACACAAGCAAGAGTCAAGAATTAGACTATTTTATAATTTATCTGTAGACGAAAAAAAGTAGAGGGTCTAGACAGTAGAAGTAGGGACAGGGTCTAGTAGTAGTAGATCTAGACCTAGAAAATCTATCCTGTAATCCAGGACCATAGACATAGTAGATGAGAGGTCTAGATCTAGTCTGTTCTCTACTACTCTAGACCAAATTTGTAATTTCTGCTCTTTTTTCAAGTGCAATTTTTATTTCGGGGAAAATGTGAACACTTTTCATTTCATGCAGGCCTAGATATCTAGATCTATACCAATATATTAGGTGATAACTTACCTGCTTGTTGTCGATGACTGAAGACCGACTTGTCCCACACCTTCACTTTCGTGTACGTGTTCTTGCAACTTCTCTGCAACTTCACTTTCTAAACTCTCTTCCACGATTACCCACTTAGCTGCACACTCCTTACACTTTTGATAGCTTTTATCACTAAATGGTATAATCTTGCTCTGAGTATCGATGACATGTATGGAACAGAAAGCGGATTCACCAGCCTCAGAATTGTCCGTCTCACTGGCATCAAACGACTCAGAAGTCGCCATAGTACACAGTGAAAGTCGCAGTGCACAGTGAAAGTCGCATAGGCGTGCGCATAAAACAAAGAATATGATTGGCCAAAAGCCAGTCACTCCACACATCATGCTATCAGCAACGTATTGTGATTGGTCATTCTTACCGTAGAAAGTGAAAAATTGTCTCAAATTTGTTTTTTGTTTTTTGATATTTTCAAAAAATGTGCAAGTTTTGTTACTGACGAGTTTCAGATGTGACTGTAATAAATATTTTTACACATGTTGACCAAAATACAGCTATATACAAATTTGAGGCACGAGATGAAAAGAAAATGCACCTCGGCCCGCGGTCTATAAGCTTTATGCTCAAGGGTATCATTCACCAAAAATTGGCACTGTATTATGTTTCTATGTGATAGTGTCCTAGTTTCAAAACATTAGCTTTAAATCATAGTTTCTGAAGTTTAAACACCAAAATGCATTCTGAATAAAATTAATGAGTGAGCAGCCGGATGGACGCGCTTGAAGTAGAGGTTGTGCCCATGGAAGTTAAATCCAGTTTCCTTGCTTAAAATGTAATTTTTCCCTTTATGCTGCTAAATTTGTTTCCTATTCCATTCATTCAAACAGTTTTTGTCTTATAATGATACACAAATTAAACTTTTTGTGATTGATCCTGTTCAACTCATATCGTTTCTGTCAAATTCATCAGGAAGTCAAAGATCAACAAGAACACTTGCATAATTTGATGTTGTTGTCTAATCTCTGCTTTTCATGGCAAAACAGGGCCTATAAATAAAATTAGATCAACTTTCTACATCTATGAAGTTATGAACCCTTACAAATGTGTATTTTGCGAAAAGAATAACCTTGCTATTTTCACTTCAAACAACTCATTCACCAGCTTTAATACTCCCTAGTGGCACTGCCATCCTTGGCACTCAAAGTCTTGAGGATTAAGGTCATCAACAGGCCAAGATCTACTCGTTATGACATACAAAATCTAAAGGAGATACACCCACCAGAATAAACATTTAATGTATTTTACATCTAGATTACCCGGAAGCACTTTGGACCTTCATTCGTTCGTGTCTCCTTAGATCAAGATTAATGTAATCTTGATCTTCGGAGTAGTTGCTACAACCGGCCGTGTCAGACACGTTGCCCCGGGGTGCGAGATAGGACTCTTGTAGCGTGCCCCCATTTAAAACAATTATACAATAACAGTTAACATTACATTTAATTAATAGTATGAAACTATTAAAATTACTCTCATGTTACGGGAAAAATACTAAGATGCCAGTTACACTACAGCATGACTTCAAGTTGCTCTCTTCTAGACTACTGGTATAGACTTTCTCTAGATCATTCTCTTAATTTTCTTAAATTAATTTTTAGGTCATAACAAGAACTAAACAATTTTGCACGCCAGCTATTCCCCAGTCCTGATGACCGGATAGCCAACCTGTTTGAAACGTTGAGCCACTCCTACTACCCATCCTCTCCAACCGACGCTATATAGTTCTCCATAGAACTATTATAAACTAAGAAAGATAACCAACAGTCTTTTTCGAGACTACCAACAGTCCTTTTCAGGACTACACACACTCAAGAAAGATTACCAATTACAATCCTCACCCTCTCTCACATGGTGCAACCGCAAGCCTACTGTATATCTACATCACCATGCAAGCCGATACTTATAAGCAGCATCTAAACATTCGTTTGAAAGAGTGATACAATTCAATTTTCAAGTTTTCTGAAAAACAATTAACTCAAAGTTGACTGAAAATTTCAAAAATGGAATTAGATTTTCACTTAGAAGATGAGCATCAGGTTGTGTTTATACCTAAACTCTTTTTATTAATACCCTGTATGTGACAACATAATGGTGAACCATAATCTTGACAAGAAGAATGTGAAGAGAAAAAAAAAAAGTGAAAATGGGTGAATCAAATACAAATTTTAAAAGGTACAGTCCTTTCTATTAAGGCTGTGCACAACAGTGTAATGAGCTAATAAGCAGAATGACTAGAGAAAGAAAGGGCGATCAGTGTAGACTTGGTAGAGGTTGAGATGATTGCTGTGAAAGTGATGATGATGATGATGATGATGTTGAGAATGGTGCTGATGGTGGTGATGAGGTGGTGGTGGGGCATTGCAGATGGTTGCAGTAGTTTTGGGGTCACACTGATGGTGATGATGATGATGATGAAGATGATGGTGGTAGTGATAGAGGTAGTGGTGGAGGTGATGATGATGGAATGGAGTCTGGTGTGGTGGGGCAGTGTAGATGGTTGCAGTAGTTTTGGGGTCACACTGATGGTGATGATGATGATGATGATGATGATGATGATGATGATGATGATGATGATGATGAAGATGATGGTGGTAGTGATAGAGGAGGTGGTGGAGGTGATGATGATGGAGTCTGGTGTGGTGGGGCAGTGTAGATGGTAGCAGTAGTTTTGGGGTCACACTGATGGTGATGATGATGATGGTGATGAAGATGATGGTGGTAGTGATAGAGATAGTGGTGGAGGTGATGATGATGGAGTCTGGTGTGGTGGGGCAGTGTAGATGGTAGCAGTAGTTTTGGGGTCACACTGATGATGATGATGATGATGATGATGATGATGATGATGATGATGATGATGATGATGATGATGATGATGATGATGATGATGATGATGATGATGATGATGATGAAGATGATGATGGTAGTGATAGAGGTAGTGGTGGAGGTGATGATGATGGAGTCTGGTGTGGTGGGGCAGTGTAGATGGTAGCAGTAGTTTTGGGGTCACACTGATGATGATGATGATGATGATGATGATGATGATGATGATGATGATGATGATGATGATGATGATGATGATGATGATGATGATGATGATGATGATGATGATGATGATGATGATGATGATGAAGATGATGGTGGAAGTGATAGAGGTGGTGGTGGAGGTGATGATGATGGAGTCTGGTGTGGTGGGGCAGTGTAGATGGTAGCAGTAGTTTTGGGGTCACACTGATGGTGATGATGATGATGATGATGATGATGTTGAAGATGATGGTGGTAGTGATAGAGGTGGTGCTGGTGGTGATGATGATGGAGTCTGGTGTGGTGGGGCATTGTAGAAGAAAGCAGTAGTAGTGGGGTCACACTGATGATAATGATGATGATGGTGATGATGACGACAACGACGATGATGATGATGATAGTAATGATGTGGATGGTGATATCAGTGTTTTAGATGACAGTGAAGCTTACATGCCTAAGAAAAAAAAGTCACTCTACTTACTTTTTTAAGGCCTAATCCTTGCTCGTGCATGTAGCCCAGGTTGAACATGGCTTGTGCATTGTGCTGCTGTTCAAATGCAAGTCTGTAGTGTAGAGCTGCGGCCTCATAATCCACATCGGTCCCATAACCATAATAGTGATAGTCACCTAGCTTTACTCTTGCATGGGTGTAGCCTGTTCAAAAGAAAGGGAAAAAGAGCATCTCAAAATGATATCATTTTTTATAGCAGTTTTTAAAACAGTCTCTCACCAAATTTTGAGGTGACCAAGGGCATTCACGTTCTTCACATTTGTTCATTTTATATTATTCTTTGATTGCAGCATGTTCACATTCTTAACGTTAATCTTTTATCCAAATCTTTTATTCTTATGCAATGAACCATGCAATAACTTTAATCAATGACCAAATGCATATCATGAGAAATCTTATGCTATCCAGGGGGGTGTTTCACAAAGATCCAAAGTTGAAGTTATCTCTAAGTTGGACTTAAAAGTTATGGAAAGCCCTTAGCATCTTCGAAAATATTTTGTTATTTTGTTATTTTCAAGGCATAAAATGTTAATTCAAATCATTCATATTTTCTATTATCAAGGAGATTTTAATGTTCTTGATATAGAATTAATAAAAAGTCTAAAATACTTGAATTTCACTTTTGAATATATTTTATTTTAAGGCTACAAATGGCTCTCCATAAATTTTGAGTCCAACTTAGAGTTAAAGTTTGACTTGGGATCTTTGTGAAACATCCCCCAGGCATCGACACTGATATATATATCTTACCTTGTGCAGCGGCTCGTTGCCAGTTAAGCAGAGCTCTCTGGTATGTCTCATTGAAGCCAAACATGTTCACTTCACCTGAAGAAAGTAAATTTATATGCATGAATACTCGAACTTGAATATTCATAATCCTATTAATTTTCCCTAGCTTTGTTCACTAGAATATTTTTTCGACATACACGTAATGGTAAATCTAATGACATGCTTGAAACAAAGTTGATAATAAATACTCACAAACTACAATTTCAAAACTAATTTTCAACTATATGATGACATTTCTATCCTCTATTGGTGCCTAAACTACCTGCCCAATGCATGAAAAACTTGGATTATTTTCTGTCACTAAATATAGTAGACCTGTATCCTATACTGCTATTTCTCTTTCCTCATGGATTAGAGGTCAGTAGCTGTCTTAATAATAATTGCATCTTGAATAGCACAAAGTGACACTACTGGCACTGTAACAATATTACACTTATGCTTGCCATGCTGCTAAAAGGCACCCAATGCACTTAAAAAAACCACATCTGGGTCAAGTGGGATGAGTGAAGACACAAATGTTTTCTAAAGACATGATCATGTCGAGGAAGGATTCAAACTCTGAGATTTTTTTTTTTTTTTAAAACCAAAAGGCACTTAAAAAAATTAATAGATTTACCATAGTGCCCACAATACATGTCTTACAGATGTAAGCAGCCATTAGATTGCTGCCGTACATCACACTTTGCAGGTACAGGCTTTCTTTTACTGACTAAATTGTGCTCCTTTCAATTCTCTATAAATGTTCTGTCCTGACAGTTCTGCTGATCTTAGTTGCTAGAAAAATTCCTTAGAACCACTTGGTAGTAGCATATTATGAGGATCAGAGACTGAGGTTATAACCCCTTCTATGTGCAGTCTTCTCCCTCTTGTTCTTACCTCTGTCCAAAAGGTAGGCCACATTGCTCTGTGCCACTTCATATCCCAGTTCAGCAGCAAAGGAATACTGTAGCAGAGCTGTATGGATCTTCCTATCCACATAGGCTTTCCTGGCTGACTCCAGGAGTCTGGACCACTCTCCTCGCTCAGCAACATTCTTGTACAGCTGAAAGTCAATTGGAAAATGTATTGATTTAATTTACACAGTTAAGTTAAAATTGTGATGAGGTAGAATATAGTTCTATTTCTTTTGGAAATAACTGGAGATTATTATAATGCTTGTGATTATTAAAAAGGCGATATCTTGCTGCATATAGACACTTGAAGAATATTAAACCATCCCAAATTAAATTCTTACAAATTCAATTCATTGGCAGAAAAAAAGAGCAACCTTTAACTGCATCGAACACAAACACTGCAGGAGTTGTTAATGGGTATCTAGTTGGAATTATTTCCTAAAAGGTAGTGAGTTTACTAACAGTAACTTAGCTAATTGTGGAATAATTTGAAAGTGCCAGAAGTGCAATACCTTGGTAATTCAGCACAATAGAAAAGTGAATATATGTGTTAATATCATTATTAGTCTCACCTCGACAGCAGTATGACATGACCTCATGACCCCTGTACCCGTAGCATGCATCTGAGCTAGGTTATAGATGCCTAGGATATGACCGGACTGAGATGCATGGTTGAAGTACTTTACCGCCATCTTGTAATCTCGCTTTACTCCCAAGCCACCTGAGTAGGTAAGAACAAAAAAAGAACACTCTGCTGAAACATTCTTAATCAGTTGATGGGCATACATGTAAGCATCGGCTGCATACATAATGTTGAAGCTGTTATAAATTACATACATCACTCAAAAAGCATTGAAAAAAACATTCTTCCATCATAGATCCCATAAATAAAGAGCACAATGTTTTATGAGATGGAGGGTAGACCTTAGAAAAGGATAAATGAAAATGGATGGGTGCAGTTAAGTTGATTTTGTCAGGACTATCAGTTAATGCATTCTTGAACGAATTTATGTGCCTTCAAACAGTTATATAGTACAGTAAGGTAGAATGACAGAGGTGGAAACACAGAACTAAATGTTAGAGTAGAATCATATACATAAATAAGAATTCAAAGGAGAGACATATCATAAGAAGGAGCAGACGGAAAGAACAAAGAGCAAATAGGGCGGAATTGAGAGAAATGGAGAACTAGGGAGTGGGAAAGACATATTCAAACAGGGTTACAGTCTCTGTAAATTTGTGAAGATGTTTGAGGTACTTACTGTAATACATGGTTCCAAGATGAAGTTGACCATCTACATAACCCTGATCTGCTGCTTGTTGAAAGAATTGGAATGCTTGTACATGATCCTGTAAAACAATTCATAGAAAATGATCAAAATATTAATATGAACCCAATGGCAACCATTTAAAGGTTTTTGCTTTAAAGAGAAGGTTGAGTTCTGGGAAGAGGTGAAAAATAATTTGTCATTGTAATTTTGCAAGTTTGGAAGAAAATCAGAGAAAAATATGTTTCCTGAAAAGCATGCCTTCATATTCTTAATAGGACAAGTAACAGCTTAAAAGTGAGGCCCGATTTTTGTGTAGTCCCATGTTCATCTTTCTGTGTAAAGTGCTTATTTATTAGTTTACCAAGACTGGGCCAAATTGCTTATCATTTTGATGACTCCATAACCTTGCAGTACACACCAATACTTATATGCTACATGATCAACTTTCTCCTATCGATTCCACAGCGTTTCTTTCACAATGCAATCGCATGACCAGAACTCAACTTTATCTTTAATATCAAGACTTTATTCCATTCCCATATTCGAAAAAAATATATACGTACACATTGAATTTTTTCTTTTCCAGTGCATTGTATTTTCCTCCTTATGCTTTGAAAACGTGTTAAAAATGTTACCTTTTCTTTTGTAAACCTTTGCATTTTCCAAGAGTGATGCACCTTCACCTAGCCCAAAGGATTACAGAGGTGTCATTCTAATAACTTACCCGTTCGACTCCTTGCCCATGCAGGTATAAGAGACCTAGTCCACTCTGTCCAATGGGGTTGTTCTGATCAGCTGCTTTCTTGAAATACTTCAGGGCTGTAGCGTTATCCTGCTTCACTAGAGGACCTCCTTCAGAGTACATCTGAATAAAAAACAAAAAGCATGTTATTATAGCATAGAATAAATCATACAGTCCAAACAGCAAAGAGATGTGGGTATTCAATGAAAAACAGGTAAGTTGTCAGAGTATTAAATGGATCAAAATAAAGTTACAAATTACTAATAAGGTTGAGATTATGTTATTTAAGCTTGAATGAAAGTTTTTCTTTTCTAAGTGACACGAACAAGGACAGGCTATCAACATATAATACAATTTTAAAATAATTGTTCATATCCTAAAAAGACTTGATGTACTACTTTTTCTACCTTAGGAAAATTACTGCTTTCTCTACTTTCATATAATGATGTGTTGACATCTATGTATTGTAGTATGTTTGATGCTAATACACCCATTACAAAGCATGATGCAGCATCTTTTAAGATTTAAAATCCTGACTACAATGGTAATACTCACTTTTCCCAGATAGGCTTGAGCTGTAGCATCACCAGATTCGGCAGCTTGGGTGAAATATTCAAAAGCTCTCTGTATCAAAATAAAAAGTAAAAAAGTGGTATTTGACTAATTTATTATTCATGTTATGGTAATTTGGTAAAATGACATTGGATATTATGTGTCAGATGCATTTTTAGTATATAAATGTACCATGCCATAGCAAAATGATCTCATGATGTCTTTGAAGAAGGAAATATTAGGACAGTGAATGTGTTGTGGTAGATTGCTGTGCTCTGAACGACTCCATTTTGCACACGCCACGCTGTATTTGCAAAATACCCATTTCTTCTAGCATTATTGTATTCACATATTGCCTGTGAACCACGCTGGTTACAAAATATTTGAATTTAAAAAAAAAATTACTTTTCGCAGCTTGGTGGTCTCTGTAAATGGACAATTCTAATTGAAAAGACACTACTTCTTACAAAGTCAAATGGCCATGACTCTCCTGCTTACCTGATGGTTTTGAAGGACTCCTCTACCACCTTGGTAGTTGAGTTGCCCCAGGCCAACCTAGTTAGTGTGACAAAAAAAAATGACAGTCAGCACTGGAATCCAACACTCAAATTTTGTAATCAGATGTGCATCATGTAATAATTCATCTTTTCTTCTGCGAGTCAAGGGTACCTTGACCAGTTCTTTTGCCCCTAACTATGGGAGATTCGGGGTGCATTTAACATTTAACATAAGTGGAAGATAATAATACTTTAAAAAATCTATCAAGTTGACTGCTGAACTTTGGATTTGATAACGAAAGACAAAATAAAAAGATGCATATGTTACTACTGCTTGATTTAAAGACCGTCAATACTACTGGGCCAGAAGGGATTAGACCACACAGCGAGGCCACTGACAGGTGGATACCTCATTAACTCAGCTCTCAACTAACATAAGAAAAAGAGGATCATGGGGGACCAACAGGCACTGATTTGGGTAGTTTTCTATATAAAGGAAGCAAGTAGCTACAAGTAGGACAGTGGGGCTTCAATTTAATGAAGGTATATCTAGGTATTTTGTTTTGTAAAGGCCTATTAAAAAAACTTGGAAAACTAAATATCACAGTTTCTAATGCATTTTCACTTAAAGCTATACACTTCCTGGTTACAGGCCAACCTCACTTCTTAATACACAAAATACATTGCTTAAATGTAAAAAAATTGATGAAGGCGTGGGCATAATGAGCCAATCAGTTTTCTTGGCTGATCTTTATGAAGTGTAACTACATGTAAAAAGTAATATATATATATATATATATATATATATATATATACTGTACCTGTGCAGTCACATCACCCTTGTCGGCTAAGAACTGATAATACTGAATGAGATCATCATCAAGCATTCCAGCATCGGGGTCTGGATCTTCATTCTCATCAAAGAGACGAACTCGCACCATGATATTACCTCCAGAAATCACTACATTGTCAGCAACTGATGAGAAAAGATAGAAACAGGACAAATTAGTTTACAGATGCCTGCACCATCATAAAGTGTAAAATGGGTCAGTCTACAGGAAAAAGGAGTAAAACTGTATAATTTTAAAATGCACTCTCACCAAGGGTAGATTGCCAAATTTGATTTAAAAACAAGGGCATTTATATTTCAAATATATAGTAAAAACTGCTCCGAAAGGTTTTCAAATATATTTACAACCTGTATTTATTGCCCACAGTACAGAGTACAGTGTGATTGGACAGACAGGCGTGATTATTATGTTATGTCACATGTATGATAGGCTACGAATACTCAGTGGAAACTTGATAACTGTTATATTTTGTAAGTGAAAATGTATACATCTCTTCAAAAAGTTGAGAGATAAAGAAAGTGAAGATCAGATAGTATACAGGAAAACATGACAGAAAGATGCATGCAAAGAAGTGATCATTGATAAGAAGCCACTTTACCTTTGCTGGCTACTCTCTTGTAGTACGACATGGCAGTCTCACAGTTCTGAGCTACTCCTACGCCAGACCAGAACCGGTAACCCTACAAAGGCAAAGCAATGTAATTCAGTGTTATTCTCATTGTCTGCTTATATCTATCATACAAGAATCTTTACTGAGGTGTAGAGACAAGCAGAGAGCCAAGGCAATGATCTTACATTGTCTTTGAATGACCCTTTACAAGAAAATTGGCATAGCATCTTTCTCCACATTTATAATCAAAGAGTCAGAAAATATTTTAAAACAGACAATGACATTATAAATGATATGAAATTAGCAGCAGAGTCTTTGGAAATAGAATGGGAAAAAAAAGACATTGTACAAGTAGACAAAAGCATCACCACCATTAGCAATGACAGAAAATCATAATCAATTGTCATTTTTCACTACAAAAATAAAAATAGCAGAAGATGTTTCCTTGAAGATAAACAGTAAATCTCAAAACCCTTTTAGTTTAATAGACATCATCATCAAACCGTTTTCTCAATCCAGAGTATCCAGTGGAAGTTCACACGTTCACAATGATCATATCACCCTTTTGTATCGCTGTTCTCCTAGAATGCTTCATACTCACCATCATCATTTGGCCGAAAGCATCACCACCAAGAGCTGAGAAGGTGTAGTAGACCAGGGCTTTGGCTTGACTGGAGTTAAATCCTACACCAGTAGCATGGAGGAAACCAAGACCCTGCATACAGAGATATCACATAATGGTAATCAATTGGATAGTGCATTGTGCAATCTAATACCAGATTCTCAATAAAATAACCATTTCACTTCTTTCGTATATAATAATCAAAGCACTGGTCAAACAATAAATATAATGAAAAAGCAATTTCTGAAATTGTTCTGTGTGCTAAAATCCAACTTGCCCTTTCCTTAACCCAGGTAATAAATGTATTAACAGGTTATCTTCATAGAATAAAAAGGATATTAAATTATTTGGATGAAATAAATCACTGTCCTTTTGGCTCCCAGAAGATGAAATTAATAATCTAGCTTCCTTACTAGGCAAACAAATACACAATATTTATGAAAGTAAAATGATGACAGGAAAATAGATGAAATAAAACAGATGCCCAGTTAGACATATGTGAAATTACTTCTTCAAAGCACACCCAACACTTATTTAATTCTACAAAATACATGAAAATGGAAAGTCTTACTGCTTGACCGCGTGGATCACCCTGGTCGGCAAGACGGGTGAAGAGATCGTGGGCTCCGGTCAGGTTCAGAGGTAACTTGTCACCAAACAAGAAGGAGAAACTGACCATGGACATAGACTTGGGATGCTCCAGGTAGGCAGCCTTCACAAGGATCTTGTAGGCCCTGTCAAATGAAATTGAATTAGAAACATTTTTAAAAACTAAGTTAATTCAACATTTATGAGAAATCTCAAAACCTATTTGTTTTCTTTGTAATTGTTTTTTGATAAGGCCTTGTGTGGAGTTGTGTGGGATGTGAAAGAGGTTGTGTGGTGTGTGAACCAGACTTGGTTCATGTAGTGCACAACTTTTTTGGAATTACCTTACAGAGCTTTACACAACAAATTTACAGTGTATGCACTTGGAGAGCAAAATAATTATTCTGTTTTATTTAATAATGTAAAGCGCTTTGAGCAAGTTTATGTAAAGGCGCCATATAAATATCAATATGTATGTATGTATTTAAAAATATTCAAAATAACGTCAAGTAAAACAACAGCATCATCAGTGATAAATGCAATACAGTGGAGTCCTATTTTTTTCAGCACAGGGTCAAGCAAATTGAAGGCTACGAATTATGACAAATTCTTGCTCTTTGGATAATACTTTGGTATCCTTCCCATAAATGATGAGGTTTTAATAAATGCTTATTGCCCAATTTTACATTTTCATCTCCATTTTGTAACATAATGTATCTATCATCTGCTAAAAGCCTAAAAATCTTAAATGTATCCGTTTCATTTTGTGTTCAGTATTGATGAAACCAATGTTTTGACTTAATCATGAAAATTAAAATCATAAAATACAATACTAGTAAAATCTCAACAAAACATGCATATAAAGATTACTTAAGACTGAAAACTACATTCACGGATGGCTTTATGTAAGATTTTTTTGTGTACTTCACAGAAAAGGTAACTGAACCAAAATCAAAGACAGATCTTTACAATTGAAATAATTACAGGGTTCGTTCTCAACGAAAAATTACTGTCAAGACAAGTCATAATTGTATTGCATTCTATGTTCACATTAATTAGAACAGTTGTTTGGCATTACTTACAGATCCGACTGGTCTTCAGTAGAATTGATGAGGTCCAGAGCTTCTTGATAAAGTTCCTCACCTGAAAAAGATAGTGAGAAAAGGCCGTCCTTAAATATAGAAAGCTTAATGTTTATAAATTTATTACATTAATAATTATAAGTACTGTAACAGCTGCATGTATTATCTTGTGACCTTAGTCCACCATCAATGTGATTTTCAAAATAAACTAGCATGGGCCATGATTGCCATGAATAGTTGTGAATCATACCAAATTTGATATCTGCAATTCTGCATGTATACAGTTCATGTACCAGGTTTGCAGAATGCTGTTAAAAACATTTCAATGTAAAAGGAAATGTTTTCCAGAATCGGGCAAGTCTAAGGAATTTGGTCATTTTGTTTTCAGAGTTTTAATGTTACATGTATATGGAGTATTATCAAATATGAAGATAATTTTGATACATTCATATTAAGGTCAAGGTATTTTTCCTGAATAACTTCATGTACATGTACTTCTTATGTCTGGATGATAATACATGTAATTATAATAGCAATAATATTTTTTATCAGTATTAATACCGTTCTCCCTGAGGGCCCTGCAATCATATTATTAAGATTTGATATAATAAGATCAAAAGATCAAATCTCTAGGCACTTCAATAAAAACATATATTTAATTCAAATTCGATAACGACCTACCTTTCCTTATTCTCTCTTGTGTTTCAGGGTCTACTGGTATTTCAACTTTCTCTTTCTCTGTAACAGAAACAGAAGTTGTAAAAATTTATCAGCGCCCCTTGTTACAGCTTCTCATATCATGTTATTGTTTATTAAACTTAACTTTAACTGAGACTTATCTACAGATTTGAGAGTTTCCTAATAAAGTGCAACTAATCAGAACATAAATATAAATCTAAGGCATTAACATTTTACATTTTGTTGCCCATTAAATGATTCAGACTAATATAATTGAATAATTTTGTTCAGAATTTTCAAGCCCATTTCATAGAACAATTTGATTTTAGTTTATGATGTATTTTTCTAAATATATATACATGTATATACATGTATGTACTCCAATCTGAGTTGTCTTGGGCTTACTGACCCAAATGCATTCATAAAATGTGAATACTATTGTTCCTCTCACTTTTAATAGGTACCTGTTCTTAGTGTTAAAAAATGATCATACATGTATAATTTTCATTCCTCTCCTTGAAAAAACAAAAACAATTTGAGTCTTTAATTGAAGAGAACAAAAGAAAATACATGTAATACTGATTTATGAACGAATTAAACTCATGAATGCAGTCAATGCACTAAAGAACACAGCAAGAAAAAACATTGAAAACAAGGATGGCAAAATGAAGAGTTATGAAATTAATAAGCAGTATTATTTTACCCTTTTCCATGTTCTTTAGTGGAGGACTAGCCAGAGGTTTGATGTCATCTTCTGAGCTCTGCTCTTGCTCTGTTCCGCTGGTCATACTGGTGGCTGTATCACCCTTGGTTTCCTTAGGATCAGAAGGGCTTGCTGGAGTACTCGAGGAAGGGACAATATCAGCTGACTTATCTGTGTGGACAACCGTTCTGGAGCTACCCTTTACATACTCATGTTTCTGTTGCTCATTCTCTTGATTATCAACAGCCTGGGGTGCTTGGGATTGTGTCTGTGTTTGTTGAGCTTGTTGCTGTTGAAATTGTGAAGTTTGTTTGTCACCAGTCGATTCTGTTTGTGGCACTTGTTGCTGTTGCTGTTGTGTCTTCAGCAGTTGTGTTACAGGAGGTTGTTGTGGTGGTACTGGCTGCTGCGGTTGTTTTTGCTGTTGTGTATTCGGCTGTTGCTGTTGTGTTACAGGAGGTTGTTGTTGTGGTACTGGCTGCTGCGGTTGTTTTGTTACTGGCTGTTGTTGTTGCTGTTGTGTATTCTGCTGTTGCTGTTGTTTTACAGGAGGTTGTTGTTGTGGTACTGGCTGCTGTGGTTGTTTTGTTACTGGCTGTTGTTGTTGCTGTTGTGTTACGGGAGGTGGTTGTTGTTGTACCGGCTGCTGTGGTTGTTTTGTTACTGGCTGTTGTTGTTGCTGTTGTGTATTTGGCTGTTGCTGTTGTGTTACAGGAGGTTGTTGTTGTTGTGGTACTGCCTGCTGTGGTTGTTTTGTTACTGGCTGTTGTTGTTGCTGTTGTGTTGTGGGCTGTTGTTTTGCAATATTTTCTTGTGCTTGGGAAGATACAGTCTGTGCTTCCTGATTCTGCTGCCCAGATGGCAGATTTTGTTTTGATTGTCGTGTAGGATGGACATGTTGCTGCTGTTGCTTTTGAGCGAGTGGTTGATCATTACCCTTTTGAGCGAGTGGTTTATCATCACCCTGAGGAACGTGTTGTTGCTGTTGCTGCACCACATTGGGTTGATTTGAACCCTGGTTTACATTCTGTTTGACTTGCTGACTGCCTGCTCCTGACTGGACAGTTTCTTTAGTTGGGACAGGAGTACCATTTTTACTGTTTTGTGGGTTGTTAACTGTGGTTGTATCACCTTCCTGGTGCACTTGCTTATTAGTCCTTTCATCAGTTACACTCGCTTCTCCAGCTTGCTTCTGATTTAATTTTACATTGGAAGATTGATGTTGCTCAGAGTTTGAAGATGGTGCTGAATGATGCTTTCTTATCAACTCTTCCCCCACAGTCCGCTGTTGATTATCAGTTTGCTTGGGGATTACATTTAAAGGGTCTTCTTCACCTGCTTTTGAGGGCACAAGTGAATCTGCAGATTGCACATTTACATTCTTTCCAGAGTTCAAATTTGAAGCAACTGGGTTTATGTTTGAATCACCCTGGGGTGAGAGCTCCTCAGTCTCTCCAGAACTTGGATTTCCTTGAGGGCTACTACTGCCTGGGTTCACTCCCTCAAGAGCTAAGACGAAGGTAGTAGAACCTAAGAGGAAATTGATATAGAAATTGATAAAAGCTGAGGCAAGTGAGATAAAAATTGCAACTTCAATTCAGTGGTCTCTTTTCATTTAAGAAATGGAAGAGTTCCAGTCTGTTTAATATTTTTCAGAAAGGTCAGGACACTCAGGACGCTAAAACATGAATATTGACTTACATTTAATAGTTACATATTATATCCTATCTCCAATCTTTCTACAATCAATTGATTGTGTCTTACATGCATTGTATCTATCTGTAACATAAACTAAATTGTAGGCTAATTCATGATTGCTCGAAAAAGATACATTTTAATTTGGAGGTTATGCGATCAATTATAACTTTTTACGTTATAAAGCCAAGTTTATCTAACATTGACCAATTTATGTTATAAATCAATCATACACTTCCAATTTTCTTTATTCTCACATTTTAACAATTCTGTCCCATGTTGCATAAATGCCATCAATGAATTACAACAGTTACAATCATTCATTACATCAACTTTAAAATCCAGACCTCTAAGAGTACTCATTAGACCTTCTCTAACTTTAGTTAACCCTAGAAAAAATGAAAACAATGTGAATGAAGATAAGTCATTCTTAGGATAATTATGTTTAAAATCAATTCTAACATTAGGTGTTATGATGGGGTGTCCAAAGTGCACGGTCGCGGTCATTAACAAAAATTAAGAATGTGATATTCCTTCCATAATACCTCGCATCGCATTCGTTTTTCTAGATATATTTATGAAGATCAATTACAACCAAATGGACAGCAAAATTATAGACTACAATGCTGCAAATAGAACATTCGTTATTGAAGGAATACCAGCGATATCAACATTTTCAGTCGAAAATTTGCTGGTTATGACAGTATTACCAATTACCCCTCCCCTTCATCTTCAGGCCCTTGTGCGTTCGGTCACCGTCTGTGTGATCTATGAATAAATGTCAGTTTTATCAAAGAATTACCTATACCAGATGGTAACTTCTGTCTAGCTCAAACATGATCACATAACCGTACTTAGTGTAAGTGTTACTGTAGCCTAGTAGGCCTAATACACAAATTACCATGATTACAAACATGTTCACGTCATTTCATTAATATTATTTCAATGCACAGATTCCATATTAATTTATAACTAATATAAGGCTAAGGAATCTTACCTGGTTTTTCAAACCCTCTGAATGAGAGGTATAGCACAAAAACAGTCAATTGGTTAATGCACTTCATGACGAAGAATGGCTCTTCACCAAATTAAAAACGAATTCAAGAGAGATCCGTCTCAGCAGCTGGTCCTCACCGTCATACCCAGTCTTGCGCTCCCGGACTTCTCCCGTGGCTCTAATGCAAGAGTGTAGTCGGACGACTAAATTATTACGGGGACCGGCGCGGCGAAAGACTTACAATAACATGACGTTAAGAAGATAAAAACCTTCACTGAAACTACGTAAGGAAAATCTACAATTTCTTAAGGTCTTGAGTTGACCTTAGAAACCCAGCAAATCGAAATGTGTGAGTTATTTTAGCTATAATTCACGCGAGTTTCAGGGATGAAAATTCATCGCGATAGGCTACGTTATAAACCCGATAACATAACGGTAGTCTACTTAACAGACGTCCTTGTAATAATTTTCTATTTGCGTAATTAACAAAAAATAATAGTTTGTAAATAGTAGCAACCTAATTTCCCTTTGTATTTGGAGCAAAGAAAAAGGAGCTCCATTTAAATTTATTTTCGTTTTGTCTAAACAATACGTTACTGTAAATTAAGAGACTTATCTAATCTTTCTGTGTTTCATGAGTTTTCGTTTCATCGTACGTAGACTACGCCCACAAGATTTATAATGCACGGCCAAATTAGTATGGATAATGGATATATCGCATTAATCAATTATTTTTTTCAATTTTTGTTGGCTGCATCGTAATTATTTTCACATGAATTCCATCACTAATAACCTAAATATAATGCGTTAGGCTGTTTGGTTAGTCTTTTCCTTGATATATCACTCTCATCCCCGCAATTATAATATTAAAAGCGACTCTTGAAATTTCGAAGCGCCCGCTCGTGCGTTTACACTGACGTGGCATAACCAATGCTTGCCACAATGCATAGAATCGATATCTAAGCCCGGGGGGGGTACTCAGATTATAGTCGGACGGGGGTGTGCGGCTGAGACCTCCGAACCCATACCCACATCCAAGGGTCCTTTTGCTGAAATAGGTACCCATGTCTAAGGATTTTTTGTCAAAAATGGACCCATGTCTAAGGATTTCAAACTTCAAATATTACATTTTTTAAGCTGTAATAATACACTCCAGCAAAGCATATATGGAGAGTCAACGCTAATGCATATTGACCTTTAGCACTGCACTACGCGTTAATAGGCAGCATTTAAATACATGAATAGTCAATACACTCATAACACAAAGATGCACACTATCATGCCGATGCGGCTGATCGGCAAGTTCGACAGTGGACTCACAATTTGATTTTTTAAATTATTCTTTCTAACATCGGAAAGTTAAAAAATGTATATTACTGCTATTTAGATCTTATTGATTGTCACTAACGTATCGATTTTTAGTGAAATTGGTTGAGTTTTACACAGTGGTGTTTGAAATGTTGAGAATCAATACTAATAGCACAGCTTTTAATACACAGCCAGGATAGTAATGCACCTATGTGTGTAATAATACAATGGTCAATAATTTTGCAGTTTCTCGATAAAGTTCTTTATTAGTAATCTGTACCATACTACATGTAGTTTACAAGTAGTTTACACACATAAAGATGAAAACACCATGCAACATAATAATACTGTGCTAGCACCTCTAGCATCTGTTTTAATTGAAGGACTTTTCCTGTTAACGTACCCGTACACGAGCTCTCAAGCATTGGCTATATAGCTCCCTGCTTGAGCCCCGCTGCTGCCCGGCTGCTGGGCAGAGGGTACGCAGGGTATAGCTGCCGATCTAAGGTATCTAAGGTTTCTAAGGTTTCGGCCTAGTTGGAGAAGGAAATGAGTAATAAATATTTGTTCTTGAAGTAAAGATATTTATCAGGAAACAAATGAAATATAATAATAAGGTTATAGCCAGAGGATTACATTATATCATGCTCGAATAGCAGTGCCGTATACGCAGGATTTTTTCAAGGGGGTGTTTTAAAATTACCCAGTGAGGTATAGCGAAGCAACCATACAGGAGAGGGTGTGGTAGGGGTTATTCCACCAACGTCGTGACTTTTGGTATCCAAGCTTTAAAAAAGCGTGGGGTTTTCCTGCATTTCAAGTTTTCACGTTCCTTTTTTCCCCCGTCACATTTTACAGAAAAAAAGGCAAGCATATGAAATCGAAATCATATAGGTATATAAGCACGTTACATTGTTACAACAATACTCAATTCACATGTGAGTAAAATGTGAGGTATTGAAAAGCGGTGCTTGTAGATTATAGGCTCCTGATAAAGTTAGAGGCAGTAGAGAAATACGTAATGTATCTGAGAGGGGGGGAATTTAAAACACAGTGAATGAATAAATGTGTATACAAATAAATTAACGTCAATACCAAGAAGCGGCAGAGGGACTTCCAAAGTGGGGGGGGGGGGAGGGGGGGGGGGGGGCAACAACAAAAAAGGCACTTTCTGGAGAAATAATGGGCACCTATACAAAGGGAATCTCAAAGCGAAACAAAACCCCCCAAAATAGACATTGGTATATACCCCTAAATTGTGATTATATTATCAGGGATGGTTTCAAATTATAAAAAAGGCACTTTCTGGAGAAATAATGGGCCCCTATACATTATACAAAGGGAAATCTCAAAGCGAAAAAATATACAATTTGTGTAGACATTGGTATATACCCCTACATTGTGATTATATTATCAGGGATGATTTCAAATTCAATATTTGTCTCACTTTATACACCATACAAGATATTGCGAGCGAGCGAAGGGAACAAGGAAACATTTTAAGATTAGTGAGGTCTCAGTGCGTAAAAAATACATCTTATCAAGATGAAAACCCCCAATCATGATTGGGGTTAAAAGCATATTCTCATAACATAAGATTGAAAAGACCTTTGATAAGTAACATAATTATTGTATCTATACATACGAGCGAGCGTAGCTAGAGAGCTTTGGGGGAAATTGCTCTAAGTGCAAAATTAGGGGCACGTTTAATGATGAGAGGAAAAGGGGACACATTTCGAAGGGGATAATTAAAACACTTATTAGAAAAGTAAAGGAGCACGTATCAAAGTACACAATTTTCAGAGTTGAAAATGGGGCACTTCTTACACCTACAAAAAGAGGCATGAAAAAGGGCACTTATGAGAATGGGAAATGGATATTTTTCGACCGATCAAAAAGAGCACCCATCAGATTATAATGAGGGCATTTATAAGAGGCAAAAAGTGGCATTTATGAAAAGGGGATACGTCCCTTCTTAGAAAGGAAAAGGGGCACGTATCATTGTTAAAATGAACACGTATCAGAGGTGAAAAGGGGCACTTATCGCATCTGAAAAGGGACATTAACCAAATATGAAAAGGGGGCACTTATGATAAAGGAAAATGTGCATTAGTTGAAATAGCTTAATAGGGGCATGTATTGGAGGTGAAAGGGGGCTTTTATGAGAAGGGGGAAGTGGCTCTTATTTTAAATAGAAAAAGATGCACAAGTTAAATAAACGGGGCACTTATCAGAGATGAAAAGGGGAAGGGGCACTTATAAGAAGGAAAAAGAGCATTTATTAAAAAGGAAAAGGGGCACGTGTCAAAATAAAAATGAGGGGGCAGTTATTAGAGGTGAAAGGGGGCAGTTATTAGAGGTGAAAGGGGCACTCATCAGAGATGAAACGAGCACTCAAGAGGGTGAGGGGCACTTGTCAAAGTAACAAACTATGATCTCTCAGATTTGAATTGGGGCAATTATTAGATTTTTTGTCGTTGAAAGATATACTGAGAACGTATTTATGAAGTACATGTATGTATGCTTTATGTGTTTTCACTAGATTTCACTAGAGAATTAAGTTTATATTATTACGCATTTTGTAAGAATATTTAACATTTAGGCAGGATTTGTTATCCCCCTCCTCCCCCCCCTCTCTCTCTCTCTCTCTCCCTCTCTCTCTCTCTCTCTCTCTCTCCCCCTCTCTCTCTCTCTCTCTCTCTCTCTCTCTCCACTCTCCCCCCTCTCTCTATATCATAATGGAGTGAATATAAATAGATCTCACAGCTGGAATCAAAGTTCAATCAGGAATTATTTGATTTTACATGTCTTCTAGTCAGGTCAGATTTTTTTTTTGAATTTTTGTATCGGAATGGGAAACAATTTTATTTGTCAACTGAGATCGCAAAAATCTTCACAAACTCGGAAGGATTAAACAACGGCAAGACACTAGCCTATAGCAATTACTATTGTTAATAATTTGACAACTTTATATAGTAGACAAATCTCTTTTTAGTTTGTAGATAACGAGACGCTGATTTTGTTTCTCTCAGAAAAGAAAAGCTACAAAATACGATCGAAAAGACCTCCGAAATAAATCAAACCCTTGGCAATTTCAAGGCCCTTCTCGTCACCCATTGAAATATGATTACATTAGTGACATGTAATATTCTAAACATGATTTCTAAGATACTGTATTGAGGTTGGAGTGTCTTGACTTGATTTCTCCAAAGATTTCTACCAGGTCTTTGCGTTACTGTTGTGAATATTAGATTAACTTTACTAATATTAGTTTAACGGGGCACTTGTCTGGTATAAGAAAAAGAAAACTACTTTAGAAAGAACAAAAATGACGAGGCCCATTTGCGAAGTGTAATTTTTTTTTTCTTCCTGAGACGAGACTCCAGAGTCCAGAGAAGGGGGCGGGCGTAATACTGCTGCACTCAGTGTAAGATACGCCCATTGCCCATCAAAGAGTGCATATATCCCAATGTCATGACAATGTCAAGCTGCGACCTATAATTATTATGAAGGTCCTAAGTAAATTAATATAATCAATCTTATCGGTATTTGCTCAAATTTTAGTTGGCCTTATTTAATTTCTAAACAAATTCTTAGTTATAGAGTGGCAAGATCTCAGGAAAGTTTAGTGAACTTTGCTTTATAAGTATTGAGAAGGCAGTAATATATATGTTTGGAATCACCACGTTGTATACAGTGTAGTTGTAGCTAAGTACACTAGCTTCTGACAAGCTTTTGCATCACGAAGAGCACTGTACAAAAAAAAAATTGCCCAGCAGAAAGGTAATTATAATAATTTATGTCCGACCAACTTATTGGCAATTTTATTCCCGAATTAGGCGATCTTTTGTGTAATCACGATCATGTTTTTACTTCGTTGAGAATAAAATGCGCAAGTTAGCCTATTATAGCCCGCGATTAGTCGAACAATACTACTCTTCTCTTGGCCAATGATTTACCCAACATGTTATTACTAGTTCATCCAAAAATGTATATATATTTTGGTTTAGATTGACTCAAGATATCACCAACATGTCTACCAATGGTTCATCGGCGGTGAATGATGACGGCAACCACAGGAACCCTCGCGTGATCATGTGGTGCGTGCCGCGGTCGGTATCGACGGCAATGACGAAATGTATGAGCTTCGTCGATGGCGCCGAAGTCTGGCTCGAGCCGTATGTCATCAGCAAGGCCGCCGACGATACCCACCACATAGACCACCCCGAGAGCAGTTTCCCTCTGGAGCTGGAGGGTAACGAGGACGTGTTTAGAGAAACTGCGATAAACTTGACACTTGGAGGGGATGATTTCGATCGGGATCACCTCGACTTGTTATCGTAAGGAATAAAACAACATTAATCATCCTTTCACATGACTTTTAAATAATTCATGGGGGGGGGGGGAGGCGGGGAGGACTCAGTATAGAAGAACAGTGGTGTCGCAACCGGGAGGTCCTTGATTCAAAACAAAGTCGATGCACTGATGCTCTTTGATAAGGCATTAATCCGGAGATGTCGTGGTATAGTGGTTCATTCATTTGACTCCCGATTCAAGGGTTGATGGTTCGAATCCTAGCCTGGGACTAATGTCTTTACATTCAAATGTAAATGGGTACCTGGCAATTGATGGAGTGATATTAATTGCAGAGCCCTCAATAGTAATGCTGGTGAAGCTTCCCTGGGTAAACCAAATTATTATTATTATAATCATAATTATTATTATTATTATTATTATTATCATTATTATTATCATTATCATTATAATTATTATTACCAAGTCCTTCGGAAAAGACTTAAAGCCATCGGCCCCTGGTTTCTTACATACAAGCACACACCTGCTCTCTAAGCAGTCAGACTAACGCGGCTAAAAAAAAAGTCAGTGTACTTGTAGATGAAAGTTAACATGCTTCATTCAACAGAGATTACAATAAATTATTATCCATCTATATATTTCAGTTCAGTCACGAAGCGTTGTCCCAGCCTTTAATTTAAGGGCGCACTGGTGTCACGCAGGGGGCAGTGGGATAATTTTTTTATATTTTTTTATTTTGTGTTCATGGATGTTTAATTCTGGGTACAAAAGATAAAGAAAGGGCAATTAATGGGCAATTTAATCGCAAAGGGTCCACTTTTCCTTATTTTTTGGGGGGTGAAGGTGTGAGCCCTGATTCCGTCGTCGCTGGTGTCATAAGAGAGAGGGGCATTGTCTTAATTGGTGGATGAAATACGAGAAAACAAGGCCATCAAGTAGGGTGTGGTGTGGGTCGTGTCTTCTTCTTTCAATGATGCCTTTCACTCATCCCCCTTTCGCTATCTCTCCCTCTCTCTCTCCCTCTCCCTCTCCCTCTCCCTATCCCTATCTCCGTCCTCCCTCCTTTTCACACCTGTCTTTTGTTGTGCTCAATTCGATGGGGGTGGGGTCACATGACACATTACAGTTAACAACTTAATCATATCATTCCCTCACCAAGTTTTGTAATTTAATAAATATGTGAATTTTTTTCTTCTCGATTTTAGTTTTCTATAAATTGTGACATATTGAAGCTTATATTTTTAAATTATTCAACTAATGCCCTAATTATAACCAGTCCACATTTCATTCTTGAGTTACAAAAAAAATAAAATATGTAGACAAAATTCAAGCACAAAAAAAGGAATGTTATTCGTGAATGCCAAATTATTCACCTCTGTTTACACAATTAGGTTGACGGAATAATCATTTCCAAGTTTGTTATGCTGATCCTAATTTATTGAATCGAATATTTTTATTCTCCTGATTATCTTTCTCTTTCCTGCCATAGGCCGGTTACACTGAAACGCTCATTCGATAATTTGGACCCCGCTAAAAAATTTGTCTTCATCAAAGACATGGCGATTGGGATGCCACCGAGTCGCTATCCGTACCTACCCGACCGATCAAGTGGTATCAAGCACTTCTTCCTCATCAGACATCCCGTCAAAGTCTACAAGTCGTACCGCGAAGGTCTGCTCAATTTCCTTCTCTCCGCTGATCCTGCGACTCTTAAGGGTTTCAAAATGCCCGACAGGAAGTCTTTCCATGTCATCAAGGACTTGCCTCCGCCGCGGGAAGGAACGCCGTACACCTTTCAGGCCATTCACGAGCTCTGGAGCTACATCAGGAAGACGGTGGATAATGACCCGGTGATTATAGACATCGATGAGGTCCTGGAGAACCCGTCGGCGCTGCTGCCGCGGTTGTGCGACGCACTGAAGATCCCGTACTCCGAGAGTCTACTGTCGTGGGACGCGTCGTCCGACGTCGTCCTGAAGTGGAAGAGCTCGTGTTCGAACGTCCGTGATTCTCCCAGGTACGCCATGTGGTTCGCCAATGCCTTCAAGAGCTCGTGTTTCAAGGCGTCGTCGACCTCGGCATCCCTCGATGACGCCACTGATGATATCAAGGAGGTTGTCGAAAAAGAAATGCCTTTCTATAAGGAGATGTATGATTTAAGATTAACCATTTAACGACGTTTTCTAATGGTTTCCCAGGGCTATCCACCGGGGTATCCTATAAGCTTGCTAGACAGCCTTGGCTGGTAAAGTGTGGGTCAGGACAACTACACCACTTGGACCCGACCCGGATATCTACCTCTGATAACTTCCTCCAATGGGTATACATCCTGGATAAAATGATAACTCATAGAGGTTCTATGTAAGAAGGATCTCTATATTAAATTATTATGTTATAAAAGTTCCTTCAAATATCCTTTTACGTGTCGCAACTATCTCTCTCAATATGCTATGTGATAACTAAATATTATCTCCCTCTGTAGACCCGAGAACAACAGAGTTTTTATCAGTCAGTTTATCAGTCTGTACAAAGTCCGACGAAATTTTATTTGGGGCTGTTGTTCAACTTCAAGGGGGTGGGTCGTCACTGAAAGAAATCAAAGTGCAAATCATATCAAGCTGATGTAAATCTAAATAATTATATTTTATACTACAAAATGATAATATCTGGTAAATCATTCAGTGACCCCCCCCCAAAAAAAAAAAAAAAACAAACAAACAACATACAACATACTTACTTTGTACAGTGTGTAACTTCTCATGTTCAGTTTAATATTCCCACACTTTATAAATTTAAATTAATAAAATAGGATATTCTTGATTTTAAAATCAATTCTAATGCCAATGATTTTTATATAGTATTTTTCGTAATGTAAAATCCATTTATTCGCATAATACCCGAAAAATAAACACCTCCGTCCACACATTTAAAAACAAGTATCCTATGCTATCTTCAAATGTAATCGAAGATGTGGAACAAAACACCTTCTCTAAACACTTTAGAAAACTTTAAAAACATTATTTGGACGCTTTATTGGCTTTAAAATGATTGGATTGTAATTTACATTATATCGGGGTATGCGTAATGTGCCCGTGTTGGGTTCGTGCGGGTATTTTAAAGTAAATGCTTTGTAATTATCTCTTGCTTGTTATCTTGGAGCCAACGTCTTTGCTTTTATCTCCTTTGTCTTCGTTTCTCTCATTATTTAATCTGATCTACACTCCTCTCCCTTTTTTCCTCTTTCTCCTGTACTTATTGAACTGACTTTGCCTGTTTTCCCTGGGGGTAGTGAGCACTAATTGTTTTGACCCCGAAAATTTGAAAATCGCACCGGCCGATATTTCGCTCAATGGGGGGGGGGGGGGGGGGGTGGCATAGTGAGCATTTTAGCAAAATAGAAAAGGTACATTTCTGGTCACAATTTTTTTTTAAAACTTTTTTTTTGGGGGGGCCCGTCTTTTTTTTCTTTTCTTTTTGGCCAGGGGGGGGGGGGGGGGGTCAAAGCCCGCTCGGCCCTCCCCTGGATCCAGTGAAAGTGTAAATCATTCATGCAAATGGAAAACGGCAAAACCTTAAATATGGGTTGCGTTTTTAATAGAAGTCCCTAATAATGGGTACCATTCTCTGCCAAAATGACCCATACAAATGGGTATGGGTTTAGACGTTTCAGCTGCACACCTCCGCCCAAACCAGGTCTGAGTACCCCCCCCCCCCCCCTCCTCCGAAAGTTAAATAGAGCTGAAGTCTGGACAATTTGAATAAATGAAAAAAATGTTATCAATATACTTGCTTCTTCTCTTTCTGTAATCTATATAAATTCATCTCTTTCATTGTTGTTATTTCCGTCACTATGTCTTTTCAGATCTAAAGTCATCAATAATATTACTCCATCTTATCCGTATCAGGACAATAACCCCCCCCCCCCCCCTCAAAAAAGGACAACTCCCTCCCCCTGTTCACTAAATGGGAAGTCCACCCTGTTAACAAGTTGGTTTTAATTAAGCAGATTTGTTTTCCCCTGTAAAACTACCGGGGGGGGGGGGTAATTGTCCCATTGGTAATTGCCCAGGGGGTAGTTGTCCTAGAACCCTCTCCATCTTTCTCTTACCGATTTTTCTCTCCTCTCTACACCCAGCTTTCTCCCGAGTTGTATTCATCTCTCCATGTTCACGCCCTCTCTCATATATATATTATATATATTATATATCTTTCTCTCTCTCTTAGACATTATGTTCAACTCTTTACTTTCAATTTAGATCCCCTTGTCTCCATGTACCCCAGGTCGAAAATCCCATAGAGACCAATAGAGACCATTAGAAAAATTCTATTGGTCTCTAATGGTTTCTGTTAGAGTCTATTGGTTTCTGTTGGACCCATAGAATTGAATCCAATAGAGACCATTCAAACCATTAGAAACCAATAGAAACCAATAGCACCCATAGAAACCAATAGAAATAGAAACCAATAGGACCAATAGAAACCAATAGGAACAATAGAAACCAATAGAACCAATAGGACCGATAGGACCAATAGAAAACCAATGAGACCAATAGAATCCAATGGGACCAATAGAAACCAATAGGTCCAATAGAAACCAACAGCTAAGTCTATCTCATGCATATTCATGATTACTTTATACGTGTTCACAGAAAATTACTTTATAACTACTATTTATCATAATTTGTTAAGCAACTTATGACAATGTACATCAATTTTGTGATTTTAATTTTCTTTTTGCAACTAATGACCAATAGATTATTTGTTTAATCATATTACAATTTCATTCACGTTTTAGCAATAGATATATTGATTATAATGATTACTAACCAAGAAACAATTCATGTATGTTTATTATATAGAATAGTACAAGCCTTCAGTTAAAATAGAGGATATTCTTAACTCACTTCAAGTGATCTATGTGATGAAGTTAATGCAATTGAGATTAGAATATACTTTTTTTGGTGAACAGTTGCTAAAATCGATTTTTGATTTATCATTATTGATTTACCAATAGAAGCCATTGGACTATTGGTTTCAATAGGGAATTCAGAATATGGGACCAAATTAGAAACCCATAGAAAGATCTCTAATGGACCAACAGGAACCCATAGAAAATATCTAATGGACCAACAGAGACCCATCATAGAAGAAAATATCTAATGGACCAACAGAAACCCATAGAAGACATGGGTGGATGCTGGTCCAATAGAAGCTTTCTGTTGGTCCATCAGCATTTTTTCTGTGGGTTTGTGTTGGTCCAATAGATATTTTCTAATGGTTTCTGTGGGTCCATCATTTCACTTTCCCTATTGAAACCATTAGACACCAATAGCTCTAATGGTTTCTGATGGTCCAATAGGATCGGATCCTAATGGAATTTCGACCTGGGACACAATAACAATCAATGTGTCTTAAAATAAATCAGAATATGTCTGAAATTGATGTACATGTATCTTTAAACTCCAATTATCTCTTATTGGAAGTCTACTATCAAGCACACATGTATCTCTCTTTGGCCATCAATCATGTGTTCATTTATCATTGATCAGAAAAGTTGTATATTGTAAGAGATAAATCAAAAGACAGGAGAGAATGAAAGACTGGCGGATGGGGACAAGAGCAGATGAAATCGAGATAGGAACAAAATATGAGAGAAAGATTCATTTACATTTCAACATATTTGCTTACCACACAATCACACGTTTCTATCTTCTAGGCATTATTTTTCTATTTTTCAACAGATGGAATTTTTTTGAAGAGAAGAGAGTATGCCTGATCCCAGAGACACATTAAGACACAGTCACATTAACATGATGTAAACAATGACTTTAATACAAAATTACATATTTACAATGGTCATACACCCATGTGTTGTCCTGCTTGACATGATACATGTATCTGACATACAAATGAAAATTCTTAATGGCCATAAATGCGACAATTCAATAAAGTGATATTAGCAGAAAATTAAATATTCTGAAAATGGGTAAATTGTAATGTTCAGGAAGATAACATGATCAGTTCCTACACCATGAAATAAAACAAACCTGGCCCCATCTTTTAGAGAGTACATTGAAACTCTGTACTTATAGATACGAGTTGGAACATTTAAATTTTGCAATTGATTGGAGGACTTGTGGTACATTTTGATCATACACTGGTCTTTAAAGGATAGGGCCAAGTTAAACATTTACATTGAGCATTTGAATGATTTTCTCACAAAAAATTGATAAGTTGCTGCTTGACTAATACAATTCTTGTATGGGCATCTTACGAGGTGCAAAGTATTTCATAAGAATACATGTTGTATCGAAAATAATATCGCTAGTGATATTCGTTTGTCTCGCAATGTGGTCAATAAGGAATCTAAAAGGTCACGACGTTTCGTATGCTACTGCTATACTTCGTCAGGTGATAAAAAGCAGTAGCATACGAAACGTCGTGACCTTTTAGATTCCTTATTGACCACATTGCGAGACAAACGAATATCACTAGCGATATTATTTTCGATACTATATCCGCAATGAGTAATGTATTTAGCAATACATGTTGTGTATCTAAAAATTAAAATGATCAATTTATTGCTGGTGTACCTCTTATAGCCTTAAGCAATGCAGTTATGCTGTTTCATGAAACTATCAAAGAGCATACCAGAATGTACCCCTCTAATTTAATCTTGTGAAATACGGCAGAATTTCTGTAATACAAAATCAATTTTTATCTAAAAGACATTGTACACTCATGGAGTTAAAATCAAATTTTGCACAGCCCAGAAGACCAAATGACGATGAGAATGAAGGTCTACTGCACCAATAAATTTGGTCTTGTAAGTCGTCCAACTATATAGGTAAACATGTATGACATGGCTTGCAAAATTGGAGTTTTTATTAAATACTCCTGACCAGCAGGAAAAGAAAATTCGGCATTCTCGTAGAATAAGCCACTGCTCATTCACTTCCTTCTGAGACATACATGTACCGTATATACACTACCCCTGCTTTGTACGTAGCGCTTCATTGCATTTAATGGCTATGGGGGATTCCACTCCCCATAGACTTTACACGCAAGGATGTGTACGCACGTGATGACCAGAGGCATATTTCACGTGAAGGCTGAAGATCTTAGTTTCTGTAGCGTCATAAACATGATATACTGAAATAGAATCATGTATTCACAAACAAGTTCTCCTATATCCCTCTGAGATTATGTAACAGAGTTCCCCTGTTTGTTCATGGAACAGCCCAGGGTCCAGTGGGGTGTTTGTTTAGGGCTAATTTGCATAAACCTGCTTGGCTTGTAGAGCATCTCATGGGATGCATGCAACATCCTACAGTGCAGACCGAATTACACAGGAAAGGAGTTCGCAACTCGATTTAGAATTGTGTGAAAGTTTGGAGGATCTTTCATTGTAATCATCTATTAGAACCGGGATATTTAACAGTTGGTAAGTCAATATATTGCTTGTTCATATATTCTTGTATACTGAATCTAGGTTACATACATTGTGAGAAACAGGAGACAAACCTGTAAGAAGAAAGTAAATTGTGTGCCAATCCTTTGTTCTTGGTTCATTATGTTGTTTATGATACAATGCTAGTATACTGTAGCATGTATTCGTTAGCTGATATATTACCAGAATATATGTTGCTTTATAAGTCATTCTTACTCAAGTTGTAATGAGTTTGTACATATGATTGAAACAGTAATAATTGTAGTTCCATACCAAGTAGTTGATTGCTATATTAATAGGAGGAAAGTTGTATATATAGAAGAGTTAAAGTTAGTTTGGAGTTTGGAACGTTTCTGTTCACCAAGGCATAGCCTCTAGTGTACGCACACACACACAGCTGTGTGCAGAGCATGTATGATTGATATACATGTAGTTTAGTAGGGTGTGTGTGAGGGGTAAATGCAAGTCCCAGAGTGTGCAGCCAAATAGGGCCATGTGCACTCAAGCGCACTGCACTGATTAGTGCTTTGTTTCTTTGTCTTACAGTTAGGCAAAACTTTAGACTGTATATATGTATTGCATGTTTAATTGGCAGTGATAGCTTGAACTAAGGGATATCAAGAGGGATTTAATGATCATTGGAACTTGTTGCATTTCTACAAAGATGCATGTACATTACTTGAATATTAGGAAGTTTATATCAGGAGTTATGTAATAGCATAACTATTATTAACAGCATGATTATTGCATTATATACACTATATGATGATGTATCTATTGTTGACCTATTATACTGTTTATTTGTGTTTTAACAGTAAACCACACTATCAGTACGATCGACGACACTATTGCCACGACACTATCCACTATCGCGACGTCACTATCGCTACGTCACTATTACCACTATCGACATCACTACCACTACACGTTTCTACATTTGTTCTGAATTTGTTGAGACTGTCATCGTTGTTTAGACTTGAATAAAGGCACGAGCTAGTTTATACTGCAGAGACTGCGTCTTGTGTGAATGATTCAGTTTAGTGCGTTTACTACGTTAATCATTACCCTGTAGAAGGTTTCTCGGAAACGAAGCTACATCAGTTTACAACTTTTTATCATCGTGAATGAGTTCGCGACAATAATGGATGACGCATTGAAGGACAAGCCATCGGAGAAAGCGCGTGAATCTCCTTCTTATAGTCAATCAGAGGGACAGATACGTGAAGCTTCGATGGAGATAAGCCGCCAGAAGGAAGAGCGTGATGAAGTCGCGGCTCTGAAACGGTCTTGCCAGGGTTATGTTGGAAATCTGGCAAAGCAATACAAGGAACTGGAAGTTATGATGTCAAGTTACGACAATCTTAACGCAGCCAGGCGGAAGTATGGACAGCTAAAGGGTACATTTTTGCTGTATCAACATAAATTCAGCGAATACTACAAAAGGTTGTCTAAGGACGATAAGGCTACATCGAAGGAACAATTTGAGTCGCATGAGAGCAACAAGGCTGAGTTCGACGGGCGAATGATGGAGTGGGATGCTGAGGCTACGAAGAGGCAGTCCCCGACGACTGAACTAGACGAGGCGGGGGCAGATAAGGTTTCCGTAAGGTCATCGGCGTCGAGGAGAAGTAGGTCTTCGAAGCACAGCAGCACAAGTTCATCATCCTCTGCAAGACTGAGGGACGCCAAGGTCAGAGCTGAGCTAGCGAGACTCAAGAAAGAACAGTTAGTAAGAGCTCAAGAGCTCAAACGAGAACAGTTAAAACTGGATGAACAATTATCTACAATGCAGATAGACAATGAGATAACGAACGCTGAAGCAGAAGCTAGATTGCTTGAAGAAGAAATCTTTGATGAGGGTAATAGTGTAAAGGATCCCCAGGTAAAGAATGAAGTGTTAGATGTACATGTAAGTGAACATAACAATCCTGTACACAAATTTGGATTGAATCCTAATGCACCAGTGTGGGAAGAAAGTAAGTTAAATGCCAATAATGATGTTTCATGTAAAAGTAATGTTCAGGATTTGAATATGTCTCAAATGTTTCATGCCATTAACCTTGCTGTTCATTTACCCAAACCCGATCTCTCCACATTTGGTGGTAATCCCATAGAATACAGGAGCTTCATCAACAGCTTTGAGGTCAACATCGCAGACAAGGTCACTGATGACAGGGCAAGGTTGACCTACCTGGTCCAGTACTGCTCCGGCAAGGCTCGAAGTAGCATCGAGAACTGTGTCATGATGGCTCCAAGTGAAGGATACACAGAAGCTAGACGAATACTGAGGGAGCAGTTCGGACAGCCTTACGTCGTCGCCACCGCACACATGAAGAAGGTGCTAAACCGGGCTCCCCTGCGACCAAACGATGGTGCTGCTATGTGGGATCTATGCAGAGACATGCAGAGATGTCAAATGGTGCTGGGACAGATGGGGTATACTGCGGACATGAACAGTTCCGACAATCTACTCCATATCCAACAGCTGTTGCCCGTACATCTCCAATCCCAGTGGGCGAGCAAGGCACACCAGATGATGGAGGGCAGCACAGTTCCTTCCTTTGAACACATGGCCAAGTTCATTGAGAATTCAGCCAAGCTTGCTAACAACATGTTTGGGCAGAACATTGGGAGATCTTCCAGCGTGAAGGTAGATAAATCTGGTGGAAGGCCGAAACCCGATACGAGGAGAACGACTCTCACTACTCAAGGTAAAGGAGAGTACAAGACGTTTCGCCAAGACCGTCAACCGGCTAAGGGTTGCCCATGTTGCACAAGGCAACATGACCTAAAAGAGTGCGGGATCTTTAAGGAGAAGTCCTTTGACGAAAGGAGAAAGACTGTAAGAAAAGGAGGGTTGTGTGACAACTGCTTCCTGCCCCACCACATGGCCATGGGATGCATGGACAGATCCAATTGTGAGGAGCAGGGATGTACCAGGAAACATCACACCCTGTTACATCCTCCAAGGTGGGAAAAAGCAACCCAGCCACAATATCGCTCAAAGGAAGACAATCCTAGGGGCCCTAGAGACTCCAATGGGGCCGGTAACAGCGTCAACACCAATCATGCTATTGCTGAAGACGACGAGAACGTTCAAGGCCAGTGCAACAGCACATTCTCAGCACGTCGCAAAGTGTGCCTTAGAGTGGTGCCAGTGAAGGTATCAGGGAATAACAAAGAGCTAGAAACTTGGGCACTGCTAGACGAGGGCAGCGACGTATCCCTTTGTGATGAGCGGCTTGTTCAGGAGCTAGGGGTCCAAGGAGCACACAAGGAATTCCAACTCACCACCATTAACAAGGCTGGTTTGAGAAGGAAGGGTCTTGAAGTAAGCCTGACGGTGAAGAACGTCTCTGATGGAGAGAGCATCGACCTACCAAAGGTATGGACAGTTGACAAACTACCAATATCCAAATCATGCATTCCAACCGACGAGGACTTAAACAGATGGCCACATCTGAGGGGAGTTCATCTACCTAAAATTGATGAAGGAGAGGTACGTCTCCTTATCGGAAGTGATACTCCAGAGGCCTTCTGGGTGATGGATCAGCGACGGGGAAAAAGGAAGGAACCGTACGCGGTACGTTCCCTACTAGGATGGACAGTCATGGGACCAACCATGACCTCTGCGTCCGATGCTCCATACAGCGTGAATTTCACCAAACATGAAGAAAGATTGGAACAGCAGCTACAGAGGTTCTGGGAGGTCGACCATGCCTTCAGAGACGAACAGCTTGCTGATTCTGTAGAAGACAAGAGGGCCCGCAAGACCATGGATGAGACAGTAGGAATGGTAGATGGACACTACCAAGTAGGACTGCCATGGAGGAAATACCCCCCATCTCTTCCAAATAACAAGAAAATGGCAGAGTCAAGACTCCAGTCACTAAAGAAGAGGCTTGGGAACGACAAGACACTACATACCCAGTACATGACAACAATGGAAGGATATATTACAAAGGGCTTCGCACAAGAAGTTAATGGACAAGGCGATGAAGTTGTCTGGTATCTTCCCCACCATCCCGTTAGACACCCAATGAAGCCAGATAAGGTCAGGATCGTGTTTGACTGTGCGGCGAAGTTCTGCAATGGGTCACTCAATGACCAACTCCTGAGTGGACCAGACTTCACGAACAGTCTGGTTGGAGTCCTGCTACGATTCAGGCAAGAGAGGATAGCCCTTGTAGCCGATATCGAAGGGATGTTCCATCAAGTCCGGGTAACACCAAGGGATGCTGGAGCCTTGAGATTCCTATGGTGGGACAACGGAGACCTGGATAAGGCACCCAAGGAATACCAGATGTTAGTTCATCTTTTCGGAGCCACATCATCTCCAAGTTGTGCTGGATTCGCACTACGCAAGACGGTAGAAGACAACCAGCAGGACTTTGATCCTGAAGTTTCCCAGACAGTCCTGGAGAATTTCTACGTCGACGACTGTTTGAAGTCCATCTCCTCAAGAGAGGAAGGAAAGAGACTGGTGTCCCAGCTGTGCGAGATCCTGAAGAGAGGTGGATTCAGGCTTACAAAGTGGGTCAGCAATGACAGAGAGGTTCTCTCTGCAGTGCCTTCAACAGAACGGGCAGCGTCAGTTGTAGACTTGGATTTTGACCACCTACCAATTGAGAGAACCCTTGGAGTTCTGTGGGACATGAACTCGGACTCATTTGGGTTCAAGGTATCACCTAAGGATGTACCAACTACCAGAAGAGGCCTCCTGTCCGCAACAAGCTCATTATACGACCCATTGGGATTTGTGGCTCCCTTCAGCTTAAACGCAAAGATTCTGTTGCAGGATCTCTGTGCCCAAGGACTAGGCTGGGATGAGACAGTGGGGAAAGATGAGCTACAGCGGTGGACGTCCTGGCTATCAGAACTACCGGAGTTGTCATCAGTACAGATAGACAGGTGCTTCAAACCAACAGGGTTTGTTGATCCCAAATACGACCTCCATATCTTCTGTGATGCTTCAGAGAGAGCATATGCTACATGCGCATACCTGAGGGTCACAGACTCAGACGATCGCATACATTGCGCATTTGTGATGGGCAAGACAAGACTATGTCCTCTCAAGAAGATGTCTGTTCCAAGACTGGAATTATCAGCGGCTGCGTTGGGAGTGAAGCTTGGTCAGACGATCAAGGAGGAACTCAGGTTGCCCTTAAGGAACACCACGTACTGGACAGATTCGACATCAGTTCTACAGTACATCTCCAACGAGAGCAGGCGATTTCAGACGTTTGTAGCTAACCGGGTAGCCAAGATCCAAGCCATGAGTGAGAGGTCTCAGTGGAGACATGTGAGTACTCACGCTAACCCTGCAGATGACGGATCGAGGGGCATGCCTGCAGGAAAACTAGCAAGGTGGCTCCAAGGACCAAGCTTCCTGGTTAAGGAAGAACGTGAGTGGCCAGTCTCCCCTCCAAGTCTAGTGAAGACCGACAAAACAACGCTGGATCTTCTCGATCCCGAAGTCAAGAAGAAGCAAGTGTTTGCGACAATGTCCGAGGACATCTTGGAAAGACTCATGGCCAAGTATTCAACATGGCAACGACTGAAGAGAGGTGTCGCATGGATACTTCGATACAAGACTTACCTCAAGCTTCGAGTCAGCAGAGGTATAGCCTCATTGAAGAAAGGAGACCTGACGCTCGAGGAGTTGAATGCAACCGAGCGAGAAGTCATTAAGCACGTCCAGAGGCAAGCTTTCCCAATTGCAACGAATGACAAGGGAAATAATGGCAGACTTCAACAAGCAAGCACCCTCTCTAAGTTAACCCCAGTAATGAAGGATGGGTTGTTGAGAGTAGGAGGGAGACTGACCAAGGCCCCTATTAGTGACGAGATGAAGCACCCTCTCATCTTGCCACACGATCACCACGTGACCAAGTTGTTGGTAATGTACTACCACCAAGAGGTCGGCCATTCAGGAGCAGGCATGACATGGACTGCACTGAGGGACAGGTATTGGATCCTCAAGGGCGGGGCCACTGTCAGACGCGTCATAGGTAACTGCTTCCAATGCAAGAAGAGGAATTCAGCAAGAGGCCGGCAGTTTATGGCGGACTTGCCAGTAGAGCGAGTGACACCAGATCACCCACCATTCACCAACACTGGTGTAGACTTCTTTGGACCATTCTACGTCAAACAAGGCAGGAGTGAGGTGAAAAGATATGGGTGTGTTTTTACATGTTTAGCTACCAGAGCAGTACACATCGAAGTTGCCAACTCACTGGAAACAGACTCCTTCATAAATGCGCTAAGAAGGTTCATCAACAGGAGAGGCAGTCCAGAAAAGATCTTGAGCGACAATGGAACGAACTTCAAAGGAGCCTACAAAGAACTCAAGGAAGGCTTAGACAAACTGAACTCAAAGAAGGTTGACCTCTTTCTTATGCAGAAGGGGATAGCATGGGAGTTCAACCCACCAGGCGCTAGTCACATGGGAGGAGTCTGGGAGAGAATGATAAGATCCATCAGAAGAATCCTCGGAAGTCTCCTCAAACAGCAGCTAGTCAACGATGAAACACTTACGACATTGATGACAGAGGTAGAAGCAATATTAAATGCGAGGCCTTTGACACAACTGAGCCTTGATCCTCGAGACGAGGAACCTTTGACGCCGAACCACTTACTCTTGCTGAGGAAGAATCCCTCTCTGCCACCTGGGACCTTTACGAAGGAAGACAGCTATTTGCAGAGAAGATGGCGTCAAGTCCAATTCTTGGCTAACCAATTCTGGAAGAGGTGGATAAAGGAATATCTTCCCCTCTTGCAACAGAGACAAAAATGGACTAGAGTTGAGAGGAATTTCCAGACAGACGACCTGGTCCTTGTAGCCGATGATAGCTCGCCTCGTGGTAAATGGCCACTAGGAAAGGTCACAGCGACATATCCTGACAGACACGGACGTGTCAGACAGGTAGAAGTCAGAATCGGGTCAAAATACTACAAAAGACCAATATCTAAACTCTGTCTCCTAGAAGCAGGAAAGGACACTGCTCAATAGTTTGTCCAATCCTATATTTGAAGTACAATATGCCTAATATTGAGAGTTATCTAGACATCAAGTGTTTATTGGAAGTATATAATTCCTTCGGATTTGGAGGATTTTAGAGAACGTTTCATATTGCTGTTTTGTTGATTGATTGAACGATACAAATTGTACTTCTTTATGTTATTCATGAAAGTCATTCATTTTTTAATTTAAGTGCTCAAGGTAATTTAGCATGCATTCCATCCATGATGTTGATGATCTATTTGGTTATGCTTAATAATGTGCATTGAAGTTTACCATACTTATAGACTGATTTATGCCGCTATCATACATGTGTAATGTATAGAGAAATGAGTAACTGGTAGTTAGCTCATTTTGGGGCCGGTGATGTAGCGTCATAAACATGATATACTGAAATAGAATCATGTATTCACAAACAAGTTCTCCTATCCCTCTGAGATTATGTAACAGAGTTCCCCTGTTTGTTCATGGAACAGCCCAGGGTCCAGTGGGGTGTTTGTTTAGGGCTAATTTGCATAAACCTGCTTGGCTTGTAGAGCATCTCATGGGATGCATGCAACATCCTACAGTGCAGACCGAATTACACAGGAAAGGAGTTCGCAACTCGATTTAGAATTGTGTGAAAGTTTGGAGGATCTTTCATTGTAATCATCTATTAGAACCGGGATATTTAACAGTTGGTAAGTCAATATATTGCTTGTTCATATATTCTTGTATACTGAATCTAGGTTACATACATTGTGAGAAACAGGAGACAAACCTGTAAGAAGAAAGTAAATTGTGTGCCAATCCTTTGTTCTTGGTTCATTATGTTGTTTATGATACAATGCTAGTATACTGTAGCATGTATTCGTTAGCTGATATATTACCAGAATATATGTTGCTTTATAAGTCATTCTTACTCAAGTTGTAATGAGTTTGTACATATGATTGAAACAGTAATAATTGTAGTTCCATACCAAGTAGTTGATTGCTATATTAATAGGAGGAAAGTTGTATATATAGAAGAGTTAAAGTTAGTTTGGAGTTTGGAACGTTTCTGTTCACCAAGGCATAGCCTCTAGTGTACGCACACACACACAGCTGTGTGCAGAGCATGTATGATTGATATACATGTAGTTTAGTAGGGTGTGTGTGAGGGGTAAATGCAAGTCCCAGAGTGTGCAGCCAAATAGGGCCATGTGCACTCAAGCGCACTGCACTGATTAGTGCTTTGTTTCTTTGTCTTACAGTTAGGCAAAACTTTAGACTGTATATGAAGAGCTTAATTCCAAAAGGCGCTAAATCCATTTTTTTACCAAAATGGAGTTATTAGTATGAGTACATACCAGTTGCACATGCGCATTTAAATCACCATTCCTTTTCTCAAAATAATTTTCAGAAATATGAAAAAAATTGACACAAAAAATTTGTTTAGTTCCAAAAGGCGCTAAATCCAAAAGTGTTTAATTCCAAAAGGCGCTATATCCACCTTGTGTGTTTTGATCAATCAGAGCGCAGTATTGGTCTAGTGACCCGGATTGACAACAGCTTGCTGCTTGCTGCTTGCATCGAGATCGATCCTATTTCTGCAGTATTTACAGTGTTTTGACAGTCTTTAGCTAACTTAGCAGCATGGATGAGGGAGGGGTGCTAGTTGAGAGAACCACCAATCCAAGAAAAAGGAACCGAAATGAAAAATAATGGGCCAAAAACCAGAACAAGGAAGATCATAACACCGCTCCTGGTAAGTTTAGTCCCACTTACTCATTTTTGTGTTAGTGTGTAATTAAGTGCAGATACATTTGCATTATATTGCATTGAATGAATTGTAATACTAATAGGTAATAGTCTAACTAAGACTACTGCAATTCTGTTTGCATGTAGTATGAGCTCAAGGCTTAACGAAAACGAATTACTAGATACAATGTTGTAATTAAACTGAGGCCGTGAGGGTAAATTACGTGTTTACTGCCGCGCCACGGCTTCGCCTTCGCCGGCTTCAGTCACTGGTCACTGGCTTTGGTCACTCTCTGCCCTGGACCTGGTGCAGTAGTTTATGGATATTTCACAAGCCTTTGTTACATCATGCCATAGCATAAGTGTAATGATAATTTGCCATCTATTAAGAAAATATCTGCTGTAAGTCTGTAACAAACATTTTGTATTTGAGTGCAGTCATAATCAGTGTTTTGTTAAATTTGAGGAATTTGTTTTCGTGGAATACCTGATGTTTACCATGATGACTTTCGTTTTATCAATAGGGAAACAACCAGCCATTGGATGCCAGCACATGCCTCACAGCTGTTGTAAGGCGTCTTTGCTGACAGAAGGAGACATCACAGATACTTACCAGGACTGCTACAGAGACTCGAACAACCGCGGCAAGATTCATTCATCATGTGCCACTTACAACTCAATCCAGTCATGCGCCATCGAGGAAATGGTCCACAACCAAGGAGAGAGCGGAACTATGCCCCAACATTTCAAGTAAGTTTTAATTGAGTCATTAAAAAAAAATTATCATTTGCTTGCAAATCAAATTGTTGAATACAGATCATACACAATTGCCAGAATTGATACCAATTATCTCATTGCAATAATTTTCTGTTAATTTTAATTGAGTTGTTTAGTCGCTAGGGTTTTTCTTGCTACTGGGGGGGGGGGGGGCATACATGTTTTGTCATGTGTAATATGCTATCTATGTTACACATGTCAAACTAGGTCGTAATGTTGTTTTTATTTTATACCGGTAGAGTCGGTTGAACCATAAACAACTGGGTCAAAGTGAATTCACGAATTCCCGTCGCGCAATCAACATACACTGCATGTCACACTGTGCAAAAAAATGTGCACTCGCGCAATGCAATTCTGTATGTAGATATAACATGCATGAGCAGTATAAGCAAGGACAGTTGGTGGGAGGGGGGGGGGGGGCTATGCTTAGTATTTACATGTAGCTTATTTAGATTGAATGAAACCAACAGAAATAAACTTTTCATGTACGGTTTTTGTGATTTATAATACAGGTAGCTGGAAATGTCCATTAACAATGTTTCACTTTTAATTTACAGATTACGACACAGCAAGGGGAAAATGTGGAGGTGTGCTCCGGAAGATTCAGATCCATCCTTGTACTTGGTAGGAAACGTCTGGGCAACCTAATGAAGTACGCCTGCCATTCAAAATCACAGAGGCCAAACACATCTACGTGAGACCAGCTCCAGTCACTGTCGCCAAGTATTATAGCGCACCTGGAGATGAGTACACCATATTGAAGAGAGGAAAGAGATGGAGTACTCTTCGGGTCAATCAGCTCCCATTGCTGAAGCAGCGGGATGTAGCAAATTTTCTATGAGCGATGGGGGTTGAGCTACAAGTGGACCCGCTAGTAGGGTATGGGCCACGCAACTTCATTCAGGAAGTAGGTGCCTTTTACAAAGAGGTGTGCGCGCCTACTGATGCAATGGACGTAGAGAGTGATGAGGACGAAGGCATCATTGCTGCCTATGAAGATTGACATTTGATTTTATGCCTTTTACACAGGTAATGGATCAGTTTAAACTATTTAATTCAAGAACAGAGAAGGCTTCTAAAATGTGCATTCATTGAGCAGTGCAGTTGGAATCAAATCCCGTTTTATTACCCATGTATGCATTTTGTTGTAAGTAGCGCTGGTAATTATTAATGCAAATTTACTAAACCAGAATGCATGCACACAGATAATTAATATTTGGCGCTTTGCTACCTTCACTGTATAATAACAACTAATTGATTGTGCCTAATCTCACAACTTTACAGTAGATTGTACTGATATTGTATGGGTAGAGTTTTATTGCTCCTACTTCCATTAGGATGTTAACAAACAATTATTCAAATAATATGTATGCATAATCAGCACTCAAGTATGTCTTTTATCTGCTGTTTATGAGGAGTCGGTTACATTAGTGAACTATGAATAATTTCCATTGTAAGGTATCTTCTTGTTGACATTCATATGATATTGTTAAAGAAACTGTACATTAATGACTGTATGTTAATTATTTAAGTACTTGCCAATTCTTGTATGTCTTAATTAACTCACCGTTATGACATGAGATAATGAGTAAAGCAAATTTACAAGATTTTCAAATTTCACACAATACAAGTCTTTACTGCCTGTTTTTTTTTGTCAATTTAAAAATGTGCTGAGTCACCCGAGTGATTGTGTTTTTTTACAAGTTGAATAGAGAGAACATTTTTATGATTGAAGTTGCCCATGTACTAACTATTTGGGAAATGTGTAACATTTTGATTGAAATTAGTGTGGAGCGAAAACGTCTAGAATGATGAGATGTGAGAAGTATGTTCAACATAATGTAGGCTTTCAATGTGTTAAATGGATAGATATGTGTGTGTTAGACCCAGAATTATAATTAAAGAAGTATGTTATTACATCCGAACATCATTCTTAAAACCAAAAAAAATAAAAATTTGAAATGCGGAATGACACATCAAAATTTTAATTCCAAAAGGCGCTAAATCCTTGTTTAATTCCAAAAGGCGCTAAATCCGAACAAATTGAAAAAATAAAAAAATATTAAAAAATAATTACTATGGCAGGATTTCTTTAAGCAATATTTTAATGATCTTTGGGGGTAGATCTTTGAACTGTGTGAAAATTTGGCGGTTTCGTTGGAACAAAAGTGGTCTAACAGAAAACCTTGATTTACTCGAAAACGCCAAAAGTGGATTTAGCGCCTTTTGGAATTAAACTCTTCATATATGTATTGCATGTTTAATTGGCAGTGATAGCTTGAACTAAGGGATATCAAGAGGGATTTAATGATCATTGGAACTTGTTGCATTTCTACAAAGATGCATGTACATTACTTGAATATTAGGAAGTTTATATCAGGAGTTATGTAATAGCATAACTATTATTAACAGCATGATTATTGCATTATATACACTATATGATGATGTATCTATTGTTGACCTATTATACTGTTTATTTGTGTTTTAACAGTAAACCACACTATCAGTACGATCGACGACACTATTGCCACGACACTATCCACTATCGCGACGTCACTATCGCTACGTCACTATTACCACTATCGACATCACTACCACTACACGTTTCTACATTTGTTCTGAATTTGTTGAGACTGTCATCGTTGTTTAGACTTGAATAAAGGCACGAGCTAGTTTATACTGCAGAGACTGCGTCTTGTGTGAATGATTCAGTTTAGTGCGTTTACTACGTTAATCATTACCCTGTAGAAGGTTTCTCGGAAACGAAGCTACAGTTTCAAAGGCACAAAGTTCACTCTCAAGAGTCTTGACTAAATAGTTTTGATTACATTGTATCTGAACATTGAAATCCTCTTCCTGAATTGCAAAATATTGGTTGTATGTACATGTCTGTAGAAGTAAAAAAAACTTTCAAAAAAAATAAATAAGGAATGCATTTGGCACCTTTTATTTTTGTAGTGATATTCATGATAACCAGTGCTGAAATCATCTCTCGTTCAGAAAGGTCTTCAACATCACATTGTTCTTAAAGCACTACTATCTTCAGAACTTACAAGCATTGGTGTATGAAGGGAGGGGGGGGGGGGAGCTGAATGCAGTCCCCAAAGAATTTGAAAATATTAACATTCAGGCAAAAAAATGGGCCCACATTCATAAAATCTTAGGCGAGGCGTCAAAAATATTGATACCAGCAGGCTGCCGCCTCACGTATTGGCGCAATGAGGCTGCAATTACGGCCGAAGCCTGGCTGGGGCAATTATTTTTCACTTATTAGCCCAGCCGGCTTGCGCCAGGCTGGGATTTGAGGCTCGGTTACATTCGAAAGGCGGCAGCCGGCGCATGCTTTTGAATGCCATTTCCTACCGCCAGCGGTAGCCGGCTGAGCTAATTTAAAAAATGCAGCCAGGACGCACAAGTGCAGTTAGCTGCCGCTGGCTGGTATATTTATTTTTGACGCCTCGCCTTAGTAAACTAGTTGTCAACTAATTCCATAGGCTGTATTACATAGTGGACATCTAGGCTAGTAAGGTTTTATGAGTATGGACCCAGGTGCCAAAATATCCTTGTATCCTCATTTTGCTTGATAGCAAAATCAAGAAATTGGAAGGCTTATATTCGGACAAGGCCTGTCAAGCCCACACCTGGAAACATGTCTTTACACCTATCCTAACCAGCATGATCTCAGAATACATACATCAGGAGGCAGAAAGGTTCATGTATGATTGAATACATGAGGAAGAAGAGCCCAACTTCATGAAAACAGGATTTGTGTTATTAAGACCAAAAAATCAAAAAAAAAAAAAAAATCAAACAAAAAAATCAGAGAAAGTTTACAGTAGCTCATGCGTGGGGATATAGAGGGCAGCACACCGGAGCGTAATACCGTTGGCTCAATGTTATGTAGTGATCGCCAAGTTGCCTATTTCATGAACGACGCAAGATCATCTTTAAGAGATACAATGTTTTGAGTGGCAGAGAACTTTAATACATGAACATGCATTTCAAAGCATGAAGATGAAACTTTCTGCTCTTAACTGATCTTAAACTTGACATTTTTGTAAATGCTTTGGATGGAGTTGGGCCCTTCTTCCTCTCGTGTTTCCATTTGTATGACAAACAATGAATGTAGGCCATGACTTATTTACACACAGTTTTCATTACATTAAGATCTCTTGTCCACTGGCTAGTCGACCTTCGTCGTTGGATGCTGGGGCCGTTTTCTTAGTCTTGATATCTTTGCTCATGATTTCATAGCAGTAATCCTCGTCATTCATCGGGTCATACACGCTGGGAGATGTCTCATCTATCTCGTATCTAGTAATGTAATGGAAGAGAAGATGATAATGAGTTCATAAGTATCATTTTAAATCAGTATCAGTATCAGTATTATAATCAATTTATTATAGTACTTTATGGTATCATTTCTTTATTATCTTTTGTTCTGGAGTGCTCTAAAATACACAAAATACATGAAAAAGTGATTAGCAGAGCACAATGGGCTTGCAAATGAGCAAATCTTAAATGAAGATAGCCTTCAAAATCTTTTAATGGGAAACATTAAGGGTTTAAAAATCTCTTTCCGTTGGCAAACTTTTTGTTGCATAATGGGTATTGTATTTCTATATGGTGTAAACAAGAATTATTTTTTGTTATAAAAGTGTAGAAGTGACATGAAAACTAGCCATTTTGAGGCAGACAGTTGTATCAAATTTAATAAAAATGCATACATTACTATAACATGTGAAACAAAACCTGTAGAAGTACAATCTAATCATTAAAATACGCAACTTATGTCAAATATTCATGCTCTCCATTTAAATTAAATGGTATTCTATTCATTTGACTCTGTACCACGTACATGTACATGTACATGCCTAGGGCATTGCACTTTCAAGACTGTAGCACTGCATAATGCCTAGCCCTACTGTATAATTAGCACTGCAATCCCTTATACAGGTTATACAGGTCTTGAAAAGTAGCTAGCGCTCTTTCAAAAAAAAAAACTGGCCTTTTTTAAGACTATGTGTACAGTTATGTAAGCTGTATGTGTGTACTGAGCAAAAAAAACTTTCAAAATGGCGGCCCGCCATTCACTTCGGAGTTCTTTTGATGACAAAAGTGAAAGTGATTTCAGTGATTGTTCGAATATTTCAGAAAGCGAAGAGGAAGACTTTATAGATCTAGGGAGTGATTTTGATTATGAAAGTGAAAGATCTGGTGATGAAAGTGATGTTGTAGTCCCACTAATGGATGTTGGTGCGAGTAGCACAGTAGTACAGGGGTATGAACGCTTATTAAGCCAATAGCAGTCAAGTGGTTAAGAATAAGGCTCATGTTGACTCGTTTTAAAAGTCAATTTATTACAAACTAATGACTTACTTTAGGACTTTCGTGAAGAAATTTGTAGCAACCAGATTGTTCTTGAAAACTGTAACCATCACCTTTTTCATCTCAGTCCTGAGAGAGAGAGAGAAAGAGAAGGGGACAGAAAGACAAAGAGAGAGAGAGAGAGAGAGAGAGAGAGAGAGGAAGGGAGGAAAAGAAACCATGAACATGTATATATAAATTTCTAAAATAGGATCTGCTATCTTCATCAAAATCTACAAAACATGAACAAAATTAAGTTACATCTTATCCGTCTCTCATTGAAAGATTATGCACATGAAGAAAAGAATTCTGGTAGAATCTAATATTAATCATTATATGAGTCATCTGAGCTTGGATAATAAATCTCCAGTGTGAAAAAAAGGTATTATACATTTAAATGGGCACTTCAGACATATTTCAATATTTGTTTGTATTTATAGGTTGTTTTTTTTTACCTCGCTGTTAAGAAAGCATGTGTATGCTTGATAGTAAGCGACCAGAAGACCAATGGCTTTAAGTCCCCTCCAAGAGACTTGCTAATACAGATTAATGATTTACCAAAGGATACTTACACACATACTTGGTTTCGAACGCGGACGTCCCCATTACGAGACAACTGCTCTACCACCGAGCCATCACTGTATCTAAATTTCTCAAAAGTACAAAATGCAAGAATTGCAAGGCCTATAATTCCTATAAAAAGAAAATAACTCTATAAAAACAGTTTCTAAAGGTTACCTGAAAGCTAGGAGCTCTAGAATCTGCATGAGAAATTTCCCAAGGCCCTTTCTCCTCACGTCGGGCGTCAGCTGAATCTCATAGCTGTATGGCAAAATCATATTCAAGTAAAGATGTATCATTAATCAAAAGAAGAGAATATTTGTAAACTATAAAACAAAGCACAGACAGGGCTCAATCAAATCTTTTTGAAAAGGATCCTAGGTTAGGGTAAAAACAAAGGGATCATGCTAAACAATATGATAAATGAGCTAAAAATGAATTACCATGTCAGTACTAAAAATGAACAAGATGAATGTGACTGCCTTTCTTGTACATACTTGAGCCCAGTTTTGTCCAAACTGGTTCAATTTTTGTGAAGTTATGAAAGTAAAAGGATATTTTCTGGGACTTTCAACACTTTTTTTTAACCCTGTGATCTTTCACCATTGACCTTGTACATGTACACCTAATATCTAATCAGGTCATCCTCGTATGCTCATACACACACCGTCCAATGTTTGATTTGCTTCAGTACTTGAATGCAAGTTATCACAGCAATAAGTTAGACAAAATATTTTCTGGTATGTTAACACTTTTATGCCAGTGTCACCTTTGATCTCTCTCCTCTTCCATCCAAAATCTAATCAAATCTAAGGTTGGTTAGAATCTGCTCAATGGTTCTTGAGTTATCGCGGTAATGAAAAGCGGGACAGACGTACAAACGGACAACACCAAAACATAAAGACACCGGCACCATCTTCAGTGGTAGAGGCATGCAAATTTCCTAAGTATCATTCTTTATGCACGTTCTCGACTCCAGTGGTAAATATTGAAGTAAACTGAACTAAAAGGTTTGCTTGAAATCATTTGCAACTACAAAGACAAGCCTCAGTAGTAAAATATTAACCTGTATTAAATAATTAAAATCATTAGACATAAATATTTCTGTAAAACACTGAGGCAAATGTAGATGTAGGAATAACATACACACTTTGAGAAAGCCTTGAAAACAAAAGAAAAGGCATAAAATATCAACTGATAATTTAACTTACCAGTAGATGACTGCATCACCAAAGTCTACATCAAATCTAAAATGGCAGAATCCAACCAGCTGACCATCTGCAGTCCTAGCGATCACAAAACAGGCTTGTTCATGCATCAACTCTTCTTTCTTCTCTCGTCCCTTCCATCCCCAGTCACTGGATTCATATCTGATAAAAAAAAACATAGGTAATAATACAATTCTTTTAACAGTTGTACGTCACAAATGGTGGAAAATAATAATTTAATGAAATATATGTATAATCATGTATCTGGCTTCTGGTTCAAGGATATGACATTTTGCGAGATTATTTCAAAAATTTAAAAAAAAAAAAAAAATTGACTTTAATACCATACATGCACATCTTGAACAAAGGTTGAAGTGTTGCCCCTTCTTCCATTTGGGATGACATGGGGTCGGTGTTACAGTTTTAAGGTTACTGCTACCAAGTACTGTACATAGAGTATAGGGGCAGGATAAGAAAGAGAAGAACAGAAAGAGGAGAGGAGAAGGGAGGAGATGAGAGCAAGAGAGAGGGAGGGAGGAGATGAGAGAGAGAGAGAGAGAGAAAGAGAAGAACTTACAGATTGTAAAGGGAAATGGTGATTTCAAAGAGAACACAATAGATTACATGAACTTTCAGCATGGTATCGCATACTCAGTTACTCACAATGACTGCATGTTGGTCTTGACGAGGTTAAAGATCCAGTCGGTGACGTCCTTCTCCAACTCAGTCACTTTCTTGCACTCAACGGTGAGGGAGAGACTAGAAGCAAATACAAGGATAACACCATAACATTGCCATAACAATCACAGATCAGCATGCTTAACTACAACACATGTTTCATATGAAACATAATCGACGACTTCCCCATAGACAATAGACCAGTTTATAATTTGATTTGATTTGATTTATTTATTTCTGTTTGATTTTCTTTTTCTTTTTCTTTTGCATTTTTACAAATATATATTGCAAATTTACACATGACAAAAGAATATATGTAGAATAAAGTAAGGCTGGCTGTAACTAATCGAAAACATCAAACAGGAGGGTTGACAAAGTGAAGCTTGATAGTATGACTACCCTCAAAGGATACATAATAATACAAATATGGAGGGGAAAAAATATTTGTAAAAGGGGAAAAAGACAGAAAAAAGAAGAAAAAAAGAAAGAGGGGATGGTCATCAAGATTCACAGATGTACGGGGTAGTTGGATTTCAATTTGTTATATAAAGATAAAAAAAGAAGAAGATGCAAATGATTCTGGATATTAACAGATAATGTCCACATGGAGGAGTCCCTCTTTGTGCATTTTAATAATAATAATAATAATGGTGGCTTCTTGTATTTTAGAATAATCACTGCCAAGAGGATAGTCCTGAGGGTGGGGTAGTTGCCCAGGAGATATTAATATGTTTGTGGGTAACGTGAAACTGTAGTACAGTATTACTGTCACAAACTAGCCCAATAATGTAAAAGGAAAGCTACCGCTACTTTGTGCTAGCGCCCCGTGTAAACAACAAAACGGTAAAGAAATTTATCAAGTTTGCCAAAAAGTATGACTATACATGTATTTCTTGATAATAACTTACTCATTTCTTTCAAATTTCTTGAAGGCTGTTAAGTTCTGCATCGGATCATCAATTTTGTTCGCTGCATCTACTATGATCTTGGCAGCTGCTATTTTGGCTTGTTCCTGAATTGAAATAAATCATGAAGAATTCAGAACATAGATTTGCAGCTTCATGTTTGATACACAAGCACTGCTTTTTAAAGGCAGATTACTTCTTGTTTACCCCCTTCTTAATACACATACTGTATGAATACATCCCAAATCCCTGACACCAAGTCAATCTGAATGATTAAATGCAGAAAATCAGAGAAAACAGTCAGTAAAAGATATGGGAAAAATCCATAAACAACTTATAAATTGGGTTTCGTATGGATAATTATAAAATGGATTCAAAATAACTTTTTTTATAGAAAAAATGGAATTGACAGAAAGCTGTTAAAAAAAGAGAGAAACTCTAATGGAAAGTAATGCACAATTACTAAATAATATTCATGTGGTAGATTATTCAACTTACATGTATCAACTGGAAGAAGAAAAAAAATCCTATGCATATAATTTGTAGATCTAGGGTCTATAGAAAACAATCAGTGATTTCACAAGTAAAATGCTGTGCTTGTAACTACTGCACATGCACATACCAAAATTATTTTGTCATTGTTGTTTAACCCAATGTTTCAAGGAATAGAATGATGACTCATTTGTAAAGCTAAACCATGGGAATAAGTCTAAGATCATTTAGTAGTCAACAGGTTAAATAAACTCCTTAATGACTCTTGGAGTCTTACATTCCACTTACCTCTTTCCTTTTCATCTTCTTTTCCTTTCCTTTTGTACTCTTACGCTGTGTGAAAATGAGAGAATAAAAATATAGACATAGTACGCAAATCTAAAATTCTCCATTCTAATACTGAGCAATTATGATGAATAGTCTTTATCTACATAGTACATGTAGATCTAACAAGTAATGTCAGATATTTAAACCCTTTCTGCAGAACTGACAAGATCTTTGAGTATGATGCATTGATTGAAGCTTCCAAGTTCCATGGCATCATTGCCAGGTCATGTAGACAGAAGACTAGATCTAGATCTAACGAGTAACGTACTTACAGCTAGATCTGGAGATCTACTTTCAGAGACTGTTGTCATGTGACTGTTTTGTCCCCTCTGCATCCGGTCATTGTTCCAGTATCGGTAATACTAGATCAGCGTTTGGTAATTTTACAGATTCTGGCCAGATTACTATAACACCTTAGGCCTATCATTGTAGGCCTATATCAAGAAGGTATTTTTATCATTTTTTTGTATCCTTCTTAGGCTTAGAGGTGACAAGACCCTATTGTTCTAAAAGTTTTTACTAATAATCTGGCCAGAATCTGCAGAATTACCCAGCATTTTTATATATTTTTTAGTTAAGACTCAGTCAACTCAAGGCATCCTTTAAAAAGTAAAATATATAAAACACGTAATGACGTAGACTCTACAGGCACAACGGTTTATAAATTGTGATTCTTTCTTCTCCATCATCTCACATGAACATGTGCATGTCTGTCCTGCATGTCTCACAAGACTCACATCAGGGACGTGATAGAGAAGGACTGGAATCAAGCCGCTCTCCTTTGAACCCATGCTAGCCACCAAAAAGTTATGCGCTAATTGCAACTGTTGATCAGGTGGTGAGATAAAAGAGCGCATGAATTTCAGGATTTAGAATTCCTACATTTAAAAATGGTATCACAGCAACTGTTCGCTGTCCCTTTCGATGATTTTTCATCCATTGTTGAATGCGTAAAGAGTAGAAGTAGAACAAGCGAACACAAACTTTCTCTCACTGTAGTCTTACTTAGCTTTGTCTTAGAAGTTAGAGCTAGGTTATAGTCTAGATCTAGACTGAGAGTGAGACATGAGACTGAGCTGAGAGCGAGACATGAGACTGAGCTGAGAGTGAGAATGCGATCGTCTTTTTTCTGACTCACCCCCATTATGTATGTTGTAACGTAGACTCTACGCCTATTTTGCTTTCAAATCTTCCAGCGAGATGTGACGAAAACACAGGTCTCCAAGCTCTGAGCTGACCAAGGAAAAAGTTGAAGCTTGAAATGGAATTGGATATCAAACTTTCTGCTTCCTCTTCTTTGTATGTAACGAGGCGACGCGATGCGATGAACAAAATGTGCAATCTGACTGACTTGACGTTTGACGTTGTTTATCCAAACAGAAATCTCTGATTTATTCTGAATAACTCCTCACTGTTAAATACAAGTTTAAATCATAGAAATTCCACTCTTCGTTTAATCTACTGCAGTCTGTAGTATGTGAGTAAAATCATTGAAAAGGTCGCAATATAAATTGGTGTAGGATTCTACAGCTGTTTTTGGTTAATGTCTTTCCGTTCAGTTCCCGCAACTCTTTCAATGTGGCGCGAAATAATTATAAAGCTTGCAGAGCAAGAGGGCGGCAAACTATTATTATGGCCTGAAGATGTCGATCGTTCTGATGTATTTTCAAGATTCAAGATTCAAGATTTATTATTTCTTTCCACATGCATAAAAAAAAAACATTTCATTCAGGAACAGTAGCAACAAGTTCATCGTCAACTAGCATAAATACATTAACAATAAAACAGTTATAAAGACTTTAACTAAATGTGGAAAAAGGGGTGGTCTGTTAAAAAGCACAGCTTGTTAAAACACAGATCACCTTTACAGGAACAACATTTTTTTTTTAAAGAAGTAGGTTACAATACAGGGGGAGGGGGACTAACAATACTAATCTAGTTACCTATACAGACTATAAATAAATATCAGATCTACCACTAATTTACAGAATATGGTAGACTAAAAAAGAAAAACAGAATAAAGATAATAGAAAAGTAAAGAAATAGGGTAAGGAGGATAATGTACAACACGGGGGGGGGGGGGGGGGGACAATGCTAATCTATTTACATATATTGAATATTAATAAATATCAGATCTATTCACTGTAGGTGTACAGTAGATGAAATTTCAGCTTACGTTTGAAGACAGAAGAGCTTACAGACTGCCTAATAGAACCGTCTAAAGAGTTCCAATACTTTGGTCCAGTATGTGCAAGTGTATTAATCCTAAGCTGAGTTCTAGCTGATGATATATGGTATAAGGTACCCTGCCTAGTATAGAGTATTTGTATATTTGGTTATTCTTTACACAAATAGATGCTATTGCCATGGGAGCTTCACCCTTCTCCAACTGATACATAAGATATCCCAGATATAGAAAGTATATATCTTTTACCTTCAGCATTTTATTTTCGTAAAATAGCTTGTCAGTGTGAGCGCGCCAATCAGCTGCCGAAAAATGAATTCTCACTGCTCTCTTTTGAATGAGCAGAATTTTATTTAAGTAGGATTTGGCTGAGGCACCCCAGGCCAGCACACCATAATTTAAGTATGGCAAAATTAAGGAACAATACAACATGCTAAGTACATTTCTTGGGAAATACAAACTTCAATTTGTGGATCATACCAACAATTCTAGAGAGCACTTTACTTAAATGAGTAGTATGCATCTTCCAAGTCAATTTATCATCAATGTGGAGACCTACAAATTTAATAAATGAGACCTTTTTAATATTTACCTGATTAAAGACACATTACCAGGCATTACTGTTTCACTATTGCTGAATAACATATATTTAGTTTTTAATAAGTTAAGTGACAGTTTATTTGCATGAATCCATAAGTTAGTCAATACACAACGCTCTCTATTTACAGTTTCTAAAAGAGTTTCTATGAGAACAAAATACACTTGTATCGTCTGCAAATAGCAAAAAAGAAAAATTCTCTGAGGATTTTGGAAAAATCATTTACATATAAAATAAAAAGCAGGGGACCCAAAAGGGAACCTTGAGGTACTCCACACGTGACGGGTAACATATCTGAACAAATTTCGCCGAGCTGCACAAATTGCTGTCTGTTACTAAGATAACTTAAGAAGCACCAAGATAAATTGGCGCTAATTTGGTAGATCGGTATAGTCTCAGTAGGCCTGTATGTATGGGTTTCGATCCCGCCGGAGGGGGGGGGGGGGGGATGGGGAGGATATATCCCCCCCAATAATCCATCATCAAAACAAAAAATCAAGATACAAATTAATGATGAGAGCCCGATGATAGTAGTTAATGGTTATTACTCGCAAGATGACCATCAATATACAAATCTTGCTATCTCATTTTCATAATACATACATAAGTAAATGGGACAACCGTATATGAGACAAGAATAAATTGAATTCTCGCTCATACGGCTTCATCAGGAATTGATGAATTTATTCAATTTGTTCAATCAACAGCATCATAGAAATGCAATGCGCCAAATGCAAAGACGCAGACGAGCTCAATGTTAAGCGCGAAGCGCAAAAGTAGCAATCTGCAATGCACATCGGACAATCCTGGACAGTGTAAACATAGATGAACTCTGTGACGAATTCGTGATGAGATCGGAGACCAGGAGAAAGCTTACGCGCTTAGCGCGGGAGCGGGGTAACTGAATACAGACAAGGATTTAGAGTCGAGAACGGTGCAACGAATCGTCTTCTTTCTCTAATAATTTAAAGAAACGTCAAAGCGCGAAACTGAATTCAGACAAGGATTAAGAGTCGAGAATGATACAACGAATCGTTTTCTTTCTTTAATAATCTAATGAAACGTCAAAACTTCCGAGCTTTGTGCGGGGGCGGGGGGGGGGGAATGATTTCAGACAAGGATTAAGAGTCGAGAATGGTACATCGAATCGTCTTCTTTCTTTAATAATCTAATGAAACGTCAGAGCTTCCGCGCTATGCGCGGAGGAAGGGTAACTTGATCCAAACAAGGATTAAGAGTCGAAAATGGTATATCGAATGGTCTTCTTTCTTTAATAATAATATGAAACGTCAGAGCTTCCGAGCTACGCGCGGAGGAAGGGGAACTTGATTCAAACAAGGATTAAGAGTTGAGAACAGTCAAACGAATCGTCTTCTTTCTCTAATAATTTAATGAAACGTCAAAGCTTCCGTGCTTCGCGGGGAAGGTGGAAACTCCCCCTCCCTGCACCCAACCCCCAAGGGAGCGCGCTTTGCGTGCTCACTACCCCCCCCCCCCCCCTCCCCTAAAAATGAAATACTGGCTACGCGCTTGGGGAGGGGGAGCAACCTGCCACCAGGGGCGTCGCTAGACATTTTTCAGTGGGGGGGGGGGGGGGGTGTAGAGGCCAACGATAACCGACAAAGCTAGCGACCAATTACCGACAAAATTAAAGATCCAATATCTACAAATTTAACCCTATAAACCCGGGGCCGTAGGCTAAATTGTTTTTCCTATGGACTATCTATAGTACTTGCATAATATGCGCAAATGGTCATTTTCCTCGACAACATAAATATACGAATTATTTCGTCAACTTAGTCAGCATCATAGCTGATATATTTTAATGCAGGCGCGGAGCTAGGATCTTATTTTAGGGAGGGCGGTAGTGAGCAAACGAATCGCTTAAAGAGCGCTCATTAGACGTTTCATTAAATTATTAGAGACAGAAGACGATTCGTTGTACCATTCTCGACTCATCTACATGAAGTTTTCTCCCTTCGCGCGAAGCGCGGAATTTTCGGCGTTTCATCACAATATAGCGAGAGGAAGAAGATTCGTCGTACCGTTTTCGACTCTTAATAAGCCCTAGTTGTCTGAATTCACTTTCCTCCTTTAGCGTGAAGCGCGGAAGCTTGACGTTTCCTTAAAATATTAGAGAAAGAAGACAATTCGTTGTATATACCGTTCTGGACTCGTCTACATGAAGTTTTCTCCCTTCGCGCGAAGCGCGGAATTTTTGGCGTTTCATCACAATATAGAGAAAGGAAGAAGATTCGTTGTTCCGTTTTCGACTCTTATTACTCCCTATTCATCTGAATTCAGTTTCCCCCCTCTCGCGCGAAGCGCGGAAGCTTTGACGTTTCATTAAATTATTAGAGAAAGAAGACGATTCATTTGTACCGTTTTCGACTCTTAATAAGCCCTATTTAGTGTACAGTTTTCGACTCTTAATTCTTATCTGAAATCAGTTGTCCCCCTTCCGCGCGAAGCGCGGAGGTTTTGACGTTTCCTTAAATTATTAGAGAAATTAGACGATTCGTTGAACCGTACTCGACTCTTAATCCTTGTCTGAATAGATCTTCTCCCTCCCGCGCGAAGCGCGGAAATTCGGACGTTTCCTTAAATTATTAGAGAAAGAAGACGATTCGTTGTACCGTTTTCGACTCTTAATAAGCCCTAATTGTCTAAATTCAGTTTCCCCCCTTTAGCGTGAAGCGCGGAAACCTTGACGTTTCCTTAAAATATTAGAGAAAGAAGACGATTCGTAGTACCGTTCTCGATTAGTCTAAATGAAGTTTTCCCCTTCCGCGCGAAGCGCGGATTTTTTTTTGGGCGTTTCATCACAATATAGAGAAAGGAAGACGATTCGTCGTACCGTTGTTGACTCATAAACCTTGTTTGAATTTAGTCTCCCCGACAATTTTAAACCTCTGTTTTCTTTAGCTGATATTATAGGAAAGTGAAACTTCGAGAAAATACAAGTATTGTAGTTGTAGTCACTCTCGAAGTCGTCACAGCGGATAAAAAGTCGGCCGACCGACAATATACATCTCATCGACTTTAAACTTCTGCATTTATAGTACACGAGGATCGAGCAAGAATACCGACACAGCTGACCCGACATAGCAACATATTTACCCGTGTCTTTCTTGCTCCCCCGACGAGACGACTCCACCCAACAACCCCCTTCTCTCTTTTACTCCCACTCCTCCTCTCTCAGGCTCTTACCTCTCCTCTCTCTCCTCTCTTTCACCCCTGTTTCTTTTGTTTCCCTTTTACTCTTTTTTCTTCTTTTTTTCTTCCCTTTTCTTTCTTTTCCTTTCTTTCCTCTCCTCGCTCTTTTTCTCTTTTCTCTTTCTTTCTTCTCTTTTCTTTCCTTTCTTTTCCTTTCCCTCTCTTTTTTTCCCTCCCCCTTTTCTCTTTTTTCCCGACGGCAGCGCAATTTTACCGACAATATCCTGACAGGTGGGGGGGGGGGTGTCGCACCCCCACACCCCCCCCCCCCCCTTTGGCGACACCCCTGCCTGCATGCATGTTTATAGTCGAGTGCAATCTAAAAGATTTCTAATTGTAGTCAACATGGGCAGTTAAGTTACGTTGACACGCATGATCAGTCGGCGTTCGTCGTGTTCTCGTCCACATTTTGAAGTGCGATAGGAAATACCATTTAAGCTGTTGGCAATGTGAAATACTTATCAAATTGCGCTTCTGATGTAAAGTTCACATTGTAAAATGTATTTCAAAAGAGAAGCAATAACATCAACATGTACATTGTTGTTGTTTTAGTTTATAGGCGTTTGTCATTCAGAAGTGAATATTAACGCCGGTATAGTCTTGCCAAAGGGCGAGTACCCCTTTTTTCCCCGGTCTGGCCCTCATTATGGAAACGTTTGCTTGTATAGTGTCTCATAAAAGAAGTTGACCACAAACTGACTCCCACACGGTGTTGAGTGCTCAGGGGTCACGGGTCACTGGCTTCACCGGGCAGGTAGTTCCATTATGTGAATGGGTAAATTAACTATTACAAAATGAGGGGGCACACATTGTTTTTATTGTGCAGAACATACTCTTTTATTGACTTACATATTGCATGAAACTATAAAACCAAAATGCATTTTTTATTCTAACAATTGGAGTACAATGATAACAGGTGAATGAAATGCATAAACACCACTAACATCGGGGGAGGAAGCGTTCATAAATTTGAATAATTTAGTTGATAAACGACTCCGATGAAACTATAAAACCAAAATGTAATTTGCGTTCTGGCAATTGGAGTACAACGAATGATAGCAGGTGAATGAAATGCTTCAACAACACAAACACCTGGGAAGGAAGCATCCATAAATTTGAATAATTTAGTTGATAAACGACTCCGCATGTGGACGTTTGTTGGAGCAGAAAGCAGTGGATTCTTAACAACACGAACCCATTTAACAAAATGTCGGAACGTAAATTAAATTTGGCGCGGTTGGAAAATGCATCTTTCTATACCCTGCGACTTTAATGATATGATCCAGTAAAATAAAACAGTAAAATGGCTCTTATTTAAAAATTACTCGTTAAATAAAACTCAAAACTTCAGTGATATCAGACAAAATATGTTATATCTTACTAATAATTAATTTTACGATAAAAGAGGACGATTTAGCGAAGATGACGTCATTAGTTCGCCTGCACCAGGGAATTCAAGGTCAAAAGGTCAATTCAGACGTTGATAAGTTATTGGTCAAGCCTTTTTGTTTCCTTTATTCCGACAAAATTATACAATCAATCAAAACAAGTTTAATACCAGAAGAAAGCTAACGATTAGTATTTTCATTAACCGCTTGCCCCAAAGTCGCTTGACCACAGTGAAACGCGTGAGAGCTTGCGAGAGCGGCCAAAGTGTGATTGAAACTCGCTATTTGCTCTTCTCCAACGCAAAAAGAGACGACATTGTGCTGGATAAATGTATTTTTTCCGACAAAAGTACAGAAAATTTGCATATGGTCTTTTTATATGTTACTTTATGAAATGTTACCCGAGTGACTCCCGGGCGCCCCAATGCTGGAAAGAAACGCACATTTTAGAAAACTTCACTTTTTCATGGAAAAATGCTTATTTGTTCTATGCACGCAAGTCAGATTGAGCGGATGATACAACGTTTCCATATGGGGCTATAAAAATTAACCGAGAAACTGAATTCAGACAAGGATTAATTCGAGTCGAAAACGGTACAACGAATCGTCTTCTTTCTCTAATAATTTAATAAAACGTCTCAAGGGAGGAGGGAAACTGAATCCAGACAACGAGGGTTAAAGGCTAAGTCCACTCCAAAAATAATTTGCTTTTGATAGATGCAGGCAGAAAAACAAGAGCAAAAAAAAATGCGATTACCAGAGGTAAAAAGGGGCACTTATCGCACCTGAAAAGAGGCACTGAACAGATATGAGAAGGGGCACTTATGAGAATAAAACAGGGGCACTTATATAATAAAGGAAAATTTGCATTTTTTGAAAGAAAAGGGATTTAATAAGGAAATTTATCGGAGGTGTGAGGGCGCTTTTATAAGAAGGGGGAAGTAGCTTCCATTAGAAAGAAAAATAGTCACATGTCAGAATAAACGGGGCACTTATCAGAGATGAAAAGGGGGGTAATTATGAGAAGGGGAAGGGGCACTTACAAGAAGGAAAAAGATCGAGCGTTTATTAGAAAGGAAAACGTGTAAATTTCAATTTTCAAACACCCCTCCTGAAAAAAAATCCTGCGTACGCCACTGGCATTGACTCTACGCTTTGCTGGAGTATGGGGATATTAAATGCCGGACCTCTTCTTCTTATTATTATTAAAATTTGCATGTGTGTGAACCGCAATTTACGTCCATTCGTAGGCTACTAACGTGCACTCTCTAACTCTCTTCTTATCAAAATATGTCGTAATTTCTCATAATTTCATTTTCTGAGTAAAAAAAACATTCCAGTCCAGTGATTCCAGTGCCCCCTCAATGTCTAGAACCGCTCTTTGCCACTGACCATATCAAGCGCCGCCCCCCCCCCCCCCCCCCCCCCCACGCGCATTTATTTTGCTTCTTGATTTGTCTGTTCGGTGTCTACTAAGTTTTTTACAAGTACCGGTAATTGGTCCGTATCTTCAGGTTTTAGTTTAGGGGTGGCAGCTGAGCTGAACAGACAACCCTTGGGTCAGATTGTCATTTAGAGGTGAGTAAACGACATTATTTCTTGATACATTGGTTTGATATTTTTTAGACTGAATACTAGCATTTGCGGTGTTTATAGGGGATTTTTATTTTTTTTAATCAATATAGTAGAAGCATTCACGAAAATTCCCCAAGCGACTGGTTGTTTACGTCTTATTGCCCCACATGCTAAGATTCATGTTTGTAGAACTGACGTCTTTGGTTTCGAGGCAAGAAAATATTGTAACTTCGGCGCTAGTTCGGAAATCGATCCAAAATTTGACCCGTAACTCTGGCATGGAGATACCCTACTAAAACATACCCAAAATGAAGTAAATATTCATGAAATGTCCGAATAAAGATCATGATTTAAAAAGTGTTAGATCTAGATCTATGTTTCTTACCTGTTTTGTGTCAATTTTCTTGTTTGGGGGGAGTATTTTTTCGGAAAAACATTGATATTAGTACACTTTTTCACAGGTTTCAAGGTAAACCGCTTCACAATACAAGTGTATACTGATGGTGGGTTGCTGGCGAGCGCACGTCTGTGTGGAGTTATCTACCGTAATGAGGATCTGAGACATTACGCACTCCAGCAAAGCATAGAGACTCAAGAGAGTCAATGCTATTCGTATTGACCTGGCTCTAACACTGCTTCGAGTCAAAGAGATTTGACACTTTGAAATTGTTATCTGTTGGTTTGCATCATTATTGCCGCGATTTCAATATTGTTTCGTGAATAGATGTACGAAACCTGAGCTTAGAATTAGTAAGAGTATTACTAAAGTCTACGTTTTTAAACAACTGTCTGATTTTCTTGTGAAAATTTTACTTTGAAAAATGATTATCGAAATTCATGGCCAGAATAATCACAATCTAACTTTGTTAGGGTCTATTAAATTATGTTACAGTTCTTGCATCAAATCAATGCATGAAAACTTTGTTATTGAACTAGAAAAAGGGGTTTCTTTTTTAATAGGCAATTATGAAGCACGAAGCCCGAAACCTTAGCCTACTAAACAAATCTCAACAAACTGTAGGCCTATCCTTTTATGAATTAATGAAAAAGTAGCCCCAGAAAAAAGAGCCCCCGAAATGGAAAAAAGAGCCCCTGAAAGTTGAAAAAGTAGCCCCCGAAAATTTTCCAAAAATTTGAAATGGAGCCCCCGAAATGAAAAACTTAATTTTTTGCCTGCTATACACAAATATACACACCGAACAATATTGCATAGACTGCATACAATCATGCTGATGCTGCTGTAAGCAAAGTTTGACAGTAGACTTACAATTTGAATTTTTTAAATTATTCTTTTTAACATCAGTAAGTTGAAAAAAAAAGTATTTTACTGCTATTTACATGTAGGTGTCATCAATCGTCACTACAGTACCGATTTTGAGTGAAATCAGTTGAGTTTTGTACAGTGGTGTTTGAAATGTTGAGAATCAAAAGCACAGCTTTTACTACACAGCCAGGAAAGTGATGCTCCTATGTGTGACATTACGGTAGATAACTTTACACAGACGCGCGCCCGCCCGCCTGCAAAGGGGGGGGGGACCTAACAAATGAAAACAGGAAAAAGAGAGAACGATATGGAAGGAAAACATGAGAAGAGAAAGAGATAATAATGTAAAAAGGGAAGAAGATAGAGGATGGAGGAAAAGAAGAGAGAGAGAGAGAAAAAAAAAAACTGGATGATGCCTCCGCCATAAAACAATTTTACGAACCAAAACAGAAGCAATTGTTAAAATCCAAGTTTGATTGTATTTGTAATTCATCTGGCGGTTATAATGATAATTCATTCACAAGCTATTTATAGGCACACATAATGAGCCCCATTACCTTTGACCTGATGACCCTATAATGTGATCAGTTCATTGGCTCTGCAAGATACATATACATGTCTTGAGTTTGATAGTAATCTGTCTATTGGTTCTCTTGATAATGCGATCAAAAGCTATTTGTGCATACATAATGAGCCCTGTGACCTTTGACCTCGTGACCCCAAAATCTAATCAGTTAATGGGCTCTGCAAGATACATACCTGACCAAAGTTTGGCAGGAATCCATCAATTGGTTCTTGAGATAACCCAATCACAAGCTATGTTTGCATAATGAGCCCTATGACCTTTGACCTTTGCCCTCGTGACCCCAAAATCTAATCAGTTCATTAGCTCTGCAAAATACATAGATGATCCAAGATTGGAGGGAATCACGAGATAACGCGATAATGCTAATGAGGAGAACAGACGGACAACCAGAAAACATTATTTAAAAAATGGAAGAACACAAAACTTCCTGATTACAGATTACATTTCCAATGAGTTGGCTCGACATGTGCCTAAGAAGTTTGCAGACGAAAGTACAACAATACAAAAACAGAAGTTCTATAAAATTGTCTTCAAGAGAGAAAGGGAGGTTATTTCTTGACTTTCAAGGAGGAAATTACAATTTTTATCGCTCTTGACGACTATTGGGAACTTCCTTTTTTTTTTTAATTCAAGAACTTCCAGGGGCTCCGCCCAAAGACTCTCAGGAAAGATTCTCCCCCTGCACCCCATCTGCAAAGATAGGAGTGTTTCTCAAGCTATTCTCAAGACAACCTTTTATTGTATAAAATTGGAGAGAATGTGAGTTTTATGTAGTTAAGCTTCTAACAACCACTCCCGTGGACCATTTGTTATTTACACAATTTCTTCTTGAGATCACTGGAGCGAGATAAAAAGTAACAATGTATAGCAAGAATCCCTATTCAGTGAGGGATTTATTCTTATTATGCAGATGGATTCTTCTACCATTCTTGACCAAGTGCATTTCAAACTCAATGATGTGGGTATCATCCCATTGAATGTTGTGTCCAGTTAATAAGGTTGTGTTCTGCTGCCTAATCCAAGGGTTTGTTGTGCTCTTTAAAAAGAGCACACAATAGGGGCAGTGAAATTTATATATATAAATATTAGATGGGTTAGAGTTTATTTCTATAACAATAGGCATAGGTACACACAAAGTAGAAAAATATAAGTAAAAATAAAAGTATAACTTACCAGTTTGTACCTTTAATATGGAAAAATTTGAATTTTTCAAACTTAATTAAGACTTGAACTTTAATTAGTAAAATACTTAACCTTTAAAGATATACTATGTCCCTTTTGCAGCCAACCTCAAAGTCTGTAGAACTTTGCAGGAATTATGAATATGTCATGTGTATCCTATCTGTGAAATTTAAACGTTAGCAGTGTTCTTATATTCAAATTATGCAAGGAAACCCGTTTACTCGCTAGACTTCACTGTCAGACACTATTGTCAGTATTGAGTGACTGACTGGCTTTTTCTTCTTCTTTGGTAATAACATACATAAAATGAGCTGTAAAGGATTTGTCTACATCAATAACCCTCTTCTTGTAATGGCCAAAATTAAACTGATTGAATCTTTGCGCAACATAAAACGTACGACCATGCGGTACAATGGTCTGAAAATCAAGACTATTTCTTATTGGCTCTATAGCTCCTAAGTCGATTTGACAACTAAAAGTCGTTATTTTCCCACTTAAAGATATTTTCAAGCCCCATTTTTTTAAGGGGAGTTCTAAATTAGTATTATCTTTCAAATGCCATTGGAATTTAACCTTTTCATTTTTTTGGCCTGCAAAAGGGACATAGTACCTTTAATAGATGCTAACAAAATCATACAAAAATAGAAAGTTTGACTGGAATATCATGATTTTGGTATCAGATCAAACAAAAACTCTCAAGCTTTCTCCTCGCACCAAAATCCTATAATGTTGAGCGAATGGCAGCCAGCGATAGCCAATCAAAAGGGCCCTTGTAGGTGCCAATTTAGGAAAATGAGGCTGAGACCGGATCAACTTAATGCGCATGCGCTAGATGTAAGCTAAATTTCTAGTGCAGGGACTACTAGGACTTGGTATAAAATGGATGCCCAGAAGGGTGTTGCATGAAAATAGCTAAATCTGATATTTTATATTTAAAATATGATATTGATATCACTTAGCCTTCACTGACACCCATACCCCTGCGCGGAGAGGCAGGAAAACAAAACCTAAAAATGCATCCAAAATCACCCAATGAACATTGCACGGTGGCTTTGGAGTTCGCTAGTGGACTCTTCTTTCTTCTCATAAAAAGTACTTTGAAATTAGAAAAAAATATGATATATCAGATTTAGCTACTGAGCGGTAGTGATCCGCTTACCTTTCACATGTTCCTGAAGGTAATTGTTAAAGGTCCGATTTACATTACAAAAACGCTGACCTCTTATACTGTGCTAGCGGTCACCAATCACCTGACCGTATACATTAGAGCGAATGAACCAGGTGGTTGTTGTGTGCAGGGTCTTAACTACATGAAATCTTGCGGGGGGGGGGGATTTTTAGGTGGTCGTTATGGACAGGTGGTCGTTATAGACAGGTGGTTGCTAAGACAGGCTTGACTGTATTATGATAATGATGCTTACTGTGCCCTAGTACCAAGTTAGCCAGATGCCACTATACCTACAGACCATTATTTGCTTGTAAAATACTTATCCTTGCTACTTGTGTTTAAAAGCAGGAATTTTGGTTTGCTTGATATGGACCATACAGTACCGGTACATACAAATTTTCATAGATATCATGACAACAATTTAAGTTTTGGCTGCAGCTGCAAAGAGCTAGCGTGTAACTGAATCTTTTAAAATGATCTATTTGTTTGGAGAGCACCACTTACAATGATATTTGGGTATTCAAGTGACAAAGAAGGCATACATGTACTGGTATATAGGAATTACGCACTTATTGGCCCATGCATAGCTGTTTGGGCTGTGGGGCTATAATGAATATTCACCGTTTCACTGAAAATGCATTACATCGTAATTCGTAAGTATGATTTAATCTAAGTACGTTTTCAGCTGATTGGATTCAGGGTATTTCCAAATTATGTACTATGCGTTCACTTAAATGTGTGTTTCCAATTTTAGAAATCAGGTATTTAAAATCGTAAAGGGATCCGGTAACTTTGTCTCAGATTCTGAAACAAAATTCTGGATTTAGCTCATGATGCAATGATAATTATAAACCTTTAGGTCAGTAAGGAACCCCATGACTTTTACAAGCCGATCGCCTGTCTGATTATCAAGATATTTATGATTGGAATTACAAATTTTGAAAACCGTTCGCCTGACGGTTGTCATAACACTACAGTCTATTGGGGAAAACGAGTATGGTAAAACCGGTCACTCAAAGATTTTTACTTTTTTGAGGCACTTCTTGATCATTTTGGAGCGCAATTTTTTTAGGGCTTCAATATTACACCACATCACTGACACTGATAACACGTAGGGCCGTGTATCTCAGATTTAACATTGTTAAACGATCCCTTTAAATGCTTACTTTACCCTTTCTCATGTACTATGTGCCTGGACCAATTGTCGATGTTCCCATATATATGCAAACAATACACCTGACTTTAAGCTCAACAGTCCTTGGTTACATCAATTAAATTATAACTTCATACAAGTGTAATTTATATGCATTTTCTGAAATCATTTTGTTCTAACGGTGCATGAACGTGGGTCAGATTTCAAATTCTAGGGGTCCTTACGCCTTCATGGAGTGCCAAAATTTCACTTTTAATGGTACTATCGTGTGAGTCAAAAAAAAATTTACACCTAGAAAATTGCTAATTATTTTTAAAATCATCTATGAACAGTAAATTATTATACATCTTATGAAAGAGCGTTTTATCCCGCATCATTTGGTATCATTTTTGTGTGGTATGTGTTCATGCTTGGATAAACAGGAGGCATTGTTTGCGAGAGTGCAAAAATCGACTTGCGCCAAAGTGATGCCTACAGTATGTATTATGTTGGGATTAGCCGAGTGAGAGAATGAATTGAATGTATCAAATGAAATGCATTACATATGCTTTTTGCAAAGAGCAAAGTCACACACACCCATACACACGCGCACAAATGTTCGATGATATTTGATATTCGTCATTTGATATGTGTGGCATGATTAATTTTGTTAGGGATGTTATTTGGATCTGCAAAGACCAAATTGGTACCCAAATCCCAATTTTTGTATTCAAACATGATATAAGCAACTTTGGCGCAAGTCGATTTTTGCACTCTCGCAAACAATGCCTCCTGTTCATCCAAGTGTGAACACATACCACACAAAAATGGTACCAAACTGTATGGTGTGTTTTCTTGCTGCAACTTGAAGTCAAATTAATGAATTATTGTCTTTCTTTAGAATATTCCACTGTAAGGGATGTCAGCTTAAAAATGTAAACCCGTACAAGGTTATCAGTAATGGTTTCAAGTTTCTAGTTTATTTTCTACATTTCATTAAGAAGGTATCACAAATAACAGCAAAAAATAAAAATTGTATTACAAGTACGGTTGAGTCGTTAAAAAAATATTAACAAAACAAATGAAGGAAAGAAACATGGTTGATACAAAATAATGAAGTGATACTAAATACGAGTTTACAATTGATATGTTTATAAGACCAGTGATAAAATTCATCATACGAGTAATGAAAATCGTTCCTGGCCAGTGTAATAGATTTGGATAACTCTTTAATTATTAAAAGAGGCTTGTCAATAAAGCTTTAAAGTGATTTCTATTTAAATTTTGTTTACGTAGTAAAAAGAGACAGGATGCTGCATTTATGATATATGATTACAGATGCTACATTTCATTTCATGAAATAAATATTATATCTTGTGTATTTAGATTGATTTGCTATTGAAAAGCATGTTTGATTAAAGATAGGTTTGGTATTACGTTGTCTGTTTGGAAACAAAAAGGTGTCAATTGATTTGCTTTAAGAGAAAATGAATGCCCTTTTGGCTCCAAATTTATGATATGATCTGCTGTAAGACAATACAACTTAAGTATTGTAATCTCATTATGTAACCACAAACATCTGCTCATAATGCCCACTCTTTCATATTTTCAAGGCAATTACTAGTAAATTGATATGTGACTTTCATTTTGCAGGTACATGAGCCATGGACAGGAACAGCCTAACCATTTAAATATATCACATTAATCTTATAAATGTGTTTTTTCGTTTTCAGAACAGACCAGCGGTGATGTGGGTGCAGCAGTGGACGTTGCAATATTAGCTGAAAAGGGTGCTTAGATCTCTTGGTGCCTTTGGTGGAGAAAGAGAGAGAGAGAGGAAGAGGAGTAGACATGGGGAAGTTAAAGCAGGCAGGACAGCAGATCACTGCAGGAGGATCCGCAGGTTTGTCATGTATATTATTTCATAAATGGGAAGATAAAGATAGTTAATCGGAAGAAGAAGAAGGAGAAGAAAAAATAGCAAGTACAATGATGAAATAATATGCTAATTATGCTAAACTAATATGTTATAGTAGAAGTTTATAAATTTTGAAAAAAAGTACATGTATGTTTATGCGTTCGTCAGCAAAAAAGATTCCTGAATGTTTCAATCTTTTCTTTATTACATGCGTGTTTTGATTTTTTTTAAATTTGATTAAATGTCTGTCTAGGTCTTGTTGAGGTCAGCATTATGCACCCACTTGATGTCATCAAAACAAGGTATTTGAGTTTTAATATCTTTCTCATCTGTTCCTTAATGACATCAGGAAGATCCTGTTTGTTTAGATACTGTCTGTGTACTTCATCATAAAATGAATTCAATTGATTTGTAGAAAATCACTGCTAGTAGGCACATGCTTAAGTCCCTTCCTTTTTCATAGACTTTGATCACAAAATTAAGCTAGTTGTATGAAGAAAAAAAAAAATGGCTTAATAGTGTATCATATCTTCTTTGAACACATGCCATGTTATGATAGATATTGAAAAGATAAACTCTGCAGAGTAATAAATATAACGTATATTATTTATCAAATTTTGTGAACAGAAATAGCAATTTCCCCCCTTTTTGATGAATGTATTGGTGTGTCTATTGAAAATTTCTCTTTTTTTGTTCAGAGTGAGCTAAATTTGTCTTTTTTTACATGGTTTTGCAGGTTTCAGATCCAAGGTGCACCTAACAGCACAATGCAATACAATGGAATGTGGGATTGTGTCAGACAGATGACCAAAAAAGAAGGGTAAGCATCTTTTCTTTTCCCATTGATTCGATCAAAGTTTGTTCAGATACCCAATGCTTAATTGAATAGTTTGAACATAAAGAAAGGTTTGATTACAAAGTCCCAATATTTTGTATTGTAAAATCATGAGAAAACAGACTTATAAGTTGCTCAATGACACTTTAAAAGATGGTACAATAAAAGTTGCTTCAAAAGCTTTTAAAGTGAATTTACAAGAACTTCTGAAAATGCACCCCTAAGCTGAATAAATGTTCAAGCTGTAAATGGACCATTTCCATCTTAGTAACTCAATTACAGTGATTGTTTTTCAATCACTTATTAAAATATACTGATTTGATGTCTATGGGTGAATCTCTTCCTATTTTCAGAACCATGTCTCTGTACAAAGGCATATTGCCTCCCATTATGGCAGAGACCCCCAAGAGGGCTACAAAGTTCTTCACTTTTGAGCAGTACAAGAACTTTTTCCTGTTTGGAAGTCCCACACCAACTGCACTGGTAAGTACTTGATGAGAACAGATGTTTTTTTATTAATGGAAAAGGCATTTTGGAAAAGTATAGACTTGGTTTGATGTTTGCCTTTACCAACGTTTATATGTGGTATGCCAAACTTTGAACAATACATGTTATGGGGTTGTACTTGCATTTGTATAGCATAGATCGAAAATGCTAATATTTATGCATCTCTATCCTCAACAAACTTTGGTAATTGGAGAGAAAAGCTCATACAAATCAAGTACAAAAAGACAATTTTGAGTTTGTTTGTTTTTATGCCTCCGTTACGAAGTAGCCGGAGGCATTATGTTTTCGGGTTGTCCGTCCGTCCGTCCGTACGTCCGTCCGTCCGTACGTCCCGTTCTCGTGATCGCGTTATCTGAAGAACCGATTGATGGATTCCTGCCAAACTTTGGTCATGTATGTATCTTGCAGAGCCGATGAACTGATTAGATTTTGGGGTCACAAGGTCAAAGGTCACAGGGCTCATTATGTATGAAAAAACAGCTCGTGATCGCATTATCTCAAGAACCGATCGATGGATTACTGCCAAACTTTGGTCATGTATGTATCTCGCAGAGCTGATGAACTTATTAGATTTTGGGGTCACGAGGTCAAAGGTCACAGGGCTCATTATGTATGCAAAAACAGCTCGTGATCGCGTTATCTCAAGAACCGATTGATGGATTCCTGCCAAACTTAGGTCATGTATGTTACTTGCAGAGCCGATGAACTGATTAGATTTTGGGGTCATGAGGTCAAGGTCAAAGGTCATGCGGCTCATTATGTATGCAAAAATAGCTTGTGATCGCATTATCATTAGAACAGATTGATGGATTCCTGCCAAACTTAGGTCATGTATGTTACTTGCAGAGCCGATGAACTGATTAGATTTTGGGGTCATAAGGTCAAGGTCAAAGGTCATGCGGCTCATTATGTATGCAAAAATAGCTTGTGAACGCATTCTCATTAGAACTGACAGATGGATTACTATTTAACTCAGGACATCTTGCAGAGCCAATGAACTGAGTAGATTTTAGGGTCATGAGGTCAAAGATCAAAGGGTCATATATGTATATGAGATTTTGCTCGTAATCACAATATTCTGAGAACCTGTTAATGGATTACAATGAAACATGATTTTGAAAAATTTCTTCTGTTTTGGTTTGTAAACTTGCTCTTTGACGGAGGCATCATTTTCGACTGCGCGCAGTCGAAGTTCCATCTAGTTTGCTAGTGATTTTCCCCTCGTTTCTAGAAGTAAATGCTATATAAGAATGTTTTGTTCATAAACTGTATGTCCTCTAAATGGCTAAGTATGTATTTGTGTCTTATGCTGAAGGTAGGAATTGTACAAGGCCATTTTCTTTTGTTACAGTTTCTTGACTTTATCTCATTTTTATTTATTTATTTATTTATTTTGTTGTTATAATTATATAAACTATTATTATTACAACAACAACAAAAATGGGGGTGTGGGGTCCCTGAGTGGCCCATAACATGCAGGTTTGATTATTACAGATTCACTGAATTATCTTGTAATTTTGAAATTGAATTGTCTTGCTTGTCTGAAGACGTTCACACTTGCAGGGCTCTGTTCAGGTTTGACAGAGGGAGTACTTATCAACCCCTTTGAAGTGGTCAAAGTTAGATTACAAGCTGATCAAAACACATTTAAAAAGGTAAGTTGTTCCTTTATTATGTCAGTAACAAGTATCAACCCTTTCAATCACAGCAAGGCAAGAGTTATAATAATAGAGGAAAGACAGGTGAACAATGTTTGTATCATTAGTCAAATCAATCCAGTGAGATGTTTACTTCAAATGCACAGTGTACAACTTTGGCAGGAGCTGAACAAATGTTTGAAGGGTAAAAGATAATTTTTTATCATGACCACTTTTCCACTCATACTTGACCTCTTTGTAGGGGAAGAAAAGACCAAAAATCTTTGGTCAGTCAAGGAGATCTTGACAAGCTGTGTTTATATGTTTATTGTTGAATCCTCCATTTGTTTTGGAGGGGATGCTTACTAAAACTTTGTTTCAACTTTAACCTGTTCACCAATCTGTTAAAGGAAAATGCATTCTCATACTTTCATAATAAATGGATTAAATTTGGTTTATTTTTATGCTACCTAACACTTTGCCAATGTCAAGATTAAAGACATTTGTATCAGTTTCTGAATGAAAATTGACTCTGACTGTTGACTTCATTATTTCTGCAGCAACCAAGTGCCTTTGGAATGGCCAGGCATGTGATAAGAACAGATGGCTATGGATCTGATGGTCTCTTCAGAGGTCTTACGTCTACCCTGGGTAGACATGGTGTCTTTAATATGATCTACTTCAGCTTTTATCACAACATCAAGGATTTAATACCAGCCTCACAGGTGATTTACATGTTTTTGTATCTGTTTAAAGCCTGTCTGTACTAGTTAGGCCAGGGGGGGGGGGTTAGACCTCCCTACAAGGTCATTGACAGGTGGTTATCTCATCAAATCAGTTCTCAATTGACATAAGAAAAAGAGGATCACTGGGGACCAACAGGCACCGATTAGGCATTGTTTGCTATATAGAGGGCGCAAGTAGCTACAAGTAGTGCAGTAGGGCTTTAATAGTGTCACTCTCAATAATATAGATATTTGACCTGTTTAGTTTTCCCCTATGTTTGTAGCCCTTTTGATGCAGCAGACCGATACATATTGATAATAGATACAAATTTGGAGAAATTTGTCACAAAATAAGAGTGTATATAATGTGCTTGATCTTTTGAGGGCTTGTAATTGCACATACATTATTCATGTATCAAGGCTTACCCTGAACATCAAACATGGGGGAGACTCTTTGGTCGTTGAGGATTAACTTGCAATATGGCCATACTCCCTCCACTCTCTTTAACTTCAGAACATCTGATTATTCTTCATCCTGGAATTTGAATTGAATACGTCTCTTTTAGAAGATTCAGTTAAATAAAGGGAGGGATGAACTATAATTCTATAGTTCATCCCTCCCAAGTTTTCAAAGCTGTTCACTCCTGATAATCCACAGTATTTTCTGTTGTGTAACATCAATGTGATAAAGAATCAGATTATTGGGCAAGGTGGCTTCTATTAATGTTACTGGAATTTTAGTTTGAAATGTTATTTGAACCCAATATTTTTCATCTCCTTGTAGGATCCACGACTAGAGTTCGGTCGTAAGTTTGCGATCGGCTTGCTGGCAGGTTGTCTAGGGTCTACAGTCAATATACCATTTGATGTTGCAAAGAGTAGGATACAAGGACCACAGCCTGTGCCAGGAGAAGTCAAGTATAAGGGATGCTTCAGGACGATATCTATGGTGTATCGGGAAGAAGGGTAAGGCAGCTTTGAAAACCTTATATAGATGAGGGATTAGTCCCCAATCCCTGTTCTTTCCTTTGTTGTTTTCTTCTCCTCGTCCTTTTTTTGTTGTTGGTCTGTTCATCTTTTTACCCCTTTCCAATCTTCATTGTTCACATTCTATGTTCTCATCAAAATGTTGGTGTCCAGACAGTCTAAAATGGCATTACCAGTTGAATCAATGTACAACATTTTTATGCAAGGCCCACATCTTTCATATCCTCTATGATATGATAATCAATAACATATTCTCTTCAAGCAGTCAATCAATCTTTTGATACAAATTATTAAACTGTTGATGATAAATTCCTTATAGAGGATATGGGTTTCATTCAGGACCTCAATTTCAATTTTAATCTAGATTTATATATTGCACAATAGTAGAACATGTAAGCAGTTTACATTTCTTGTGACTCTAGTGATTTGATTCATTCATGCACACAACCATCTCAACTGCCCGCTGGGTACAATTCTTTGTCATGGTTAAGGCTAAGGAATATTGGACAATCTAGACTGAGCTAAAGTAGGCAACACAAATATTTTAGGAATGTATTTAACAATTCTTTTCTTCCTTTTGTTTTCTTGTACAGATTCCTTGCTCTTTATCGAGGCCTTCTGCCAAAGATCATGCGTCTTGGACCAGGTGGTGCCATCATGCTGCTAGTATATGACCATGTTTACACTTGGCTCCAGGAACACACATAGTTAACATGGGCATCAATGAAGGGTTTGTTAACACTCATGGAAAGTCTTCACATAGCTTCCATTAGTACAATTTTTGACAGAAAACTGTGATGATTTTGAATTCTGTAGCTGTAGGTAAGAGTTTGTCTTTCTATGGCGATTTTTCATGTCCGTTGATGTCTACCTCAATTTACTGAATAGTAGACGTTGATTATTTTACACAACCGAAATATATTTATGACTGCCTTTTACAAATGGTACTGCCATTTCTTGACCAAGCATGGTCATGCTGTAGTTGCCATGTACAATAATCCTTTTACTGTACAGTGCAGATCACATCATGTTTTAAACCCTTTACTGGCTTTGTGCGACCAATGGAACAAACGATGGACCGCTATAGTCAACTTTCTTCACATGCACAGTGAACATGTACAGTTTTCTATGTAACAATGTAGCAGTCTAGTGATTTTGATCTATGGCAAATAAAGGATTGAATATCCCTATGTGCTTCCAAAAGAGCTCTGAAAATTGAGTCTTGCATTAACTCCAGCAGCCATTATCAGTGCACAGTGCATTTCAATGAATAATCCAGTGATGTACCCATGTACCTAAACTTAAAGGGATCGTTTAACAATGTTAAATCTGAGATACACGACCCTACGTGTTATTAGTGTCTGTGATATGGTGTAATATTGAAGCCCTAAATTGCGCTTCAAAATGATCAAGAAGTGCCTTAAAAAAGTAAAAATCTTTGAGTGACCGGTTTTACCATACTCGTTTTCCCCAATAGACTGTAGTGTTACGAAAAACGTTTGGCAAACGGTTTTCAAATTGTGTAATTCCAATCATAAATATTTTGATAATCAGGCAGGCGATCGGCTTGTAAAATTCATGGGGTTCCTGACTGACCTAAAGGTTTATAATTATCATTGCAGCATGAGCTAAATCCAGAATTTTGTTTCAGAATCTGAGACAAAGTTACCGTATCCCTTTAATGAGTGTGTCAAAAGAAGATTAATATCTGACTTGGGTTAGGTCGATAAAAAGCATAAATGTTGTCATTTTTAACTGTAATATCTTAATACCCTGTGGGACATTCTATTAGTGACAATCACTGTTTCTGTTCATGAAGTGGCTCTTAATGAGATTTAATGTCTTTTGTATATATGATATTTATCTGTGATAATTTTGTGCTGGTTAAACATGCATAAACTTGTCAACCCATTCAGCACTTTTTGATAAGATGCAATGCACAAAATAGATTGAATTTAAATACCTCATTTCACTCAAAACTTCATACATTTATCCACAAGAAAGGGTGTAGGCTAAAAAGTAAGACTCAGAAACACATCCTACCTCAGTCACAATCTCAAGATTAATGCCAGATTGACAACAGACCAAGCTAAGAATTACATGACCTGTATTATGGTCAAGGGATTGGTTATAGTCTGGAGTCAGGATGCCTGACTCGGGTCATGTATGTATCTTGCAGAGCCAATGAACTGATTAGATTTTGAGGTCACAAGGTCAAAGATCAAAGGGTCAAACATGTATTTAAATAGCTTGTAATCACGATGCCTGTGGTATAAAGTAAAGCATATCCTCTGTTTAAAGGTAGGCTTTACTACTGCAGCTAGAAGGGATTAGACCACACAGCAAGCCAACAAGGTCACTGTGACAGGTGGCTATCTCATTAACTCAGCTCTCATTTAACATAAGAAAAAGAGGATCATGGGGGACCAACAGGCACCGATTTGGGAAGTTTTCTATATAGAGGGAGCAAGTAGCTACAAGTAGGACAGTGTGCCTTTAAAGGCATTTTATACAAAGTCAACGCCATTCTGGTTCTATGCAGACAAAGTTGCCTCGTTTAAACATGAATTATTTTGTGTGCAGTGAGTGTTAGAATTGAATTTGTCTGCCGTGTTTATGAATAGTACAAGAAAATCATGTGAAATAAGCAGTAACTATGATTGTACTAGTCATCCTATGTATACTTATTAACAAGAAAATATGTGTATTAAATATACAGATGCAAACATATATTCAAATGCTGCAACAGTCAAATTTGCATATATTTGTATGTAAAAGATATATTTCTCTTTTATAGTAAGTGGTCTTTGTCTTGCAGCTAAAGAACGGTGTCACCGTCCAAAGAATGGTCTAATTCTTCTGCCTAGCTTGTTGAACATTTAAGAGTCCCCTAAAGGACAGGTGTTATATTGAAAGGGATAAACTGACTTATAAATGCTGTATTTTATGTCCCAAGTTTCATAAGTAGATCAAGTTTACCTTGCCAACACGGATAAAGAATGAATTTGTAGTATTATACACTGCCGGTGATTGTCTCTTGTAAGTGTGTGCTAGATCTACTGATTATTCCAGATATCACTTGTGATACATATTGATAATAATTTATTGTATTTCTATTTCATTTACACACTTTCAATACCTAATATTTAGAATTACGTGTCTTAAAAGACATATTTCTAAAGCTGTAATATTATACACAAAGCAGGAAAAATCAGGTTACCCAATCAAACAAGAAACTTTTTCCTTTACGGTTAGGTAGACTAACATTTGATTATTGTCTTTTGCAAATAATTCTTTTGTGTTTTATTCTTTTGTTGGTTTGTACTACACAGTGTATGTACATGCATATATATATTAACATACCTTATGTATATATATGATTTATTTTACCAAAGCATATATTTGTTTAGTAAATGTTAATTATATTTTTCACTCTTTATGTTTCTTTTGTTTAAGAACAAGATAGAACTAGATTTATTAATGAGTACAATAGGCTGATTAACGGCTGAAGTGGCGGATTCTAAATTTTACGAGTGCATGGTCAAAAATACAAATTTATTAACCCTTTTAATCCATTTTTAAACATAAACTGTATTCCATGGATGACTATTCTTTCAGTGGAAACATTTTTTGAATTGTTTGTATTACACTATTTTATAGCACTATATTTGTTCTAATGTTGTGAAGATATATTATATCATTTCATTATTTGATGCATAATGTAAAAGAAAATGAGTCAACGGCTCTTCATACCAAGTCCTGTACTTTGACTTTCTGTTATATATTCATGTTACAAATATGTTCTTTTATCTAATTTACTTGTGGGTTTAAAGGGACTGTTATCCCTTGAAACAAACAGCCTACAAGACTGACATGTCACTCTTGCAAGCATTCTGGCAACTTTATTGGTGTCATGGGCTATCGGTCTACTGGGATATCATGGAAATTGGAAATCTGCATGCAGTTTCTTATCTCTAGTAAAAAAGTAAACCTTCAGCCACTTCAAGTAAATTACGTTTCCAATGCTGATTAGCTCTTTGCTCCTATTTTCCTTGTAAATGCTGAAAATATTCGATATAAATTTTGCCATATTCATGTACTTGCACGTAACAATACCAGGAATGTATTTGTCAAATTGAAATCATTATTATTGAACAATTTTCTATGATCATGTTTTGCACATTCCCATTTTATTTTATCAAACCAAATATTATGTACAGAGAAATTTATTGTGCCTTCTACACATATTTATCGTAGCAAACAATGCAGTGTGCATAATGAAAATCAGAATTTGTGATATTAAGAGAACAAGGTCAACAGTTGTAGAATTTAAGTCTAATTTACAGTATAGATTGTGGAAAGAAAATTTGAATGAAACCCAGTCAATATGGTCTCAAATAGACATATGCTAGATATTTAGATATTCTGTCCATGATTTTGGATGAATTATAGTGTAAACATCAGTGAAGAACTTCAAATTAAGGCTCCATTGCTATGTCTAGCTAAAATCACTATAATCTCATAAAGGTTTATACAAATCTGTCTGTTGGCATTATAAATGCCTGTCACACGTGGGAATTTAGATCCTGGCCCAGGATGTAAATTATTTTTAACCTCTCTTTTATTCAATGTCAACCTAAAGATGTACTGTTTTTGTTATTTTTTATTACAGTTACTGCTGTAATTATTTGGTGTATTCTGCCCATGTGTCACTTTTATGCATGATTGCTCATCTAATGAAAATGGATAGGAACTTATGTTCACAATACAATTTCTTCAACAAAAAAAAAATTCAACATTTTTCCTAAAATGGTAAAATAAGAGTAGGAGGACTGATGATCTACATGAATTTTTTTCATCACTAGATATGAAAAGAGAGACTTGAATCATACTATGAAATAAACAAAACGACTTATCTCTCTCTCAACTATCTTTGAACTTTTATCAATAATTGGATGCTGCCATCTGTTGTTCCTTTTCAAGATTATTTCAAAGACGCCACCATTGGATTTGTAATGTACAGGTGTGTCTTTATCTTGTAATTTCATAGCATATTGGAAATATTTGTAGGAATTGTGTAGTAGTTATTAGGTTGACTATACCTGCCATACAGGATTAATGCAACTGTCCCTTCAGGGGTGTTTCATAAAGATCCTAAGTTGAACTGAACAATTAAACAATTTTATGGAAAGCCGTTAGCATCTATGAAAATATTTTTGTAAAATTTATTTTAAAAGGCATAAAATGTTGATTCAAATCATTCACGATTTCTATTATCAAGGAGATTTCATGGTCTTGATGTGGAATTTATAAAAATGTCTAAAATATTTGAATTTTCCATAATTTTTTAGTCCAACTTAGAGTTAAGTTCGTTGTGAAACACCCCCTGATGTGGTACTGTTGACATTAAGCATTTCTTATCTTACCATGACTTAAAGTATGCCAGAATTACGACGTCCTATCCATTATATTTTGCCATTTTAAGACAGAAAAAATGTGGAGACAATTGGGGGAAAAGCCATCATTCATGTTATGTGATTTAGTTTGTAGGGTTCACGCTGATGTAGCGAGTTATGGTTAAGATTTTGGAGATGTGTGTGTGAATTACACCAGTGCAATAATTCACAATTACATTGTTGATGATGATAATAACAAGAATATGCACTTGGATATGCATTTGTTGATAAGGTATGTATTTTTGTATGGAATGATCTGTGACCAATTTTTAAAATGTTCTTCTTTTGTGGTCTGTTTTCATATTTGTGAAATAAATACTTTGAAACACAGTATTCTCATAAAGAATGTCTACCAATTGACTATTTTTTTAGTGTTTATTTGGTAAATAATTTCTTCCTCGATATAGATAATTGGCACATAGTGACTAGATTTTGTGATTGTTAAGAGATCACAAGATAGATATACCTACGTGTTTTCAAGCAATTCATAGTTTGGAAATCTATATTTCTTTACATTTCTTAGGTGTGCGAGATTGTTCATTTCTTTCTTTCTTTTGCTCATAGAATAACTCGAGTCTTATTTGGAGGTTTGGCCTTGGTTAACACATACATGTACTTTCTCGAGCGTAAGATTTAATGTTGTCTCGTTTATGGTGTATGCTTTCCTAGGTTTTTAAATCTGGTCAATTAAGATGCACAAGATGTGTACGATAGCAGTAAAATCAGTCTGGTTAAATTCGAATTCATTTTATGGGAGAGAAAATGAGTTGTTTATTTGGTTGATGAATTTTATTCTTGCAGCCAGTCCGAAAGAAAGATAAAGGAAAGAAGTATGCTCCTTTAATATAGACCAACAATTTCAGAACAAAAAGCTAGGCAGTCTTGGCTTTAATTGAGGAACAGAGCATCCAATATACCTGAGATCAATAGATACCCTGTTAGAATAAATAGATGAATATCTACATTTCGATAAAGGATGCTCGTATTTACAAATATAGCTTTGTGTAAATGATGAAGGAATTAGAATTGAAATACCCCCCCCCAAAAAAAAAAAAAAAAAAAAAAAAACACCGGTAAATGAAGTGAAAAATGATGTGCTACCATATCCGCTATCAGCCAGGTATTTCAATAGACCGTGACAATGATTGTCAGTCAAGGTCCTGTGATAACCTTCAATCGTCTCGTTGATTTCAGATCTCCATTCATCCTTGTAAGATTACATTGCGATAATCCTCTTGGTTTCCTCTCAGATTTTACAGAAATGACTAGACAATATTTCAGAATCATCTTAGTATTTATCTACAATTAGTGGATGAAAAATGTTCACCTAGATATAAAACGAAAGCGGTGCAGTTTGTTTTATAGTACATCAGAAACGTGATTATTGTCGGACGTTGATTTTTGAGGATGACCAAAGCCCCTTTTTTATACAAATGTTTTCGCATTATAAACGTCAACGTATGATTTTATTTATAAAAGACTTTTACTTTTAGCTTTTATGAATAATTAACATAAATAACATGAATATGGGTAACTTAGAAAAATGATGAATCAGTAAGAGAACAGATCGTTAGTAATTGCGACATCGGTTTTCATCAGTCATTATAAACAGGCAAATTAGAAATATATCTGTGATAATCATTCTTTTCTAGAACGCTTATCGGAAGTGCTTGCTGTCAAAAGTATATAACACCTTTAAAATGTAACATTGTCAAAATGATATTCTGTCATACTCATTAAAAAATTGATGTAAATTATTACAAATGTAGTAAGAGATAGATATCTATTCGATTCAGTATTCAAAGACATAGAATAGACCTATATCTATTCAAACGAGCAATACATTTCTTTGCTCTTTTTAGATCTTTGATTAATGCACATTTTGAGAAAAAAATTCATATGATCTTGAAGGCCGCTCACCTTGTACCATCAACACAATTTAAACCTCACTCATAATCAAAATACTAAAGAATCGGGACTTAAGTTTGCTCATTAATGTTAAGTTCTTCTTGAGCGCTTCTAACTATAGGGAGTGATTTTAAGATTAAGACAAACATATTCATTGGCTTCTATTCGCTTCCCCTTCAAACAATAGGTGATGCGCTATAAATCATATAGATTTTGGACATTATTTTCATCTAGAGATTTTCAGTATTCATCTTTCACAAATCACAATTTTTATCCTGACAGAAATCTTAGATCTGCATATTGATGTGAATGAACATGAGCCTATTCGGTTTCCGTATCTCACTTTTATATATACATGTATAGAAGACGGTGAAACATGAAAGGTGGTATATAGAAAGGTGTTCGACCGAGACAAGACCGTGTCATTTAGTCGGTATTGTTACACCACTGGCTTCTACCCCTCCCCCTCCTCCTCTTAATTCATACACCATGGATCTTTATTACAAGCGAGTAATGTAGAGATCGAGGAGAAAGTCATGGTCAACCCAATCGCCACGTACGGCTGGGTGTCTGTAATGCATCCCAGCGCTGTCCCATACGGCACGCCACCAAATCATGCGTGAAACACGGGCGGCTTATCTTCAAACGCGCCCCGCCCGCGTATACCTTCCATGCGAATGACGAAGGCAGAGCGCGCGCAAATGGTGTTGATTATTGCTCGGTAAGAAGGGTATTAGGGAGTGTACAAAATGGTATCATGTTTCATCACGTTTTCATTGTGCATGATTATGCAACAGCCTTGATGTCATATTTCAATTATTGATGACAGACGAGGAAGGGATTTCGTTCAAGGTATTACAAATGATAGAGAATTTGATGTGGACATGCTCGTTTTCATGATGTCAACATTGATCATTCATAACTATGCCTAAACACTTTTCATTGACGTTCTGTCTATTATCTTGATCATTGTCAATGAAATATTACAGTCTACTTGATTAAAAATAATCAATCTCATGAATTTTATTGTGTATAGGCCTAATATGCAAAACACAATTCTCTTAGAATGTTGTGAAAAATATACAAAATGTTGGACGCCATAATGATCCTCTAAACATTATGCGAACGAAATAAGGAAAAATATGTTATGAAAGTTCCTAATAAGGAACTTTCGTAACATTATTTTATCATATAAATTATGATCTTTGTATATAGTTGGTAATTTGTTGGTGCATTTTTTTTTAAACATTTGTTTTCCTGCACTAACCAGCTCCATGCTCCATACCAACAATCATGACAATGGCTTTCATCCAATGAACAAGTGGGGCAGAATGCACATCCCGAAAAGGCAAAGAGATTGCATCGTAGAATTGAATACAAACCATATTCAGATTGTCTGAAATAATAATGGCTCATCTTGCAAAGCGGGCGTGTATATTCACAGATTATTAGTTTGTCCCCGTTGTGAAATTATAATTAATAACTTTTACATGCACGTTGCTTTCAAATGGATTTCAGCCTCTATTGAAATGACGCAAAAAGGGAGGCCTTACTTAGAACTTTTCACATGTTGATACCTCAAAATAATTTCATCTAGATTATTTGCCTCCTTTTATCAATGATAATTATATAGGTTCGTCTGGGCACAGGTTCAACTCAACAACAACTTTGCAAGAAAGATCATATATAAGTTAAACTCGTGATTATTAAGACATCACTGGCAAAGTTATAAATTTACTCAGCTCCGAGTCCTCGATCAAAAGGAACAACATTGCACGCTACTTTGAATGCCTTGCTTTGGCACAGTTCAGAATTAATCTAGAGTTCCTTGGTTTGGGTTCTGGTTGGCAGGTTTTTGGAAGGATTTGACTGTTTTTCGGTTTCCATGTTTTCGGAAGTCGACGTAACCAGGCAGAAAACCTGGCGGGTCGTGGCCTGGAGGAGCTTGAACTATAAGATTGGAAATAAAGAGGAGGTTTAGGTGGAGGAGGATGAGCAGAAGGAGGAGGAGGAGAAGAAGAAAGTTAGGGCGCCGGTAGTACGTGCGTTGTGCGGTTTAGAACTATTCAGACCATGCATGCATTCTCAAAATGAATGTCAAAAATATAACATGCAGCTTTCAGACAAACAGGTTGAACTTTCTCTCCTTTTTTCATGTCTTCCCTTTCTCCCTCCCCCTTTTTCATCATCAGACCTCATTCCACATTCCCTCCTTCGCCTCCTCTTTTCCCTCTTCTTCCTCTTCCTCCTGTTCCTCCTATAGTTTGTTTTCTTCTTCGCTCCTCCTCCCATCCTCCTCCCCCTCTTTCTCCTTTTTATTTTCTTCTTCTTCTTCTTCCCCTCCTTCTTCTCTTTCTCTTATACCTCATTTACTTTTCCTTCAAGTACCTTTACATCCTGTATTTAGTGACCTAGCTTTTATAAATTATCCTAAAATTATTAATAGTTGTAGATCATATTCTTGCTTATCATTATTCTTGTTTGAAATAATAGATTAATGGTGATTTTTTTTAACCTCCAGTCATAATTGTCATCTTCGAAATGGAATCCCATGGTTGAGAGTATAAGCAGCATCAAGTTCTAAATCCATGTTAATGTTTTCTTATGGCGTGAGAGAGAGAGAGAGAGAGAGAGAGAGAGAGAAAACGCCCGATTTTTTTTTTTTTTTTTTTTTTTTTTTTTGGGGGGGGGGGGGGCAAATTGACAAAAAGTAAGGGACACTGGACATGGATACTTTAACAAAATGTTGAAATCACTGACTGCACATGGCAACAAGGACAGATAATGATGTTCCATGGATCAGTATGTGGCAAAATGTGGTTAAAATTACACACTTATTGTCTCTTAGCGTATTTAAAGAAAATATACTTCATTCTTTTTCGTTTCGCTGTAGTGGCCCGCTTCCAAACATATACTTTTAGTTTTTTAAGATGGCTATGAAATGATAGATGAAAAAATGCATCTCATGCTATCAAGTTATTCATTGAAACTGTTGCATAATAATTGAATGGCATTACTCATGTCTCTGATATGAGCCTTTTTCTTTTTCTTTTCTCAGATTGTTTGGTTTATTCATGCTCAGTTCGAGTGATTTATTTTCAAACCCACACTATATCGATCAATGACTCTGTCATTACTATATATTTTCCAAGAATGTTTAATGTGTTTTCAAATAAAAAACGAGAAGACTAATGTAAGGTTTAGTTAGAATTATGGAATAGCAGATAATTCCTCTCGACCAATAAATAAATAACATTAAAGAAAAAAAAAAGTTTTGTGCTTGATCATGTTTTTATTCAATTCCTTGCCTTCAATACATTTGCCTTCTTAGAATATATTTAAACACTAAACAGTAAATATGAATTGATAATTATGAACTCTGGAAATGAACATTTTTGCTAATATATTCAAAACGGCCTTTTCCAGCAATTCTGAAGAAAAAAACACATCAAATTCATCAGACAGATCGATAATAAGGCTACATTTTAGTCAAAGTTGTATTTTGATATAGCCATCAAATACTGTCAGAAACGATACGCTACGAGCTACAACCGTCCCGCCATCGACCGCGAGTTCATTCTCAACTCGCCCGACTCTCTCCGCCCGTCTACTTCTTGTCGTCGCTTCACGCCCGACCATGAAGGCCGCCCCTGCCCGCCTGGGGTTCATCGCCCCAGTCCCACCATCTATCGGGGTTACGCCCCGCTGCAAACATTTCCGAAAACATTGAAACTAAGCCCCATTACCTCATTTAACAGCACCTATATGGGCAACTTGGTGATGGCGTCACCAGAAAGGTCATAAGACTAAATTTAGTGATTGCATTCGATTTGGTGGATGCAAGTGAAGAGAGAGGTGATTTTCACATTTGCAAATCCTAATTCTCGCTCTTTCTCTCTCCCCAATTTCGGTTTGTCAAGTCCCCAAGACTTGAAGGCATCTATTTGACCGAGGATAACCTTTATTTCTTAATGAATTCCATTAACTCCGTCATTCTAGGTTTTCAATTTGTAGGAGGCATACATAATTAGAACAAAATATAATTATGACAAGACATAAAGTGACGAGAATCATAGGGGTTCTTGTTATCTATACCGGAATATTATAGTCTTCGTCAATGTCCTGCAAAAATAATTAGCGTATGGCTGGTTGAATTTTGACAACGGCAATCTCATTGCGGTCGCCCTAGATAAAAAAAGTAATTTACAATTTAACGGTTTTTAAGCATTATAGAATCAAATTAGAATATGAACAGACATGTTTGCAAAGCAAATTGCTCGCGCACACTTGAAGAAGTATATCGCAAGCCACTAATTGGCGTTTAATAGTTGATCAGCGTCCAGTGCGAGAAGTGTATGGCACTCGAAGACACCTCCGAAGGGCTGCCTGCGGCCATGTATAGCACCACGCCTCTCTAATTATAGAGGCTGCGGTTAAAGCTCTTTTTGTAAGGGCGTGCTGTCGATTAATTCAGATAGATAACTGTAGTGGTTTGAAAGAAATGATGGATGGAGAGGGGAAGGTGAAAGAACAAGAGAAAGTCAGATCAGAGAAAGAGACAGAGAAGGAGAAAGATGACTATGTGCGCGTGTGTGTTAAAAGAGATTGGATACAGCCCAATGGATGACCATAATGCTTCGAAAACAGTAGCCCCCGATAAAGATGGGGAGAAGGGAGGATAACAGAACACAAGAGAGTCCAAAAATATAAGAGAGAGAGAGAGAGAGGGGGGGAGAGAGAAAGAAAGGAGAAAAGGGGAAGAGAGAAGAGAGGCATAAACGGTGCACGTGTGTTTAAGTAATAGAAAAGGAGAAAGGGCGAGTGAGAATTATAAAGAGAGACAGAGGGGAGGGAGAAAAAGAGGAGAGAGAGAGAGAGAGAGAGAGAGAGAGAGAGAGAGAGAGAGGAGAGAGAGAGATAGAGAAAGAGAGAGGATAACAAAAAATAATTACAAAGGCAGAAAATGTTGCTGAATGTAAGCGTTTGATTGAGAACTTCATTCATTAAATTTATTGATGGTGGCAACCTGACTGCGTTCTGATTAGGTTAGCTTTATACTATATAAGAGCCGGTCCTACGCTTCGCCACGGTATGCTCATGCTAATAGTTTTCTCGTGCATTTTCAAACGTCCTCCCCTGGTTTTACTGGCTACCTTCTATAACTCCTGTCTTCATGGTTCTTCATGGTAGCATTCAAGCGGGTCAAGTGAGAGGAACAACTAGGGCTGGTCGAGTGACCGAGACCGTAAACCCGCTCAAGGTCGTGAGGAAAGCTGGAAGGAAACCTCGTCCAATATGCCTCCCAGATAGGAGCCGATGAATACTTTCATCGGGTCTGACACTCTTACAGGGTGAGGGGTATGGTCAGTGAGAACTAGTTTAAGGGGAGGGGGTATAGGTCAGGAAGAATTTATGACATTAAACTTTGAACATATCCAGATAGGAAAAGTGGGGATTAAATGGTGGATTATTTTGTTGTTGGAGGGGGGGGGGGGGGGGGGAGGCGGGTCCCATCTGTCGAAAAATGATACACATATTTTAATTCAACATTTTTCCTTTTTCCTTTTTTGTTTTTTTACCTATAGGCCTACCATGCTTTGTGGCTCTTGCCTTTCTCTATTTGACACTAGTTTTTCATTTTGTATTCATATGGATTCAAGGGTTCAGTTCACATCAGCTTTAGATTTTTTTGTTTAGATGTTGAAAATAAATAATACGCGGCATTGATAATTACGTAAGACACATGTTCCTTTTCATTCTGATAGTGAAAATAGTGATTCTTCCATGCAAATACTACCTATAATGAACAATAATTGGTAACATTATGAGCTAATAACTTGTTCTGCATGAGCTGTGTAACATAACATCGACTTACAATCAGTCGTAAAAATATATTATGCGTCCAATCTTGCTTCAACTAATCTCATTTTACCATGTTTTGTATCTATCTGTAACATTATGATTAATACATTATTGTCAATTTAATTTAATTTTTAACTTACGATTGATTTAAGGAGATGCGACTATTTGTTGATGGAAATACGATTGATTGGTAATCTTTACGTTACAGGACCCGGGTCATTAAAGGTAAAGACCAGTAATGGTCATGCGATTGCATTGTGAAAGAAACGTTGTGGAATCGATCAGAAAAGGTTGATCATCTAGCATCTAGCATCTGCAAGGTTCTGGAATCATCAAAATGATAAGAAATTTGGCCCATTCTTCGTAAAGTTACAAGCACTATACACAGAAAGATGTATATGGGACTACCCTATCTCTCTCACACGACCATGAGAGAGATAAATTTACCAAATATATGAATTAGTAGGCGGTTTCCCGGCAAATTTTTTATCATCATGTATTAGTCAAAACATATTCTTTCACATGATTGGTAATGAGAGCTTCCATTTCATTTTTTGAAATTGGGGCGTTACCAATACTGGTCTTTACCTTTAAGTAAAGTTAGTTTGAAAATACTTTAGGTTTTCATAGAATAGCGTTAACGGCTTTATTTTCTAACGGGGGTTGGGGGTGGGGGGGGGGGGGGTAAAGTTTTCCTTGCGCCCCAGACCCTTGGATATAACACACCACCGAAATGGTTAGTTAGGTTATAAGAGGACCGTATCGGGTGGGATATGTCATCGTATGCAGGTTCATGGGTCGATTAACTCTGATAGAGGATTTGTGTTACGGGAGGTTCATACGTGACTAAGATGTAGGACTGCTATCGACCTCATCAGACCAAGGTCGTTGTCCTCTATGAACTTTGTCACTCATAATTCAAGATGTATTGTCTTGTTTTTTATATTTTATCGCATTCTATATGTTATCTTTCATTGTAGTATCTTTTCATATATTAACCATAGTTATCATATTGTATCACACATGCAATATATAATATATTCATGTGATATTGATTTACCGCGAGGGGCTTTCAGAACACAACAAGAGTCAAAGTGTGAGGGCTAGAATCGCATTGCACGAGTTGCGTCCGAGTGCAAGATTGTTGAAGTATATTCACTCATTTGTATTGAATAAAACGCTATTCAAAAGTTTCATTTCAAGTTTAAACTTATTGTAAAGGAAGGTGCACAGTCATGTAGACGTGGCGCCATTATTCTAAATGGTGCTGTGATATCTTACATAAATTTATTTTTAAAATGTTTCCAGTCCTGCAACATAACTATATATAAAACCTATCATTACGTATTGAATGCTTGACAAGCATGAGATGAACAATATGTTTGTTGTTGATCATCTTTCGGAATTCGTTCATGGCACAAGGTGTATAAAGTGTTTAATACTGTTACTATTACTGTGTTTTGTTCCTTATATTATATTTGACCACAATCATAACAATCGACAGTTTATTTTTTTCTTCTAAATGTAATATTCTAAAAGATGAATTAGACTGTAAATTAATGCAAATTATAATCTGGTTATCATCGAGAGAATCTATGAAATATAAAACGGTTTCTGAATGACTGTTATTTTCAAAACTTTTTGTATGAACTAAGAAAATATTTTCGTTTTTGTTCTGGCATAGTTTCTTTTGTCTGGTGACCAGCCATGCTTGAAAAGTGAACCCTTTCTTTTCTTTTCTCCAATTTATTCTTTCTTTCTATCTCTTTCCCTCTCTATTAATGGCCCTATACTTGAGTTGTATCTATTCCCGGATTGGATGCGGAAGAACGCTCTTGCACGTCTTCATCCATTACGACTTCAAGACCGTGATCGACCTTGAAGCGGCAAGCCAGCCGAACTTGAAAGAACTCGGAACACCTCACCACTCTTCACCAATGGCTCGTGACCAACGGGCTAACATCTTTGTATATGTTTTCAATTTCTGAAATTCAAGTCGATTGAAGTAAATAAATTGCATGTTTGATCCCTTCAAATCTTTCCCTTTCCTGCTCATCTCGGCAGGTTCGGCTTCTAATTATCGGAACGGTAGCTCAGTGATGACAGGGGAACAGCGCTACCACTGATCATCCGCACGTTTTTATTGTTCGCAACCACTTCGCCTGAAAAGGGAAAGGAGGGGGGAAAATGGCGCGCATGAGCTTGCCAATAAATCTGTCCAATCATATTTTTACAGTAAATCCCACCTGATAGGCGGGTTTGAATCCCTACTCGACCCCCTACAATAGGCACCAGTTATCATCACCTCGTCATTACACCATTAAGGGGGAGTTTAGCTGCAGGCATACCAAGCCAGCCAGCCTAGTAGCTAGCCGGCTACAGTGCTCTCCATCCAAGTTCCTTTTCTCCTCTCTTGATTCGATGCATGTGTGAGTGTCTATCGAGAGGTGACCAAGGGTTAGGCACAAGATTCTTGTCGCTTACTTCAGCTTTGTCCCATCCATCATCTCCACATCAAGCGCCGTAATCATTACAAACTGAATTACGCGACAACTTTTAATCACATGTTTCTATCTTCTTCCTTTCGCATCACTCCCATGATGCTTCACCAAGGTGACTGCCACGGTCCCTGGGTGTATACCTAAAAATATGTCGACAAATAAACTCGAGGAGGAGAAAGGAAAAGAAAACTTCTCGGTCATCGACCCTCTTAAAAAGCAGAATTCTAGCCCGGCCTTCAACCCCTGTAGTCCTACATCCATGACACTCTCTCTCTGCGTGGGGCGATCCTATATCCGAAGAGATACAGAAACAAAAGATCTTACAAATCATCATGACCGGTAATAACCTTCAGAAACAATGACATGCATAACAACAAGTTTGAATCGTCTTATATCATCGAGAGGTAAGACCGATCTACATTGACATGATGAATAATAGCATGCCTTGCTCAATCTGAAACCATGTCATGCGCTGAGTGAACAGCACTCATTTATATCACCACTGACATTTTTACTACCACTTTGAATTATTCGATCGATAAAGTTGCGATCCCCTTAGCATTAATCAGTCACTAAATGGTATACATCTTTCCCATGTGACAAGCACAGACATAACATTTTAAGAGCAAAATACAATAATGCTAATCGTAAATGATTTACATGTATAGTTCAATATGTTGTCGAGTTGGCATTAAAATACAAACTTACACAGCATAGCATTTATATCATTATTATTTCACGCCTAATTCATCATTGAATAAAGCGGGAAAATAAAAAATAAAACGAATAGAAACGACACCCGTCATTCACCTTTTTAGAAATTAAAACAAAGCATTGGTCTTCGTGTTTTTAAATCTAATTATGTTCAAATTAAAGTGTGAAAACATTTGGGAGTATTCATGGTTTCCATCATGACTATTGAACAACTTGTGTGTGGCACATGAATAAGCGATAAAGGGACACTGTTTTATTCAATGTTCATATGAAATATCTCCAATGACATAACAAAAATTACCTTTTAATTTTCATCATACTTTTTACTTTTTTGGCCTTTTGCATCTGTTCTTTACTCTAAAAATCATAACGACCAAAGTATCAAAAGTTATCACCAATAATAACAATAGGTCCAATACCACCAATTGCTCCTCCTCCTCACCATTATCATCGTCGAATCGTCGTCGTCGTCATCATCATCATCATTAGGGACTTTTAGATTTGCGTGGACTGATACGTGTGACGTCCATTCAAGGCAGTGCATTAAAAGGACGTCGATCGTAACAATCCCCATTGTCTTCGTGCGAATCTAAAAGTCCCTATTATAAAAGTAATCACATCCATTGATAAATTCTACCAATCATGCCAATATGCCTTTCCAAGGCCCATCGTTAATTAAATCCTGTTTTTCAAAGTTCCATAAAACAAAAGAGTATGAGAAGAGGAAGCCCAATTAAGGGTGACGAAGAAAGCAACATGTGTGACTTCAAACAAATGTGCCATTTCTGACTGATCTAATAATGACCTCAATTCCTGATAAACCAGTTGTAAAAATAATCCAGCAGCTTAAATTTACATTTATTACTAAGTTTCGATACTTCCTCAGCTATCTCCATTTCATGTAGTTGTGATTGAACGGTTAATTACAACCCTCGAGTGAATCGCCCCACGCTAATCACTTCCCTGACAATGCAAGTCAAAATGAAACAATATTGTGATAGAAATTGAATATAGTCAAATTAGGGAGGCGTTGAAAAATTAGCCCCTTGGCAAGCGATGAATCTCTTTCCTCCACGCTAAACTTGGCCAGAACTGCGACCATCTTTTGTTACTACACGCTCAATGACCTAGCACGCCCTCAGGCGGGGGATAATTTCGAGTCAAGATAATCGGGAGGCGTTTCGAATGAGAGGCTTCTTTTCTTCAATGATTATTTTGAATCGCACACCTGATTTTTTTCTTCTCTCCTTTGATAAAACCCGATGAAAGATTGAAGGAGGAGGAACAGGTATATTGGAGGGGATGTATTACAGTGAGATCACCCCGTTACTACTGGTCATTGGGTCCGGTTACAGGTCCGGTCACTTCTGGTCATTTCACGAGGACTTCAGAGCCTATACGAACAGGTTGTTACAAGTGAAATTGTCTAAATAACTAGAAATCATAATCGATAAATTAATGATAGCAAAGGTTTTTTTCAGTATTTTAATATGGCAGGATTCTCATAGTTATACATGTTAAAATGAGTGAGGAGATCATTTCGTGAATTTCAGCCCATAATAATTATGTTGAATATTCTTTGATGATTATTTTCAACTTATTCATAAAGTGCCCCACTTCCGTTTCACATCATATTTTATTTTCTTATAAATTATTTGGCTGTGTTTTGGTTGATATATTTATGCCAAGTCTTTATCAAATTAGCTGGAATATAAATTCATTTGACCTTCATTGTTCATATACCGATGAAAAACAATTGGTAACAAATATCGGACACTCAGCTTAGAGACTTCGGTGATAAGCGCTTAATAAGCACCGTTTTTTGTATAATCATTATTATTATTAACACTATACATGTATTTTTAAAAGAAATACATGTTAAGCACTAAGTGTGTTGATCGAAGTTTTGTCTTTTCTTTCGTTAGGTAAGAATATACTGGAAATCGTGTTGCTGAGATAAACTGTTGATATCATTAGATAGAGCATTATAAAAAATCAACGAGATTTCCTTTTAAAAACAGGGGAGGAACGCCCTTTTTTAAGTCTAATGTCTTACACGATGAGTTCAAGAAAGATCAAACTATCAATTTCATAAATATTAATAAGTAAAACAGAAATCTCTGATTTATCTGTAAGGAAATTCCACAAACACATGTTCAACACCAGAAACAGAACAACAGAAAATCAGGAATTTCATTCACATCGCTTCTGCCTTTGGAAATCTATTAAAAACTGCATACTGTTACCACGTGGTTGCCAGAATTCGATCATTGTTAACAATCGGAAATACGGAAAAAATGTACAAAATTATATCAGAGGGAAAAAAATCACTTTAAAATGTCACAAATTGATCTGGCAATAAAAACAATACAATACAATATTTCTAATTGTCTTTTTTTCGTTTGAAAAAGTTTACGTTATTAGAATTTTAACATCATTCATTTTATGTATTATTTGTTTTGTCGTGTTTTTGTGTTTGAAAAAATACAAACTTAAACTGTAAAATAAACTATACTTGAATACAAGGATTCATTTATTTTTTTCTGTGCGGCTAATTCGTTTGTTTTGGAGAGGATTTGCCAATATACAGATTCTGAAATTTTTGAAAAAAGTTTAGAACTACAGATATTTTGGTGACCTAATTGATTGGCCAATATTATAATCTTAATTTAATAATGTCTTTGTCTTTCCATAATTCAAATTAACATTTTTTTAAAGATTTAATATTTCGTATGATTGCAAAAGTGTAATGAAAAAGTATGCAAATACCTCTCATTTCATAGATTTGATGTAAAATACGTGTACAGTGTAATTAGATTTCCTATAGCTGATTTCTAAAATGAGAAAGATTAAAATTGGAGATTGTCTCGAGACTTTGGTATTGACTCTATATATTTTGTACTGTAACATAATACGATACATCACATTATATATAACCACATGACTGTATTCATTCATTACATGTATTATTTTTAATTAGATGGTGTCTTAAAAGATGAATGAACGGAGTTAAGAAAGTCATTATTTCATTCATTTACAGCCAAGGACACGCCTCTCTCTTTTCAGGAATGAAAACATCACAATTTCCTTTTCATTCCAATTGAAAATGTCGATGTCCTTCTTTTACCCCCGAGCTGGGTAGCGAGATGAAGTCATTTCCAGACAAGAAGTCATCGAACTCAATGGAAAAAGAGATTCTTAACTCAAACAGAACCATGTACGATTCCTGAAAATAGTTTCTCGACCCGGCGTACATGCACGTTCAAAAAGCAGTAGAGTTGTAAATCAAGAACGCGTCGGTGAGCTAGCGCTCGCAGCCCCGGAATATCAGGCGTAGCGTTCCTTGCATAAAGGCATAGAGCCGTGACTCCTAACGGCCATGGGCAGAGAAATCCACAAAGGAGGCCTATCCAAAAATCATGAAAGAAATAAAAGAGAGAAGAAGATTGAAACACAGTCAACATTGAAAACAGTCCCCGCCCATAGTGTTACCTTAGTAACCGTAGAACAGGTATAGGGATGGTGAAATACGACTCTTAGAAGTGGTAGCTAACACCTCTTTCTGTGATGCAGATGGTCTCTATGTTGGCTTACCGTAACGCCACCAAAACACTCAATTGGCGGGAAGGTTTCTTTGGATGGACGCTGGGTTGGAGTTTTCTTAGCCACATAAAGACCGGAACGAAATCCTCTGTTGACATCTTTATCTACATAGTCAATAGGAATTACTCAAGATTGGTGACATTACTTTTGTATCGTTATAAGACAGTATCCTCTTTGCGACATCTCTTGAACATTTTTCTCTATCTTTAAAAAGGATCATCTGCTGGGCGTACACAGGTGATTATCAACATTAATTTTGTATTGTATTCTTCAATTCAATTAAGTAAAGAACTTTACGTTCAGTTGTCACTTTTAGCTCTAATAATATAGTATGAAATGAAATATACTGTAAGATTTTTCATTTCTCAGTACGTGCACTTTAATAGTTTATCATATTATCTAAGTCGCTTTTTATCTGGTAATATTAGACAACAATGCATGTTAAGAATTTTCGAATTAGTCAGTTAAATCAGGAATAACTATTTTGAGATCAGGAAAGGTATCTGTTATCAAATAGAGAAGACACCAACGCCTTTCTGATGGAGAAAATGTTGGTAGGCTTAACTAACTAATATCTGAAGTTACAGTAGTTAATATATTTACTCTCTTTAACTGTAACCTATCAAATTTTGGTTCGCGGATATTTATCTCTGTTTTAATGTCCTTTCGCATGTATCACTTTTCAAAATATAGGCGCAAACCAATTTTTTTAAAACATAAATTATGATTCAAACATAGCTCGTTATAATTTTAATTACCTAAACTGTGATCAATTTATCTTCATAATATTGGAATTAAGACGAGTTATAGGTTATATTATACTTATGCTGTATCAAATTTTGTCACTAAATGCAACTTTCTACCACATTTCTGAAAATCTATTCACTCTATGAATATGAATCTGATTAATAGCAGTGAAGCTTTGTATTATATGCCCGTTCAATTAACTTAAAATGGTAAATTTTCACGAAGTGACGGTATAGTGAGGAAAATCGTAACGCAAAGTGAATGCAATTTTTTTTTCACTACCGTCACTTCGTGAAAACAGCGACGCTTTTATGTATCATGATAATTAACACTGCTGTGTTATATATTTTACGTATTATGGTACTCAGGCTGTTCTCTCTAATAATCGTTTCTGTTTAACTGTTCATCTCCGGTTCAAAAAGTCTTTCACAAGATTTAATTCAAGCAAAGTTATTTTCTAAAGGTATTACGAGTTTTATTTAAGAAAAACTAACCGACAAATAATATTTTCAATGAAAGGTTTATTTAAAATGTAATATTCTTCTTTAGATAAAGATTGGTGTTGTCAGTTTGTCATTAACATTAATGATATTCGTATACCTAAAAACCATAATGCAAGTTAAAAATCCATTATTTCGCCATCTTAAAAGAAAGTAAACATCAATCTGCAGTCCTGGGCTACATTTGCATAATGGAAAATAGTGATTGACCCTACATGAGGTAAAACTTAAACTTTTTACCATTTATCACAAGCAGAGATCAGGCCAAGATGAGTTATAACACACCCATACATACCCAAGACGGTTCGGATGCGGCCCAGCGGTGTCAGAGAGAATACATGCAAGCCGTCCGGCGGAGTTTCATCTCAGAAACAGCCTATGGATCCACCCAGCAGTACTACAGAGGTATGATGATATCAATAAAACATTAAAAAAGCATGTATGGATTACAACAACGCATTGTTTTATGTCAGATTATCTCCTGTGAATTGTTATAAGACACGAGGACTAGCTTGGTCGCGAATTTCTTCGTTTTTTTTTAAACCAAAATTTGTTTTTTTAACGACTAGGCATATAAATGTGATGACTTCTTATTATACATTCATGAACACGGTTATAGTTTGGGAATATGTCGTGTATTTGTTTGTTGTAACAAGTGATATGTAAATATATTTCAGTTTCATATATTTTTACAAGAGAGAAGATTTATCAGCTAACCGATATGATTAAAAAGCGCTGGTCTGTTGAAGAGAATAAAGAATTATAAAATGACGTCGTGCGTTAATGATAACTGAAAATAATAATTTCATGAAAATAAAGCAATTGATATCTACCAAATTAAGCAATTTATGATTCACATGGATGCGTTTAATCTGGTCTTTTATAGAAAAATAAAACCATCCTAAAAGAATTAAAATAACAAAAGAAATTTATATAAGCCTAGATTTAAATAAAAAATAATTACATTTCTGTTGAATTATTATACTTTTAGTTTAGTGTGCCGTCCACAATGAATAATCTATTCAAGCTTTCAAGCGTAACTCTGATTTCGTAAACAACACATGTGACTATGAAACCCACGCAAAAAACCTTTGTTCAACTATGTAGATGATTTCTGTCTTCAGAGTATGAACGAACTGACAGTGTTATAGGCCATTTGTATGTGGTACATGTTATCATAATAGCGATCTGCATGATGGATATTGTAACTAGCATTCATTATTTGATTTTTATCTCCAACCTCTTCATTAGAAGTACTCTGCAAATTACATTGCGTATATATTAACACTTGTTTGTGTCTCTGAAAGTGTTATGCGTTGAACGGAGTTCATTCTCCCCTCATTTTTTTTTTTTTTTTTTTTGGGGGGGGGGGGCGGGGTCTGTTTTGTTGTATTAATTACAACGGTGTGTCAATTAGTTGAAATAGACACATGTTTTTTGCGAGTATTATTTTTGGTATCATTTTAGCCTTTAAACAGGGGGGCGGGGGGGGGGCGGGGACGTACCCCGGTTCCATCCCATGCTGGATACGCCACTGAGCTTTAATACATCTATACTGTAGGTCCACACAAGGAATAAACTTGAAGTGAAGATTACAAGAAATATTTGCCGTTATTCTGGTGTCTTAATAATAGCTAGTGTTTATTTAGCGCTTAATTTTCAGACTCTCAAGGCGCTTTACAAATATATATATATATTATTACCCATGCCATCTGATTCAGGCTTACCCGCAGCACAATGTATGCACATTCTCCACTCCCTGGGGAGCATTCCAGCCAGGCGTCATTTTTGTTACAAGCGCACACTTGCTAATCTAAGCACATTAGCTTTCGCTTTCGCTAATGTCTTGCCAAAGGACATTAGTGCCGCGAAGGGCAAACAGATGACACAAATAAGCTTATTGACAAGCAAACTAATTTACACCTTGTGGTGTTGTCTATTTTGGGGAGTGGAAACACCCGTCACTACTTTTGTCACTGATCATAAACAGTGTCCATTTTTTCCCAACCACTATTGCTAATATATTTTATTGTTTCTGTCTGAAGCTCTTACCATAACCGGTACTCCACGGATTCTGGTTTGTTATGGATACCTATTTCTTAACTGCATCTTTGGTCAATTTGTTTAATTCAAAGTCTAAGTTAATAAAAATGACGAGTATACTCTTAAATATGTTAGACTAGATGTATATAGCTATCCATTTAGTATACAGAGAGTAAGAAGTTTTGTATAACACGTTATATTCATTTAAATGAGGGAGAGCGGGAGAGAGAGAGAGAGAGAGAGAGAGAGGATAAACGTTCAATACTAACCAGGTTTCCCCTAACTAACATCTAGGTTTTTAGCCAAATTTTCCTCCTGTAAACTCAAACATGAATACACCAACCAACAAACAAACAAAAAGATAAACAAACAGACAGACATACAAACGAACAAGAACAAACACAACAACAGTAGAACAGACTAACATAATATCATAATTTGCACAAAATGTTAGCTTTCATACAGGTGGAAACGCCCGTCATTTTCATCAAAGAAGTTGTAAATTTTGTCATTAAGTATCCTTGAATTTCATTTGATTGTCCGAAGTCCTTACCATAACCGGTAGTCCGCGGGTTCCGGTCAGTAATGGATACGCTTTGGGTCAGTCTTTTACACAATGTTGTCAGAGAGTCTGAATTGGCGAAAAGAGATAATAAGGTTATTTGGTCTGGTTGGTTGATTTCTTTTACCACATTGCTAACAAAGCAGGTATATGCTTGTCAGTAAGCAACCAGGGACTGACTAATTTAAGTCCTCTCCGAGGGACTTGGTAATGAGGATTAATGCCTTATCAAAGGGCACTAGCGCATCGACTTGGTTTTGAACCCAGTACCTCCCGCTTGCGAGACCACTGCTCTACCACTCAGCCATCGCGCCTCCTTTTTAGGAAATACATTCTTATCATACCACCCTCTGGTTATGCTACTTATGCAAATATTATGTAAGAATTCAATCTATTATGAATTTAACGATAGAAGACGGATTTTATCCTCTATATTAATTTTTCTTTGCACTAAAAGAAATTTAAAAAGTCTTATAATGTCAATGATAATATCCGAGAGAATGAAACATAAAGAAAAATACAAAATTAATTGTTTATCCCTAACGAGCTCATCAGATTAAAAATTACCACTATAAGAACGTCGTAAATTTGCAATTAGTATCAGTTACTATAAGATGGAAACGCCCGTCATTTTTACCAAATGAGTTGTAAATTTTGTGAATGATTATATCTTTATAATTTATTTGTCTGTTTGTCGTAAGCCCCCTATCATAACCGGTAGTCCGCGGATTCCGGTCAGTAATGGATATACCCACCCCATAAAGACATCGGTCAGTCTCTTAGACTGAATGCCATAGAATACCTGAATGGGTGTATTTTAGTGGGGTTGGGGGGGGGGGGGGCGGTTGGTGGGTGAGTATGTTTGATAAAGCGCTCACTATATATCTTAGTATTTGTATTGGACCAAATAATTAATGAAGAAGACGTAAAGTGTCAAAAATATAGAGCTACATCAATATTATCAGTTACCCCGACAATGTACGTGTCTTAAACTTATCCATTATTTCCGTTTGTTAAAACAAATGATACATCAGATATTCAGTGTTTATTAATCCATATAATAAGGCTATCATTGCATGCAGTATTGTCTTTTGACTCGAACTATGAATAAAACGTCAATAACATCAGTTTCCAGTAAAAAAAAAAGTGATTAATTTGACTTGAATTATGAATAAAACGTCAATAACATAAGTTATCAGTAAAGAATGATAATAAAATCTATATTGCTGAAGGATGGGAAGGGGGCAAAGTTGCACCCTACCCCTTCGACTGACCAGGACAGTGACAGTGGTCTGGTCAGTCAGGAAACCTCAAATCTCGGAGTGGGAAGTCTACAGTTTCGAAGCGTCCCACTTGATTAAGACCGGCCATGTTTTTCGTCGGGGGTCCAAGCGACGCAAAGGGATCCTTTCCTGCGCTCTTATTATTTTCTCTCTCTCTTTTTACGGTTGTGTCTCATCTAAATACATAAATCAGCAATTTAGAGTCTAGCCTTAGGGGCAGGTATACGGGGTCAATGACTGAGCGGTCCTTCACCCACTCACAAAACTTTCAAATTTCAAAACTTTTCTTCTTTTCCATCAGCAAAAGACAATTTCGAGAACTTTTCCCTCCTAAATCATTGTATTTTCGTTATCTTTTATAGTAAACCAAATTACATGATTTTGTTGATAATGTAAATGAGTCAATGTTGATGTTTACTGATTTACAAATCAATATCTAAATCACTCATCTAAAAAGAAATATATTTACACGTGTTTGTTTAAAGTAAACCTAATCAAATACAACACATGCCTAAGCATAATTTTGTTAATGTATTACTTTTGACCGAATCGAATTAAATTGAAACGGTAATTTTATTGCTTTTAGGATAGTGTGCATTTTATGTTATATTATTATTAAAGCTGAACCTTTTTTCATATAAATATGAATAGTCTAAATAAAATGAAATCATTCGTTTTAAAATGTTTTAGAGAACAATAATTAATAAATTATTTACCAGATGTCTTTCAATATTATTGTCTACTTTTAAAAATATGAACAAAAATTATAGGTATAAAAACTATGTCACTGTACCGATTTAATCACGGATTTCGATCAAGTTCTTAAGCGCGTATACCAGATTTTATATTGACTGGGTATAAACAGTCATATACTAATAACAAAACAATAACAATTATGTAAATATTACCTCGCATCTGTTGCAATTCAACTATACTTACACAAAATTGAAGAAGAAAATATAATCGTAATCTAAGTCATATCAGCATATTCGAGTATTGGGTTTAATACCTTTCAAACACTTTCCCAATCTAAAATAATTAATTTCTGTTCTTGGCAAATTCCACTTGAATATTGTTTAATTTACTCGTCAACTCTTTTTGAAAATCAAATTTGTTTCTAATAAAACAAATATATAGTTATTTCCTCTTCGCTAGAAAGAAATGTAACACAAAGGGAGGAGAGGGTCGACTGACAAAATAGGAATAACAGAAATAACAAATCCATCAAAACAATCTAAAACAAGTGGAAATAAGGGTAAGTATAAAAACCATAGCTATTGCAGTTGTTGTTTAAAATCCAAAAAATACCTGATAATTAATTCGGGGTCATGATTAATTTCATTTTTAAACCAAATTTGTTTTTTAAATATTTTACCTTTGTCGAATCATTCTTATATTTCTAGGTCATCTTTGAGTTAAGTTTATAGTTCGGACATTTACCAAAAAACAGATTTGGACACAAAAAAGAGAGAAATGAAATCTGTATCTGTAATCATTCTCAGTTTACCTGGCAGGGTCAATGTCTGATCGGTTGTTGTTCTCCTGCAATCCAAGATATTTTAAGATTTTCCTCCATATTTTTTTCTAGGTTTAGGTTGCATACTTCTTTTCTGTCATCATCTCAGTTTCTTTCAAGCATCTCCAATGCGCGGCTAGTCAGCAAGCTGAACTCGTATGAACCCATCATCTCCCGCTGAACTCCCGGGGTAGCAAGCCGTCGACTCGCTGTTCGCCCCGCACCATTGGGACCCATCCCAAACTCCTTCAAGACTTTTTTCTTCTTCTTGAAAGCATTTTAAAGGTTTTCATGATTACTATCTGACCCACTTTCTCTGCTTGTTCCCCTTGTCAGAGAAACAAATAATGTAGAGTACTTATCGTGGTGACGTATGAACATGTTTTGGACGCTTTTTTACATCGCTTTTTAAGACGGGGATTCATCATAATCATACCTCAATCATCATGACGAAAAATGACAAATAAGTAGATTGAAGAGGACATGAAGAATTTGCCTGCTTCTTCTTTTTCGGAAAGCTTTAGACTTAATCTGGAGAATCATAGAATATTTGATAAAAAAGAAAAATAAATGGTCGTTTTCCATAGCTAAATTAAGCACCGATGAAGCCATACATTATACCCCAGCTGTATTTGAATTATCAAATAAACACAGAAGTTCTTATTATTCACTAATTTAAGTAAACGGTTCTTTCTAACTGTTAACAACCTAATTAACTGTACCTTTATACATTTTTTCTTGGAAAATATCAAGAAATCAGATAACATTAAGGGAACAAAAAGTAAAGCAAAATGGTGATGTCACATGCAATGTATAAAAACAAGTGAGATAAATATCAACCGCGGTAAGAGGATATAAAAGTCCTGATAATAATGTCTTATGTATGTTGAATTAATACACCAATAATATTCAAAAGAATCTTAAATACAACAATTTTTATATCAGCTTGGCAAATCCGAAAGTTAGAAACATGTATAGGAAACTTAAGATTTCTTAACACCTTTGTTTTTAAACAATATCAATGTAAATGATTTGTTATAGTTGTTGTTCAACGAAACAATCCTAATTATGTACCCCAAATGATACATTATCAACAATGATAAAAATGTCTGCAAATATGCTTTAGAACATTAGATTTGTATAATTTTTAGTTAAATAAAATACTCATAACATCGTTTGTTATTGTTGATATTAGAATGAGAATTATTGACTATTGACAAACAAGTATTGATATTATCTGAGCAGTGACTCTCCTTATACAGGAACGTTTTGACCAGCTGCCAACAACTATCTGTTGATACCTGAAGTGGCTATTGTTCTCAAAGGCACAATTTGTCTAGTTTTTGTTTCAATTAAAACAACATAAGTTTACGATGTTTATTAAAAGAACTATTACGTTGATTATAATTTATTATTATCAGAAACCTGAATTTTTTGGTGGGGCAAAATGTTCTTTTCTCGTGTTACAAATGCTAGGGTAAGTCCAACCAATCAACATATTTATTTCAATATTACTACTAAAAAAGCAAAACAGCTTTTTGCCTCAAGGATACGTAACAAATAACAAATATCAAACAAAACCATTACTATATGATCATCTCAAACTTGGACCGAGCTATCATGAATTTAAACAATTAATAATGACTTAAAATTAAAATGCAGTAGATGTAATAAAATAACAATGAAATAATCATAATACTCTTAATTTTATTATCAGTAATCTCGTATGTCTTCTCACAAACAAGCTTACCGTAATAATAACAATGAAGCAAATAGTATTATCTGGTGATCCTCCTTTTGGGTACACGAATTTAATCGTTGAGATATAAATGAGTTCCACTGAGGCATTTGACAAATTGGGGAAGCCACATAGGTCTTTGTCTGCTTAGGGTTAGATATCTGAAACGACCTTTGACATATGCCAGGTCATTCTTGGGTCATTTGTCAGTGTTCTCATCGCAGATCTAATTTGAAATCAATCAAATTAATCGACTTGTCCATCCATCTTATGACAAGAACGAAAAAGATCACCAAATAAAGTCGAATCGTAAATCAACTTTGACCGATTCTACCATTAACATCAAGGCTGGCAGAAATGATGAGTTCAGATTTTGTTAACGATATAATTTAGAATGTTCATGTAGCTCCTTTCTTCTTTCTTTCTAGAGAGTGCTAGAGATTAAACGAAGTCTATTACTAACTGATAGTAGAAGTAGTAGTAGTAGTAGTAGTAGTAGTAGTAGTAGTAGCAGTAGTGATAGTAGAAGACTTTATTGGATAAAAAGGCTTATCTCCCATAATATATGTAAATAATGCAAAGTAATTCTCTAGCAAAAGTTTCAAAAGTCAAGTTTCAATTGAAGTAAAGTGTTCAGTTTTATTTTTCACATTCTTCAATTTACCATAATTTGATAAAATTACGCATGATTACAGTAAATCCTAATGCGACAAATAACATACCAATGTTACGTATGCATACCGATCTATACCACATGCAGCTCTGACAGTTGGACCTTCAGTTTGTAACACAGGAAAAAAAAATCACTGAGTGTACAAAAATGCACAGGTGTTATCAAAATACAGAATTCAGAAAGAAAACAAAAACCTGATACAATTTTATTATCGTTACTCTCTTTAATCCACATAATTGTGCAGTTATCAAAGCGTATCATGTTCACGTTATGTTATCGTGCATTAATGCCCTCAAAAGAGAAAATATTCGTCAACGAAAACCTCTTTTATTTTCATGATGTGCCTTGTGGTCTAGGCTCTCACCACGACAACATACATGCCATTGATGATTGATTTTAAATGCATAATTCATGACCACCTTCATAAGTTGCTTATTATTATTTCTCCCATTCCAGAAAAATCCACGTTATATTGCCCCGATCTATTTCCATTGCAGATCCAACTATAATTGTTTGTACATTCTTTGAATTATGGATCGTTAATGGTCATTACTAATACGATGAACTTGCTCTCCCCATGTCAATGGTCATTAGTTCATGATGAATTTGTTTCACCCTTGAACTCGTTGTCTTCCAATTCTCGATCTCATAATACTTCAGCTTTTACATTTCAATGTTTGCATTTCCCTACAGCTTTCATTTATTACATCAGGTTTCTAAAATGTATTCATCTTTTTGACCGTACGTTTTTAAAGGTAATTTAATGATGGTGTGTGATGTATGATTGTATAACTTGTAATGACAAAACCTCTTGAGTAATACCTGAATAAAATTAATCACCATGAGAGCAGTTGTAAAAGACGCATGATGTTTGCAATAAGCTCATATGCGACACGTTCGTCTAATGTCCGTCACTCACGAAGCGTCATTTGTTAACAACCTGACGTACGAACCTTGCGTCAGTGACGAACCATGGGCTTGACCCGCCATGTAAACGCGATATCGTACCGAAAGTGAATGCAAAATGTACAGTGCTAACCCCAATACAACTCTGGAATTAACTCCCTCTACAAATACGTCAACAGTCGTAACAGAAACATTCAAATCACAACTGAAAGCTTATTTGTTTTTTTCGTTGTAACTATTGCAATATTCTAATTTACTATGTCTAGTAGAATTTCTTTTTTGTTTCTTCTTTTTTCCCCTATGTTTGTTACATATATTTTTCTCTAAGCGCCAAGAGCGCCGAAAGGTGGACCTGTGCGTTAAACAAGTAGCCACTATTATCATTATTATTATTGCTGGAATTACTGGTGCATCGGGGTGAACACCTTCATGCATGTTGGCATAATTAGCATAAACAATAACGCAGTCAGAAAATACGCCGCGCGTACAACGTGCAAAGCTGTACATCTCAGCACCAGAAATATAAATTCATCTCTATAAATTACTGCTTCGGCGACAAAACATACTTTTTTTTCGGCAGGAAAGTGGCGAGTAGTTAGACAGTCACGGAAGACGGGTTGAAGTAGACAGTAGACGGATTCGAAGGGAGACTGAGGGTGGTGAAGCATGGGGAGACATGGCGTCTCGGATGTTGGGATGGGTGTGTCCAGGAATAGCCGAAGACATTGTTTCAGGAATGGAAAGTTTGAGAGGTGTAATTTTTAAGTGTAACCGATGAAATTTGGGTATTTTCTTTTGCACCAGCCGTGTTATTACGTCATGACTTGGTGTAGATGGATACCTAGCAGTTTGGGCTTGTACAAGAAATGTATTTCTTTGAACTCAATGAATATTTGAGGTGCGCCGATGAATAAGAAGTGCAGTGTGGGGTTAGTTAATGGAATAACTCATGGTAATAAATCGTTATTGAAACTAAATAAAGAGATGTTAATAACACCCTTACACGGGTAATTAATTGCTAAAGAAGCATTATTCATGATAATACACGGCTACCTTGCATTCTAAAAAACAGTATTTTATATTAAAGGCAAAAATAAATCAAAGTAGATCATCAATTTAAGGACTAGGACGGTGTTATGTGCTGGAATGAATCACTTATGTCACTGCAGATATTTGAATATATCAAGATAAACAAGAAAGAAAACAAATGCATGTCATGGTGTTCCTATCAAAATTATGTGTTCCCTATAAATCCTACGACTATCCATAGCATTTTTAATTTTAAAAAAAAAAATGTTTACCATTTCACTACAATTGTTGAGATTGTTAATAATGGTGATGAAACTTGTGTATATAATCAATGCAAATCAACTTGAATCGAGTAGAGTCAAAATTGAAAGCTATAATGCTTAAATATCACAGCTAGTTGTCTCAATCGATGAGGGCCCAATGCACCAAACATACAGTTTCCGTGAACCTCCCTTCCCAAATAAAAAGGAATCCGATCAGAGAAACATTGATTTCGAAACATTGATGTAACTTTCGAAACTAATTAATGAGGATATTTTAACGCCATTTAATCTCATTTTTTGCCTAATCATGAAAGAAAGCTGACAATCATTTTTTCTATTGAAATAACACGTTGCGGTCTGCGGTAAAAACGAATCAAGAAACTGTCAAGAGAGAAAGATAGAAAATCTCAAAATATAGATTACAAATATTTATTTTTTTAATAAATATTTTCCCCCTTCCACAGGGATTTTATTGATTCTCAAATCAGCATGAAATATGTAATTGAACATCAATTATTCTTGCGGTTTACAATATACAATCAAATATACAATGAAATCAATGAACTGAAATCAATAAACTGTCATGGTTAATAATGCAAACAGGTTGATAATGCAAACATAATGCATGTGACAATTACTTGGTAAAAAGATTTTTCACTTGAATCCATTTTGTTTTAAAATTTACCTTGTTTAAAGTTTGAAATATATTTTTCATCGTAATAATAGTTTAGTATTGATGCCTTGATAATACTGAAATCAGGAATCACACTTTGTATTTTGCAATAATAATTATATCGTTTTTCTCATAGATTACAAATATGACATATAGATATAGAAATGGGTCATGGAGGATTAGAAATACATTTTAAAAATCTTATCGAAATTTACTGTTATCTTAAAATATATAGTCTCTTCTTTTTATATGTTTAAACAAAACACAGAAGTATATCCCCAATACTGCTTGATGCGAAGTATCAAACCTGACATCCAACCAATATTTGACTAATGGTAAAAAGTCAACAGACAAGGTTAAATGTAAGGACATTGTGGCTCAGATGACGAACATAAAAATTACTTCATATTATTCCCCCCAGACAAGGTGAATGGTCGTATTCTTAAGACACGCTGGCCTAGATGAAAATCTAATTAGTCGAGAAAAGAGGCCATGGACACTGCTTTAATTGAGGAACAATAACCGTGGATAACCGTGAAAAATATTTTACGGATGATGGCCATAACTATGTATTAACCGTTTTATGTAGTGGGATTAAGAGAGAAGGGGAGGGGAAAAGCAGGGGGACGATGGGGAAGGAGAGAGATAGGCATGGAAGGAGAGAAAGAGAGATAGAGAGAGGGGGCGGGGAGGGAGAGAGAAAGAGAGAGGGGCGGGGAGGGAGAGAGAAAGAGAGAGAGAGAGAGAGAGAGAGAGAGAGAGAGAGAGAGAGAGAGAGAAGGTGTTTAGGATTGCATGATAAAAGAAGTTTTGTGTCAATTTCTATAAAGATTATGTTTCTTCGTTATTCAAAATTGTTCATTTTTAAACGACACTATTTGCTCAAATGCAATATCATTTGCTACCGTCGATCAGTGGTTGTGCAACCGCGAGTGGAAATTTAAAAAAAAGACAAACATGAATATTCAAACATTTGATAATTGTGTTAATTAAGTTATGAAAAAAACTTTTAAGTCATGCAAACAAAACCGTGAAGAAAATTAATTAAAGTGAGGCAATAAATAGGGCACAGCAAACAATGGCGATTTAATTTGATAGTGAGAGGGGGAATGTTTTAAATGATTACACAATGCCAGATGAAAAGTGGAAAAATACAGAGTTTAAAAAATAGCCAACCAGGTAAAGATGTCAAAAGGCAAGATGAAAAAAGAGAAACACAGATAAATAGAAAAACAGTTACGAGGAGACAAAGAGAGAAACGGAGGAGGGGAAGGAAATACTGATGAGATGAGCGATACTAAAAAAATAATACTAAATGTAGAAAATGAGCACCTAATCACATTTGTATTGCCTTTATATGTACTTTCTTTTAATAGATCTGATGATAGATCGAGGAAAAGAAGAACTAAACATGTAAATACAAGGATCAACAAAGAGAAGGGACAAAAAGCGAAACGGGGCTTATGTATACTCTTTGTAGAAAATGGCAGGATTATGTCGCAAACAAATTCCTGGAGTAGATGTACACTCTCTGCTCATCTTGTCTGCTGACTAATCTAAAATAGAGAGAGAGAGAGAGAGGGAGAGAGAGAGAGAGAGGGGGAGAGGGGTGTAAAGATAGATAGATAGAAAGAGAAAGGAAGAGAAATGGAAAATAAAGGACATTTTTATTCCCTTTATTCTCTTTTACAAAATCTGATGATAGATGAAAAAAGAACTAAACATGTATAGGACAATATTAAAAGGGATGGGCATAAAGAGAAACAGTATTAATCTTGAAATAAAAGGGCAAAGTATGTGACATCACGCTTTGAATCAACTCCATGAATCTTGATTTCGTTCGCTAAATTGAAATAAAAACAAGTATTTCTTCTTGCCATCTTGTACGTGGTTGAGAGAATTGACAGCTAGGTTGACAAATTTTCCTCCAGTCGATGTAAACTCAGCGTTCATCTTATCTACTGACTGAGCAAGAGAGACAAAAAGGGATGAAGATAAATATATAGAAAGAGAAAAGAGAGAGAGAGAGAAAGATATGAGGGAACTTGAATAATGAAATATGCATTACACATTAAACAAATTATATGACATTTTCATTTTGTACATTGTTTTCTTTTAACAAAATCTAATGATAGATCGAAACAGAACTATACAGATAGAGATGGCAATCAAAGGGGAGGGGCAGAAAGAGGAACGGCATACATGTATTAATCTTAGTATAAAAAGTCAAAATATGTGGCATCACGCTTTGAATCAACTCCATGAATCTATATTTCGTTCGCTAAATTGAAATAAAAACAAGTATTTCTTCTTGCCGTCTTGTACATGGTTGAGAGGATCGACAGCTAAGTTGACAAATTTTCCTCTCGTTGATGTAAACTCAGTGTTCATCTTGTCTGCTGACTGATGAGGTAGTGCCGCCAGGGAAGTCATACATCTCACTAGCAGACACCAGGCATGTCGCCAAAAAACCAGCTACAAAATCGACGAGAAAGAGAGATGGAGGATTAAAGGTATACGCAATACTTTTTTCGTTAACAACCAGCTACAAAGTCTACGAGAATCGGAGAAAGAGAAAAGGAATAAATATGTTTTCATGACATTCGCAATGCTTGAAAATCTATGACTTGGTTGAAAATTAGTAGCAGATAGCGTGGTCAATTTTGTTATAATTTATTGAAACATGTTCATAATTATTGAGACACTGCAACTCATATTCGGGTTATACGACAGAATAAGTTTTGCTGGTTATATAGGCCTAGATGCTGGATACATGATATGGATGGACCAAAATGGGTTTTTTTAATATCACAATAGTGTTTCTTGGCAAACTTTGTGATATTACCATGGTTGTTCAAATTACTGAATGTTTTTTTTACTCCTAAATAAGTAATATTATGACTTTGTATTCTTATCCAGAGGCCTTTCTTTAAATGCCTTGGGCACCGTTGAATCGGTAAGAATTTGATTCCAATGGTAATTCCGGATTGACATGAAAAGCACCATCTACAGAATACGTTTCACTTAAAAAGTACTATAGTACTATATTTTCGTAATAAATCTACATTTTCGGATATTCGACCTTTAAAAATGGGTGTAAGGGGCTATCAAGTCAGAGGTATGGGACGAGTTTGTTTGTACATGTCAAGTTTGTGTGGTTTTCTTGTCGTCTACTTTCGTCTACTAATGACCATCGATCACGTGACGTGACGTAATGACGAATGGGCGCCAGAATATGAGTGACGGGTTGTCTGGGTGGCAAAACAAACCGGGAGCGTGTTCAGTTATAGATGGCTTGAAATAACGCGCGGAATCGTATCACACCCAAATCCATCACCGGGCTCTGAAGATAGAGAGAGAGAAATGACAGCCCCAGTTGGAAGGGAAACATCTTTGTAATGTACATCTATCGAGGTCAAAGTTGGCCAAACGTTATGGAATACATCCTATGGTAGAGGGAGTAAGGGGTCGGTACGGTGATGGTTACGACCATCCTTCAATCGAACCAATGATGTACAGAACTTGACGTCTTTCAACGTACATGACTTCTCATGGGGGAGATTTCATGTTTACATTGGCTCTACAAGAGTCAGCACCTCCACGACGAATATAAAGTTCTCGTATGAAGATACTAATTGTAGACTGTTGTAGATATTACAGTAAAGGGAGAGATTATTCTGATGGTTAAATCACACTTGATCAGGATGACAACATTCTGTTCAACTTGGTCTTTTAAATTACTAAAATTCCATACCCGCCTTTAGTTTGACGAAACTTATTTGATGATATTATGATCGTCATTTTTTCAGAAAAAAAAACGAATAGTATACTACGTGATTGTTCCAGAAAAAGTACAAAATATACCAAGCTGAATGAATAATACAACGGACTGGTCACTGTAGACTGCAAAACAGAAATTATTGTTTAGATGATTCAGAATTGTATTTATGTGTAAATATAAACAAAGAAACCTTTTTAAAGATCATATTTTCTTATTGATTCAGTTATTGAGAAATAATGTTGCCTTTATGCTATTGCATTTGTTAATGAGAGATAATTATTTCACTTAAGAATGGACTTTTAAATATATATTAATGGAAACCGAGCTAGTTTAATAGTTTTGACCAATTTTGGCAGTGCTACATGTATTTCTTGTACACATTCTAGCCATCGTTTCCATTATATCTTCAATCTGACGTCATAATGCGAAGTTATTCTGATTGAGCCCATTGATACTTCACCTCAATCGAAACTCCAAGCTAATTGATGATATGTTTCATTATGACAGCTTTATCTGATTCGCCTAAGGTGCATAGACATAGTTTGGCATTAACGACGTGATGCTTTTACATCCATTACTACCTCTGTCTGTCAAAAAAAGTGTTTCCTTACCAGGTGTAAAAACCGCCAAATGATTCGAGAAAACTCCCCACGCTCGCTGAATCATATAGCAACAAATTTTTTAAAGAAGTTTTGGTTCCGCGCTTGTCATCGAATGCGCTATGATTCGACTACGGCGCTACGGCAACGGGTACCAACATGGTGGTGAGCGTACACGGGACACTCATCCGACCGTGGATCGAGACTTTCCCCGATGACGGTCGCTTCAACTCGAGCGTGGCGCCCACGAGCTCAGGTGTCAAAATGTGGATGAGGATGGGGATGATGCCGATGATGAAGAACACCGTTTTCCATGCCTCCAAGTGCAATCATCTCATTTCAGTGAGCTCACTCACCCACAGATATCTTATTTATTTACGGACTATTCCATTTCTGGCGACAAATCACCTTTTTCCTGCGCGCATCCGAAACGGCTGCTAATATCTCATTTCCTTCCACTGCCTGATATCGATACCGCTACACGCTTTATCAATGACAGAAATCAAAAAATCATTATTACGAATCAATCAGTCCTCCTTGGAATGACCTTTCATTTAGAAAACGAAATTATTCATGCTAACTACAGGTAAACGAGGCAGCTGTGAAGAGATTTGTGCTGTATGGTGTTTGGAGAAAGCGCGCAATGCTTGGCTTATCGTGAACACCGAGTTGCGTTGAATCAACATTTCCGTCATAAACTTGCAATTTTCGTAGCGTTGAGGTGATGATGCAAAGCTTGGGATATGCATGGATACTTACTTGGAGCTATGCAATGTGATTCATACGGGATGTGATAAAAAGTTTCTATCTATGACCATATTTAGAGAAAATAAACGTTTTCAGATAATGAGACCTTCAACGTTTGCCTTTTCACGGATAGAAGAGTTTAAATCTGCCTGCCCTTGACAGTTTTCATTATAACAATAAAATTGGAAATGTCATGAAGACATACATTATTATATACATATTGTATATAAAAGCTCTCCCTTGTCTTAAATTCGAATGAATAGTTAATCTATACAGATCACTGATATTATTGTTCATGAAAATAATTTTTGATAGTGTTTGAACTTTGAAGGATAACTAAGCACCTCACAAGATTATTAGAACCCAAATAAAAGTTGACTCGTGCTACACAATCATGATTACCCTATTACGAATGGGAAATAGTATTTCAAAATATATCGGAGTGTATTCTAAACTGCCGGACATTCAAACCATTTTGAAAATTTTCGGACAAAAAGATCATTTTATAGATAGCCTAAAGCTCGAAAATGAATTTTATTATTATATGTTTTTAAATACTATTTTTATAAGTTAAATGGATATTTGAGTTTTGTCGCAGAGGCGCTACACAAAATATTTTTTTCGTGAGATAATGAAAAACTGAGTGTCAAATTTGAAAGAATATACAATTTAAATGACAAAATCATCTTTATTTGATAAAAATCGGTTCAGGGACGGCTGAAATATCCATAAATATAACGATTTCCAATATTTTTGGTGCCCCACAAAATTAATGTTCGATAATTTGAACCAGCCGTTGAAAAAACGATGTAGCGCCTATTACGTTTTATTCCAGCCAATGCCGATTCTTGATGTCTAATAAACTTTGGAGAGGTATTTCTTCATTGTTCAATACTAATTAAACAAAACGTACTTGTTCGAAGTATATTTAAAAAAGGAGATGTTGAGAAATACAAGTTCTTTGACGAACGTTCATTAACTTTTGACCTCCAGGGTGCAGGTGATTGTGGTTTCCGGAACCTCAGTTTCTGAAGCAATTTATCCATGTATCCTACTTCCTAAACAAGTTTATTGAGACGGACGTTATCAATATTTAAGAATACCATGGCAATGTAACCGTGTGTATTACAAGTTTCCCTTCCTTCGACATTTTATTCGAAACTTAACCAATATTTTTGCTCTTACCATGTTTTGAAGGAAGAGGTTGTGTTATACAAAGCTGCTTTAAAGCAAGAATTTGTAAATGCTTTATTTTCTTCTTTGGGGGATTTTGAAAAATATTGTGACACAAATTTCAATTTAAAAGGACTTTTCACACGATATATATGCATACAATGATTACACAATGATACAATTTGTAAAGTGAGGGCAGTTAGATAAATATTGTATTGTCTTTAAAATTCATATTTGAGATATTTCCCATTTTCATACGACAATATAGCTGCATTAATATTATTTCCATTCACTTTTATAGTTTGGTTGTAACATATTACAAGAGTATCTACACAGCTTAATCATTATGGCGTTATTGAGGAAGGGGGTTGTCGAGATGCGACGTATTGAAAAAGATCACACCGCGTAATAGATTATATCTTTCTCATTTTTTCTGTTATTCATGAAAATCATTGATAATTGTTTTTTAAAGATTTGACCTTACAGACATGCTCAAGATCTTGGTTTTCCTCCCGATTTATTTTGAAATCGAAGGATATTGCGATACGATCAGAAATTGAATCAACAACAGAAAGCACCTAGTGTTTATGCGAGAGTTTGCGGGTTATTTCACCGGTCTTACACTTCTCATAATTTTTGTGCTGACGTCGGAGAAGGAAGAACGGAGATATGGGAGAGAGCTTGCAGTCCACCACATCGCGTGTTGCATCCAAATCATCAGCTTTAGTCCCACACATAGACGGGATGACTCAAGACCACTGCGGATTCCTCCAACAAATACAGCGAGGAATTCACCAACCCCTAGGGCTAGCCCAGCGGAAGAGAACAGAGCCTTAACCCGGAAGCAATCCTTAATAACTACACAAGTGCCAATAACCTCCCTCATTTCGGGTCGGCCACAACATAGTGGTAATGTCATCATAAAACTAAAAATGTGTCTATCCTGGATTTCAGAGGAGGGATAGTAATAATTTGTGAGATGTTTAATGGCCGGGTGTTGATGGATGTATTTGACATGTGAGATGGTTTGAATTAGAAATACGGATCTGATTGGAGATAAGAATTGAATTTATAGGGAGGTTGTCTCTGAATAAACCTAGGCACGTGAGATTCCTGTATCCAGAGAATCGACTTGGGTGCAAGGTCTTATACGGCACATTCTGAAAAAATATTATTTGTTCAATAGTAACATAATGGTGTGTACAAGTAAATTATGAAAGCAACGTCTTCCCTTTCAGAGGTCACGTCGAAGCGTACATGTTGGAAATGGGGAGGGGGGGGGGGGTAGGGTGAAAGGGTGCATGCATGGGTCCTTTACGAGATGGACAAAGTGCTGCGTCTATTGCTGGATACAATTGAATATATATGAAATGTTAATTACATTATGAACAAACTGCTTTGTCTAACGTTAATTCATTCCATTTTAACACAAATTTGGAAATCTTTATTTTAAAGTAATCCTGTAAAAAGGGAGGGAGAAAGAGGAGTAAAACTTTATATTAGACATTTTAGACTGCTTACGCCCGAGTACTTTTTATTTCAAAACAAACAAGAAATAGCTTTTCGTATAATATCCATACTAAATCGAATTTGAATATTAAGGCAATAATAATTTCATTCCATTTCTGACATTAATTTTTTTCCAAACTGAAATTTTGATTGGTACGAAGAAACAGAGTAAATATGCTTAGCATTATAAAACTGCACATACTTTCTTATTTTACAAATTTGTAAATAATAATCTCTTTGCATATTATTGTTTATTATCATCGATATGATGGGACATATTAATCAGATATATTTTGCATCATTATTTGAATGCACTGAAGATGATTTTTTTTTCATTTTTAAAATAATTGAATCAGATAGGCCGATGCCTCAAGTAAATAATACAAGGCCCTTGTAATTTCTTCTAATTCATCCAAGGCAAAGGTTGCCATTTCTCAAAGCGTTCCGATAGCCTAATTCTCTGAAATCCTCCCTGCATCCACCTCAAGACGGCATCCCTCCCCACTCTCGCTTTGACAGTGAATATCTAGAGGTATTTCATGGTGAAATATCGATGTTTATATCAATGGAGATGGAAAGACGTATGCATTATGTTGTTTGTTAATGTTCACAGATACACAAAGCCGATATCTTATCGGTATTGCCATCCATCTAGCTTGTTACCGATACCCTCTATCGGTTGTCTGCTGGGGTCCCATGGGGCGGGGTTCCATGGCCTTGGACGTGGATGAGCTACTAGGAATGAGATGACATTTTATGTTTTTTACCAAACAGATCACGAGATGGTTAGATTTCATTTACCCCTCCCTATATCTGATTTATTTTGTTTAAAGTATTCATTTTGTGTTTATTCTCTTTCTGTCTCTCTATCTCTCTCTCTCTCTTTCTCTCTCTCTCTTTATTGTATAATACAAAGTCTTCGTCTGTGGTTTAATTGAGCTTCGTCTTTTATAATTGGAAAAAGTAGGAAAGTTTAAAACGAAATTGTGCATTGAAAGATAAATGTATACCTTTATTTGTGTACATTCTAGTTATAACTGATAATAAATTTTACAGAGATGACTTCCACGTTTACCTTTTTTGTCAGTGCTATCAACAAAATTAATACTTCTACGTCTATTTCTACTGCTATACTACTACTACTACTACTACTATTAATCCTACTACTATTTCTACTTCTACTACTACTACTACTACTACTACTACTACTACTACTATTCTACTACTACCACTCTTACTACTACTACTACCACTACTTCTACTCCTACTACTGCTACTCTTACCTATACTACCACTACTTCTACTTCTACTACTAGGCCTACTACACTAATACCACTACTTCAACTTCTACTTGTACTACTAATACTAATCCCACTCTGCCTGAGCATCTGCTGATATCTACGTGATTTACGTATTTTGTAGAGATGTTCGGGCATATCACATTTTTAATATAAGTATTAAAAAAAAATTAACGCATGCATGTATTAATATGTCTTGATATATTTCTCGCATTATATTAATAATCTAACATCTCCTTTTTTTCTATTGCGATACAGTGTCCATTGTCTGTTTCCCTCTTCCTCATCCCTGTATTTTCCAGGTACCTTATCACTTTTTTCTCTCTCAGCTCATGAGTCTCAATATCTCTTCTATCAATTAAGATTCAAACTCGGCTCACATTGTACACTTCCGATACCGCTTTCTGTCTTAATTTCGTCTCCAATGACTTTCGACCATCTTGAGATCCAAGGCCGTCGTCATCTATGCAAATGACTAGTCTCTTCAGTATCCACTTCTCTCGCTCTCACGAGTGTCGATGATGTATCACACTGGACCGACCTGAAAGAGAAAAAAGCTTAAAATAAGGCATTTACACACAAAGATGACCACAAAAAATAACCCTTGTCGCACGTTTAGTTTGTTAGTACCGCAGAGAAGAGAAGAGAGTGAGAGAGATAGAAAGGGGAGGCGCATTAATGAGAAGCATATTATATTTAAAAGATTAATACAATTATTTTGTTATTAGATGGCAACTGACCCCATTGCAACCCGGGATAAGGGGCCCCTACCGAATTCCTTGACTGTCTTATGCATAGAAAGTATCAATAATATTTATCATTCCTTTTCTTGTATCAAGTATTAATTTTACACAAGTGTGAAAGAACCTGAACTTAAAGAGCAAGCGATCAATCCCTTGACTTGCTCTCGATTTCCCCGCTGTGACTTTATGTCTTCATAACTCCTGTTTGTTTAGACATGCCACGGCAAAAAGATTTGTAGCCTCTATTACATGTCTTGCACTGGCCTGGTCATAACCTTGAATCAGGCTAGACTTCCCGTTCAACTGACCGTTTGGTCAGTCCACTATCAAAGTTGGAGAAATCGACGTCAAAAACACGGTCAGCGAGGACGCGTAGTTCACCCGAAAATTAACATTTTGAGACTTTTAATAGAGCAAAATATGAAATGTCAAGTTTGAGCGTGTTAGTGGCTTGAATCTCTGTTTGAGGGGGATGTTTAACCATAATAAAGTTTGAGAGATGAGAGAGTGAGACTGCAAGTTGAACGTGGGAATGGACGAAGAGTGAACGGACCAATCAGAGAGCTTGTCTGATGTTCAAGAACGTCGGTAGATAGGGCATGTCGGATACGGGTTACTCCTTACTCTATAACCCGTCACACCAGTACGCACCGCATAGCTAACTATTGGACACCCCATAGAGACATGCATCCCACCTTCTTCGTCATCCTCTACAAACAATAAGGGAAAGTAAGCGAGGCGGCTCTGAATTATTAACAGGAATCCGAAACTTGGAGATCTGTTTATTATACGCTTCGTTTTGGGGCTCCAGGTCGTGACTACATTATTCGGCGAGCATTGTGAATGAACCGGCTGGTTTCCTCGTGTCGACGTTTCACATTCATGAGCACAACTTTTATTCAAGAAACTCGCTCTGCCACAGTCGGTACTTCCGGTCCTACAAACCCGGCCTTCAGTCGGGAAGAACTTTCTGTCATTTCTTTCCAATACAAAAACTTCTTCTAAAAAGTGCAATACAGCATCAACGTCTGGAAAGAAAAACATTCACCAATCGTGCTTATATCAGAAAGGAACTTTTAACGGGTAGGGGCTTACTCGCCGACCGATCAATAGAATCATCATCAACATCGTCTGCAAAAATGATGGGTAAGTGAAAATGTATTTTTGCTGACTGCCGCTGCTTTCTAATCCCTAGCACCCCAGGCCAACACTATAGGCACACCAGCCATCCGCGTTCCGGGCATACACCATTTGAGGGGAAAGACAACCCAATCAGTTAGTAAGGTCTATTAATGAAAATCGATGTTTTGCCCATGGGTTGTTTCGTAGAGGATCAACGATCTGATCTGAAGACAAGGAAACCGAGCCGGTTAAACGTTTTTAGCAGTCCCAGCGCAGGTTGTTTGAACAATATTTATCGGGAAGTTCATAAATCAATACCTGCCCGCGTTCTACCGGCTCAAACATGACAAATGCGTGCATCCAAAACCAGTAATGCATCGATACGCTAAGAGCTATTTTTCCATTTCTTTATTCCTGATTGTACAGAGGGGTATAAGGCTAATATAAACACCATTTAAACACGAATGATATTTATCTCTTTCATCCTTATTTCAAAACGTCAAACTGTGCATATAAAGGTATAAAGATAAACAAGATAATTCTTATGTTGTTTGTAATTATGTAAAATCACGTGATATTCTTTGGGCTTAAATGATTCTTTTTTTAACATCATGTAGCATGTCAATTCAAGATTTTCTTTTATGAAAAAATTGATTTGGAGCCTGCAAAATAAAGGAGAAAGATGCAGTGTATTCAGTTATGTTTTCATTTATTATAAATCTGCCGTTTGTAGTATGTTGTGTGTTGTGACTTACATTGAAATAACATTTAGTCACTTACAACTAACATTTTGCGGCTGTCGATGTTCTCATAAGGAAGCAAAATCCACTGAGAGCATTGTTTTAGTCGTATTTGATTTTCATTAAAAAAGAAGGAAAGCTTTTGGCAAACGTTAATTACATTGTGTTTAGAACGTGACTAAACTTGTGCATTATCTTGTGTAACATACAAAACTTAACATACATGAACGTTGATTTGATATAAATGTTATTATAAATGTAAATTTACACCACTGCATTCATTTTGGGACATTGACCCAATAATTATAAGTTTGTGAAGTGACACCCCACCTCATTTGTTTGTAAGATATGCTTGTAACGTAATTCTTTCGAGCTCATTTTGCTCTATAGAGTCTCAGTATTTCAGAAATCCTAAACCGAATTCGATTCACATTCGTCCGAAATATAGTACGTTATTTGCATGTGAAAACATGAATGAATGTTCTTGTTTATGAAGTAAGCACGATTGTCTGTTGATAGTGTGACGGATTTGAGACAAAACAATCCGGTTTTATCAATGCAATGACTCTATGTTCATGCCTAACAAAGGTTCTTTTTTAAAGTTAATTTTGTTTTATTCTCCACAATGAAAATCTAATTTAGAAAACAATACCTATTAAATTTATAGGTAAACAAATCAAGTGATATTCTACCCTAAGATCAATGAAAAGAACTGCTCTATATTGATTTTGGGAAAGTGTACAAGAGCATCAATGTTTTATTATTTTAATAGTGATTAGGCACATCAACTATTTTAAGATGGACTTATTTTTCTGTTACGAAGAATTCGGAATAAGGAAAAGAGTGCGTCTCTTATTGTGTTTCGCTTTACCGCTTTGTTTAACATTATTAAGTTATCTGCTATAGTATAGACGTTTCATATCTTAATCTTATGCATGATATAAACTTTTCAATTTTGAAATTATGATAATTATTGTTTGTCTTCGGCACATTTTTTTAATTTGTTAAACGCAGAATGTAGCGACGTGGACATTTATGATTGATTCCTGATTAATAATCATAGGTCTGGTTATTGTTTTTATTATGTTATTTGTATTTCTAAGAATCACCCAAAGTTATGTGCATAATTCCTACCTCACCCCAATTATAATGCATAAATTGATAACAATATTATCCAGTTTCTTTCCATATTGGCTTCAATATACGTGTATAATGATATTAGACGTCTAATTTGTAATTTTAGTCCCTGTCTTCTGTCAGCACCTAAACTGGCGCGAAATGAAATATAAACACAATCGACAATTGGCTGTTCAAACGGGATTACCCTCAGTCCATATGCTGCCTAAACCGCTGTGTAGATTCCATTTCTCTGTTATCATACTCGCTACAAAAAAGTATACATTCCATAATGACAAGGAGATTTGTCAAGCAAGCGTAGGTCTAGCAATCCGATGCCGAGACTCCGCCGGGTTGAGCGAGGTGAGAGAACGGGTTAGTAGCCGCGCGAAGTAACCGCTCGTTTATGAGGTACCGACGACAGATCCCCGACTTAGGCAAGGTGAAGAGGCGAAAACTATGAAAACAGCCAGAATTATACAATTAGTTCGAGGGGGATGAAGGGGAACAAAGGCGTGATAGGGTGAGAGTTAAAAGGGGGTGAATTATCTGGTATCTTTCCGAGGAAATACTCGGCATCCATGCACTGAATCCTAATGATTGGAATAATAGATTCATCACTGACGTGTAATACGACTCGGTGGAAGTGAGAGAGCTTTATTAGCGGTCAAATTTGGGATTCAAATATACATGTAACAAAAATTAGGTCGCTGATTTCTACTTTCTGAAGTCCTTTCTAGTGAGGGCGAGTGTCTATCCCATTCGAGTCCATTTGAAAGAAAAGGAGCTCTATACCCGTTTCTCTGCCTGATCATTTCGAGTTTTCATATTTAAACTCTTTGTAAATAATTATAATATTCATGCAATTCTCTCCTAAACTAATTTTATTATGAATCAATTTTCTGAAAGTATTAGATTTAAGAATTAGTAATGAGTCTGTTGACTTGAATTTAATTTGAAAATAATGTGTAAATCTATCTCAATACGATGATCAATTATTTTTTATTTTGCTTCATATAGTTTGATCAGAATTTGATAGTGGGGAATTATTTACAGGTGATTAATATACCGCCTTATGAACGGAGAGTAAATCGAAGGGCATTTAAAACTACTATTATACCCATTGAGTGTACATGTACTTGAAAACCAATCAATAAATGAAAAGAAGAGGAGAAAGGATGGTTGAAGGAGGGGGGGGGGTACAATGCAATCAATGCACTATATATATTTATAGTAAATTTCTTTCCAGAGGGGGCACGCAATATTGCATGCATTTAGCCGGCAAAAATCATGTCAATTCCCTTCATTTCCTACCCTTAGCAATGCATGATGTACATGACCCTCAAGCCGCTTGGCAATAGACTTGTTGAAAAACTCTGCCCCCTACTTTCACTCCCAACTCGCAAAACATACCCCTAAACATTCCCTGTCCAATTTTACCCCTCTGGAAGTTTAGGAAGAGCACGGGGTCTATCTTTTCTCAGAGTTTGGGTGATGGGTCGGGACGGATAGCACAATACCCGCCGGTCCCATGCATTGACAGAGAAAACAAGGTTCTAGCTTCACCAATCGATGGGCAACACAGCGAGCAAACATTGTGTAGCTGTGATACCCCCTGGGGACGAGGTTAGCTCTGTCGTCTGCTAGCATTGCCAGCAGACGACATGTCTCAATAATCATGTCAACTAATTTGGGTTCTCTTCATCTTCAATTTGCCCGTTTCTAATTATGTACTCCTAAAATGTACAGACTGAATATTATTTGAAATATAGCATCACCTATCGATGGAATCAAATAAAATGGATGCAATGAATTCTATAAATAAGATATCGAACAGTAATAACATTAAATGCTATTAGTGTGCTTTTAATGTAGGCGTGCGTAGAAGATAGTACATGTTTCTGATTTTCACATTATTCTTTAGATTGAAATATTTTTGTGATGAAATGTTTTAATTAGTACCGTATCGTTCCCTGTGGGGAGGGGTTGACCGGTGTCACCGATTCCACTTTGTATCCCTTTTTCCCCGGCTCCCGCCAGCTGAGAGCGCTTTCTCCTCACACGTGTGTTTCACACAAAGACAGACAGGTTACTTTGCATCTATATGTCTCATGAATAATAAATGTGCGAACCGTATTATACGCCTTGTCAATCTCGTTGATGCGTAACAAAAGTAACCATGGAAGAACACACTTGCAACATATTCACTTTCACTCACGCGAAACTCTTCTCTTTGGGTTAAATTTTCGGATGAAATTCTAGAATTAAATGAATTATCGAGATTGGATGGGAGGGTAAACGACTTTAGCAGCGGCTGTATGCTGATAAGAATAGGGGATACCCTATAGTCGATGTCTGGCCCCCGGGTCTGGGGCGGCGCGCGAGCAGCACGCGTCCGTTCGATTCGTGCGTGCCCTAAGAGATGTGTTACTATATGGGACTAATTGAATTGGCAAGTACGATTACTGGGTAATCCTTAATTCAAACATTTTCTCTCATCCGCATCCACAGCCCTTTGGGGGTCCCCAGGCAAACATGGCCGCTGACTCGAAGCCAGGCAATCATTCGTGACAATTCACAGGCCAATCCATGACTTCTGTCAGTTATTAATATTGCCTTAATCGCTTCGTTATATAGACAGCTTAATCATAGGGGCGTGGAACAGATAGGAGATGGTAGAAGGGTGACAAAGGGGGAAATATGTCAGCGAGAACCAGAAAGTGGCAAGAAGGAAACAGAAGAGAGAGAGAGAGAGAGAGAGAGTGTGTAGGGAGGGAGGGAGAGGGGTATGGTAGGGGGTGAGTGGACAAAATGGGGGGGGGGGGGTAGATGCAAAGTAAATGTTTTGACTAGAATTCATAATACTATATTTTTTATTGGAGAGATGAAGGAAGAGGGCGGAGATTCAGATGGAGAGAGAGAGGGAGGGAGAGAGAGTGGGGGATGGAGATGTTAAACAGAGGACTGCATCCGGCATGTCATTAAAAGAAAATCAATATTTGTCAATCTGTTTGCAACGATACACATAATTTAGTCGCATTCATCGCTCCATCGAACATATTTACTCAGCAAACTACATCCATTTAATTCATCGCAATCAGAAAATCACGATAATGTTTTAATGGAATCGAAAACTGAAATTCCCTTTTTCATATTATTTTGACTCAAGTGTTTTAACGACTCGTCTCATTGTGCACGGATGTAATAGAAACGCATACCATTTGTAATACATGTATGAGGCTAGAAATGAAACATGATTACAGCATTTCAAATGCGGGTGAACCTCAAATAATCTCTCATTTGTCATGGTTTGTAGTAGATCAATGGTTTAATCCAATCAAAAATAAAAAGGAGTGTCCTTTATATCTGAATGAACCAGATGGCTCTTTGTGAATGAACGATTTCACTTGTATTTGTCATAAATTTGTAAAGAATAATGACAGTTAATTTATCATATTGCTAACACTCTCTACAGACCTCTACCTACCTTTATGCTTAAACGTATTTTTGTTTAAAAAAATTATACTATGAGGTGCAAAATACATGCAGATAATAAACAAAAATACCAATATTCCCTAGAACAATAGTTTTATGAAACTATTAATTAAGGTTTGATATGCTGTGTGTGGTGGATGTATGGACAGGGAATGAGTAACAAGGACAAAATAGATAGATAGAAAGACTGACAGAAAGGAAAAGAGAGAGAAAAAGAAATAGAGAGAGAGAGAGAGAATTAGTAGGGGTTATGAACGCACATATAACAAAATAATGTTCATAGCAGAACTTTTTTGGACAACCTGTTTAGTGTAAAATTTGATTTCATGATCAATTTCAAGTATCATCTCAAAATGATGTACAATTTGATAGAAGACTCCAAGAAATGCATATTACCACCAATGCACTGGAAAAAAAAATGCATATAGGAACACTTGAATTCAAAGAAGTATTAATAGAAAGATGAAGTCTGTGCTAAGATATAATGGAGGAATCAATGGCAATATTTTTGTTTAGCTTGTTAATCCTAAGGGAATAATCATTAGAGTTTTCACTAAGTCTCTCGGGAGCCCGAGGTCATTGATTTGGGAGTCGATTCGACGCGGAATGGTACTCATACAGCAGTGAGTCGGAAACGTTCTTCACGTTGATCAAACAGACCACTGCCATTCTTAATGGCGTTCACCTCTCCTCATCTCTCTCTTCATCTCTCTCTCTTTCTCTCTCTCTTTCCCTCCACCCTCGGACAGTCAAAAGGGAGTCGTATTGCCGAGCTCGTCACACTCACTCGCCCATCGCCGTCGCAGCTCGCTCGCTCGTTCGCTCGACGTTCGGTCAGCTGCGCTCCATCTCATAGCATCCTCTCTCTCTCTCCTCCGATTCATCTCATTCTCCTCCTCACACCCCCTCTCACTCTGCTCCATCCAGCTAGTCTCTAATCATGGCTTTCTATGGTATGTTTCCTCCAGAGCAAACCTTCGGCGAGGTGAACCAGCTTGGTGGTGTCTTCGTCAATGGCCGGCCTCTTCCCAACGCCATCCGGCTCCGGATCGTCGAGCTCGCTCAGTTAGGGATTCGACCCTGTGACATCAGTCGCCAGCTCCGAGTCTCCCACGGTTGCGTCTCCAAGATCCTGGCCCGGTATAACGAGACTGGTTCCATCCTTCCAGGAGCCATCGGTGGTTCTAAACCTCGGGTCACCACTCCCAATGTTGTGAAGAAGATCCGTGAATACAAGCAGCGGGATCCAGGCATCTTCGCTTGGGAGATACGGGATAAACTTCTAGCTGAGGGAGTCTGTGATAAGTACAATGTTCCTTCGGTCAGCTCCATCAGCAGGATTCTCAGAAACAAGATTGGGAACAACACTCTGTCTCATCTCCAACACCACCCCTATGATCCTACCAAGGACTCACATCGTTCGTTTTATAACACCGCTCTGTACCCCTACCCCTGTGCCCCTGCACCTGCTGGGACTACGGCATCGAAGGTAGCAGCGGCAGCAGCAGCGGCAGCCAACTCATGTGCGATGAGATCCTGGCCATCAGCTCATACTGTCAATGATATCTTAGGATTCAGGCATCTAGGACCTGGAGACCATACAGGTAAGACACTTTCTATGAATTATCATAAATGATTTGATTACTATACTCCGATCTATTCAACTGAATTCTGATGTGAAAATCGATATTGTTAAGTCAAAGTATGAGGCAAATCTATAATGTCTATTTTCATTCATGATAATGTTTCTATTATTGAGTTCAGCACGCAAAGTTAGATTTTTGTTATTGTGAATGTAACATAATATTATCCTTTTTTTCGCAAGTTGTTTTACAATCTAAAATTGTTGTTTTCAAAGATATGTCCGATTCGAAAAAAGGGAATCATTTCGGCATTGTTTTAAATCCAAGTACTTTTAAATTAGCCCCAGACATACTTTTTTTCCCCGGTCTAATGAATCTCAGACTTGATTATTTTGTGACAATTTGAAAGAAAGAAAATTAAAAAAAAGTGAATGTTTCTTTGATGCTATTTGTGTCATACATGTATATTATTAAGAATGGTGCTTTTAGGAAATCGAAATAGAACATTATCAAAACGAATATAGTCAAAGTACAGACCGCTGAATAATGTTGCGAATTAAAGTTGTACAAGCACGTGATAAAATTATGTCATTATATTAACTGTATTCATTTTCATCTAAAGATATTTGATTTGTACTTCACTTGATACCATTAATATGATAAGTTGAGTGTAATCATTTAATCGGAAGTTGAGTGGATCGACCCCAGTCATCACCATGAGAAAGCTTAATTGCTCGGGGTCACCTCTTACTTTACCTATCCACCATAGCTCTAGGTATTATTAACAAGATTAAGTGCCCCATGTGTTTTTTAGAGGAAAGGGAGAAGGGTCGAGTGATACTCTATGGGTTGAATAGAGGAATGCCAGTAATACCTTTGCACTGACGCATCGCTTTATTACAAGGTGTGAGTACAGAGAGATGGACCACGTGAGTCCACAAAATAAGATGCTGCATTCTCTCCGCGCGCTTCTCTTGTCTTAATGTTTGCAATGCATGCTCTTCAGATTGGGATATACTGAGGCGCCGCGTAAGTCGCACCCGATCATAAAATGACACAAAATCCTTCTGAATTTGCTATTTGTCAATTCCGCCTAATTGACACAGAGATTCTGCCTGGAACGAAGTCTCGGCAAATTGGTATCGTGTAGCTACACGGGCTAAGAGCACGAAAATCGATGGATTTGGACAAGTTTTCGTTGAGGGGAAAAGAGACTCAGCTGCGGGGAAGGAGAGCGAGTGCGTGCGTGATGACAGCCCAAAGTCGTAACGTAACTCGCTTCAAAATCAAATCGTATTTGACTAGGGAGACAAATATACTTGCTAGAGACGGAGCTAATGATACCGACTAATGTCTAAAAGCTGACAACTTGTTTGAGCAATAAGTAAGATAGAAGGCCAATGTGGGTGTAAACCTAAGGGTTGTCGCTGAAATCATATGTCTGCTATTTGAGAAGTCACTTTCAATATTGAGAAGACAATGTCAGATAGAGTCGAGATGCCGCTAGAACATTTTGTATAATTGTGATTTTGGACATTATTATTCCGAAGAAACAGTTCTTTGGATTTGAATATACTAATTATGTTTTCGAATGATAATCATTATAATATACAAACTTTTACGTAAGACTTCATCATTTGAAGAAGTAGTCGGGGGTATTTTCGTTCAGGTTTCATTTGATACAATAGGCCATTTTCGTAATGTAACCAAATTTAATGCATAAGTCTTTGTGAAGCCATAATTTGTGTCCAACCTGGCAACAAGTAATGTATGCAGTTTGAATTCTGCCTATTGAAATACTATTATTCTTATCAGGTGAATGGCATAATTTGTATTAAGGCACTTTACAAAGTCTTATGCATTAAATTTGGTTACATTACGAAAATGGCTTATTATGCCAGCCTGTAATATTCAAAATAAAGAGTGCAGTCATGCTCTTTCAGCGTCACACGCGCCATAATTTGTTGATATATTAAATTAATCGATGAAACATTACCGTTTTATTTTAAGTGCTTAAGTCATTCAGAGGCAGGGGAATCGTTCGAAGTGGCTGTATTAGTTATAAGGGCTTTACAATGTATTAATATTTGTAGCCAAATTTAACTTTGTAGCCAAAATCCTAATTCTGAGAACCTCTTTTTCTCCTTCCTTATATACAAATATATATTTCTTTCGAATGATTATTAATAGATAAATTTTCAAAATTTTTGAAAATTTATCGGCAGATATGGTCCGACGACCACCTCCACCCAAAATGTTCTAGAGACGCCTTTAATGAGAGAGGTACTAGAAGTTACCTCCAATGACCCCTTCCACCACTGTCACCACCACCACCACGATACCAAACAACAATAGAGTATACACCAATTAGGAGTGACGTATTTCAAGTCATGTGATATGCGCAGTCGCCTTCTTCCAAACCCTTCCTCTTTTCATCTCTCCCGCTCCATGTTAAGGGTTTGTTGATGGTCCCCGTCGGGTCTCTTTGATACGATTGGACCTAAGTAGGGACAAGATAAACCAACAGGACCAAACTAAGGGTGCCTGGATCAGCATGATATCGGGAGAGGTTTGTTTGGAATAACACAAAGACTATTATGAGCGTGTTTTCAGTGATCGGAACTGTTTGAAAACTTTGCCTTCCAAGCAATAATAAACGACGATATCCGAGACGTGTATTGATGATGTAAGAAAACGGGATAGACTGAATTAATTGGGTGGCATGTACGTAGGAGAAAGTCTGTCGACTTTCATGGCCTTATACGTATATTGTTCAAAAACAGATTTTGTTGAAATTAAATGTTAGGCATATTATATTTGTTAAATGTATTTAGTGTTTTGCATAACTATGATTACATTTACATCGGTATTTGGATGCAGTGGCTGACGAATTGTTTATTCAAATTGAATATGGAAGAATTCAAATTAAAAACAATCAATCCAACGTTATTTTTGTATAAACGTTTTATGAATAAATTTGAAAAGCCCATACAGAAACTTAAAACACATCTACAATATTATCATAAAATGCTCGATATTTTTCAAAAGTAAACAAAACAAAATAATAATGTGTAGCAAGTACATATTGGCCTCTTTACATATTCTGAATGAGAAACATTGAATTCTACAGAATAAAATATGAAGTAAGTGGCAGAGTTACGGAAGGGTCGTGTAATTCTTTTTAGTTATGATGACGAATATCTAGTTTTTCATTTTTATAAACAAATGCATCAAATGAAATAAAAACTAACTTATACAATTGTCTAGTTAAAAAAAATAAGGGTATTGTCAATTTTTCCTTCTTTGGGAATCATTATTCTCAAACAAAATGAAAATTATTTTAGGTCAACCTTTTTTAAAAGATACGCAATTAAAATGTTCTGAAATTGCCTTTTTCGCATTTAATATGTTTCTTCAATGTTACATTGTATAATTTTTTAGGTTCTTAATACAAATCAAAACTAGCTCAAACAAACAGACCTTTAGAATAAAATTTTCTCTCTCTCTCTTTCTAGAGGTGATTTTAGATCTTTAATATAACTAATAGTCCACCTACCAATGATTTTATTTTATTTTTCTTTTGATAATAACGAGAAAATCTTATATTTTTAGTATTACATATCAATCAACGTATGTGGGTAGTACATTATATCTCAAACGATATTTATAATTAGTGCATATAAAGTACTTATTAATAAAATAGCAATGGTACGAATTTGATCAATAATTAAACTATGGCGATAAACACTTGAGATACAGTATATATATTATTTAATACAAAGATAATATCATCCAAACAATTTTGTACCCCTCCCATTTATTAGCATAGTGTTCAAGATTTCGTTAATACAAATTATTACAGAAATGCAAGCTAGTACATGCATTTGTATTGTATTAAATCGTTTTACTTTGTTTCGAACTCTTGAAATGTGGTAAGCTACAAATGTGTTTTCGTATAGGATAACCGATATAAACTCTATTTCCAACAAAGGATTATAATCTTATAATCTTAGAGGGCCAATATCGTTTTAACACTTCCATCCAGGACTCACTCATTTGTTATGACACATCAAACTTCTGATTTTTTTTTCCTCTTCAATATTTAATACATATTGGAAAGATAAAAATAAACTGTATTGTTCGTTGAAAATTTGCGATTAGGCTACTGTCAGCAAAAGAAAGTGTGACGTTCTTTTTGTTTGAAATAAAGAAGAGGAAAGTTTCGTCATCGACACTCTCGCAAGTTAAAAAAAAAAAAGAGTTTTTCACTCCTTTTTGTGCTTTCAATGCAAACATCCGTCCCTGGCTAACTCTGGCATGCCGTCCATCTTGTATTTCTCTTGATAAACTTCTTTTCGGGCTCCTGCGCTCTCCAAATGCCTAATTTGCAATCAGTCTTGGGCGAAGAAGGAGAAACATAAGCTAGGAGGTATTATTGTGTTTCGTGTCGTTCGTAAGCATGAAATAAGGGATCACATGGAGGTCTCTGCATGCTTGAAGACGGCTCGGGAAGCGGTCAAGAGTGCTAGTGTTTCTGCCGGGAACCGGGGCTGGGTATCGCACTGGTAGCGTCTTTCCTCGCGACGCATCGCGCCTTCTAACCGACGGCCTTACACTTCACTAACTCATGCGTAACAAGTTGACACTTAAAAAGTCTCAGTCGCTTCGAACGAGTGCTGCGTGGCGTGTCGAATGAATGATAGAGAAGACAAAAAAAACTTACAACCGTATACTTTTGAAACATAGTCCCTACATACACGCCAAGAGTGAAAGAATGAGAAGGGAGAAAGTGAAGGGAAAAAAGATCCCTTGCTTGTTTTTTGATAGAATTTCAATTTAAAATTCTTTAGAAAATGCTAAATTTGCGGGTAGGAGATGGCGCGGGCGAACGGTTGTAAACGGACGGGATCGAATCGGTGAGTGAAGGGTGTAATGCGAACCTGCATCTTACCCCTATACTCACTTCAGAAGGTCACCAACAATTACAATTGTAAACCTATAGCAGTCGACGAACTGACTTCTCCATGCCTAGGCTTGTCTATGCTATGCTATATATAAACAATGAGGTAGAAAGACGAGGGGATCTCAAGAACTGAACTAACAGCAGAAAATGAGCGGTTAGGGAGGTTTTGGAGTAGTAATTCGACGCAGAAAGCACACAGAAGATTGGGTCTCGATTGTTTGCTCTGGAGCAAAAAGGAAATAAGAACTGTGACGTGATTCGCAATGAAGATGGTCTGGATAAGGTTTGTCTGTAAGATGTAATGGTGAAAGACAAGCAGGGCTTTTCTTCCTTGTTCTGCGATGTCTAAAATGGGAAAACCGTATCATAATTGCCGAGATGTTTTCTTTTCAATGGACAGGAAATAGAGCTGAATACAGATAGAGCTCTTTCCTCTTCTGCTTCCACGTCATCTTGGCAATTTTCTATAAGAGAGATAATTTAATTCAAACATAGTAATACAGTGCTTGATGCATATTTTCCCTATCTCATCGATCGCACCCGACTACTGGAAGAAGAAAAAAAGTAAGACCAAAAATACGATAAATTTCGTTTCAGGTTTTATATGGGATACACCCAGAGTTTTATGTGATCAGATAATGATGGAAATGATAATAAACTCCTTAGAGATGATACAATACTGCTAAAATGAAAGTTAGGTATCACTCACCGCCACATATCCATGAAAAGTCATAAATTGATGCACCCATTTCCTAGGTCAGTATAGGTAATTTTTAGTTTTCCGGAACGAAACTGTGTGTTGATACTTTTTATGATAATTGTACATTTTGAAAGAAAACAATTTTATAACAAGATTCTCTTAATGTAAAGATTAAAAAGGAAATCGTTGAAAGGATATAATAGCTACGGTTATAATCATTAATCGCCTGAATAACTAAAATTTTATGGATGAGGACTTTTATTATGTCTATTCGAAGACTACTTGCGATTGAAACAATATTATTGAATTAAATTTATGCTTGAGTCCCAGTCATGAATATTGAAAACTATTCTTGTTTTCGTTAAAAAGTACATTACAAAGAATCTTACGATATATCCAAAACCGATTTATTAAATGATCTAAGAATGCTATGGTGAAGCTCAGCGGCTCTGCGTCGTAAATCATTTAGGATATTTCGTTATAAACATTATCATCGATTCTAATATTAAATAGATGATAACAAAATATTAAAGAATGTCAATGTGGAAATTGAATATATCCAAACAACATTTATGAGGATACCCTTTAAAAATATTATACCCGGTGACCTGTACTTATTTATAGTTCAAATATATGAGTCATTTTGCTTCCTTTCTCTCCGGGGTGCCGTCTACATTGTTATAGCTATCTCAATGTACACAAGTGTCCCTAACATTTCTCCATTTTCTTTTAATGACCCGAGTTTTAGAAACCGATGACAGTCCTATCAGAAAGGAAAGGTTTCGTTTATTATGTATTTTTGCTGGCATTCTTCGCATAGGTTTGTCATTACTTTAGATCGCAGTTCTTATAGATTATGAAGTCATTCAGTCTTCTGCCAATAAATACACAGAACATTTTTTTTTGTTTTTGGAATCATCATCTGTAATTTCAATTCGTCTCATTTTGATTTTGATTTTATTTGATGTAATAGCTAGTATAATAATGAACATCAGACTACAAAGCCTGATATATAATTATTTCTCATAAATAGGTTGAAGAAAAGAACCGTAGAAAATTACCTTTAGGAACTATGTATTCTAAAATTATAATTACCTTGGCAGTATCAGTTCAATAATTAATAATAACTATTTTAGGTAATGATAAATGTTTATATAATAATTTCGTTTGCAAAATGGATAATCGTCAATATACATATCACTACATTTTCTTTCTTAAATGCTAATTATCAAAAATTGTCTTTTAGTCGAAAATTTACTTAGTATTCACTTCACTAAAACAAGCAGTATACATATCCATTTGTTTTTATACTCCTTTTCTCTGCATCAATGAGTCAAATCATTAGCATGGTATTATTGCAAATATTCGTGTATTAAATTAGTAATTGATTACTAGGCGTATAATAGTCATGTTGCATTATCTAAATGGATAGATCATTATATAGCGAACAGAAATGAATAGAGATTAATGCAAAATATAATATAAATTCTTCTTAAATATAAATCTGTAAATTCTTCTGGTTTCTGAAATGCATGTCGCTGCCCAATGCTTTTGTCGGTCTTACATGCACTGGAATCTTTCATTCTCAACGAAAAATCAGTTGGAGCGATTTATTTGCTGACTTAGTTCAGCGCAATTGAAATTTATTGAATTAGAGGTGTCGGAAAGGGCGGGATGTGCTCCAATTTGAAGTTGAGATGGGCAGACGGAAAGGGAAGATCCTATATTCTTGATGTATTTGTAAAGGCAAGAATGAGAAGAGATTGATGGCATGGTCTTGAAACAGGTGTGTTGGGATATGTAGCAAGTCATAGCAGTGTAGCAGAGCGTACACGCCACGGTGTTGCGTGGTGGGGGAGAGCGTGGAGTGCAGGGTAAATACATTATACGGCCTTCTCGAGTAGCCATTTCCATTAGCTGCACGATGGCGAATGCATGTAAAGTGCTTGGATATCGTTGTTGAACGAGGCTTGAGATGGACTCACCGGGGCAGTCCCGGCGTAGAAACCCACCAAGAGTAGTGGGCAACTCAAGCGCCTCTTCGCCAAACCCCAAAGGTGCTAATTTCGAAGTAATTTTCTTGATTGTTTTTTGAGGATCTATTCTCGTTAGACGTCACGTACTCTTTTTGGAATGTTATAATTGTGGGAGATAAAATATAGGCAGCTATGCGAGAGAGGGGGGTTGGCTGGGAAAACCGTGTAAGAATTGTTGAGCTTCAAAAACGGTCGCGCCAGTTCCGGACTGAGCCAGAGTGCTAAACATATTGACACGGTATCCCCAGACGAGATACATCACAAATATCAAGGGAAGATGGGAAGTTAGAGAGGATGAGAATAGGATAGAGGGTGGGGGAGAGAGAGAGAGAGAGAGAGAGAGCTGTACACATGGAGAAATGATAGAGATATCTCGGGAAAAGGGCCACGAGAAATATAATGATTATTAGGAGAAATGGAGAAATGCAAGGAAAGTCTGAGACGGGAGGGGGAGAAAGGGAAAGATAGAGGTAGGGACAGAGAGAGAGAGAGAGAGAGAGAAAGAAAGAGTAAGAGAGGCAGAGACTCAAAGACTGATGGCATGGCAAAATGTGAAAAGTAAGCATAATTTATGAACTCCCTTCTTATCAATACATTGAGGGAAATCATATTAGAAATTGTGAAAATGATTAATATGCAAATTGTGTTGGGTCAGGAGAAAGGATAATTCACATTTAGGGCAGATGCTACTGAACAAGACAAAATAGTTATGTTTTTTTTAAGTGAAATTTTATATTTAAAATGCGTCTATTTTATGACTGCCTTCTATTTTTATTATTATGCATTTATGATTACGATCGAAACAAATGTTATGTTTGTTGAAGTGAAAACTTAAAATCTAAATATAATAGACAATTTTAGAGAAAGCGTAAAAAACGTTTGATTCTCAAATAGTCTAAACAATTACTTATTATTCACTCCTTATAATGTGAAAAACCTATAGACGGACGAAAGGTTTAGAACCCTTTCATATCAACTATGGCTGACAGTGATAATGGGTTTGATTTTTAAATTTTCCATATGTTATCTTTAAACATTTCTTTTCAGGTGCGATAGCAATTAAGGATTTATTGTTCTCATGATTCTAATTTTAAGTTAAGATATCCCGCCAGTTTGTTCGTCTTCAGTCCCATTCCTTACCCCTTTAGCATAAAAACAGGCAGTCATGAGCTGTTGTTTTCTCATTCTATATCCTCTAGAATCTAACCCGCGATCTGATTAAGATTTGCAAGTAGACCAGAACCACTCTGGTCTAGTCCCCGGGGCCAATGAGGACTCCCATGTCTGGGCTATTTTTCTCTTCCTCTCGTGAAATCAACTTTCCGTGACATAATCGCAAGCATCATAATGAGTAGAAATCATTTTGATAAGCCCTGGGTCTGTGTTATATACCCGAGGACGGGAAAAGGGAGGGGTGGGAGTAAGTGTGATTACAACGAAAATCCTGGCAGAATTCATCACTAAGAATTTGTTTATAAACGTTCCGAATGTTTAGTGAACAGAACACAAGAGAGAGAGAGAGAGAGAGAGAGAGAGAGAGAGAGGGGGGGGGGGAGCGTAGGAGAAAATATACATGATATATTTATAACCACGATACTGAATGATGTATTTACATATATTTCTTTATTCGTTTTATTTACTCTTTAAAGATCTGCCTTTTCCTCTCATCATCCGCTTAGGTTTTTGCAAATGTACATCCTGCAGATTTATGGGATTATATTTTTGAAGCATTCGCGTTTATATTCCGTCACATCATCGATTCGTCATTTTATCTCCTCATAGAAATAAGATATGATAAAATGACAATGGAAAAGGAAATCAGAAGACAAAGCAGATGGAAAGAAAAGAGAAGGACAAGGAATAGGAGAAGAAGGAGAAGAAGAAAGAAGAAGAAGAAGAAGAAGTAAACAGAGATACAAAATGAGGATAGTAGATTGTAAGATGTCAGATATCGGTGGAGAGGTTATCTGGGGTCACAGTATCGTCCTTGGCATATTTTTTTCCCTCCATGTGACGACATCGCCCTCTAATGTTAGCCCACGACAGGTCCATTACTCATGTTCGTAAACAACCCTCCAGAAATCACGTGATTTCCATACATATACAGCAGGAATTTATGAGTTAATTCTGATATTTTGATTGTCTTGAATAATAGCCTGAGGTTGACTTGATATTTGGTTTGATTTCTTAATTGTACAAAGATCTAAATAATGTTAAAATCACTCTTCTTTACCAATGCCAATGGTTTATTTAGTATGACTGAATAAGTCTAAAGTGCGAGTCATAAGGGCTACTGACATTCATAATTTCTCCTAACCACGTGTATGAGAACACTCCATGCATGAAAAACATTGTGATAAGGAGATGGAACTTATGGTTGTGCATGTGTCTACATTATGGTATTATCTTACACGATGTTTTTTCTAATAAATTTAAATTTCGTATATCTTTCTTAGATTCAACCTCGTTTAACCTGTATTACAATAGTTCAGAGGGAAAATCGAGAAAAAAAAACGATTAGGATGCGATTTTTAAAAATCAACCCACGAAGTACGAAAATTTAAGTTTCCATTACTAATATTTCATTTAAAAAAATTACTAAAGAGAATCATAAAAAATAAATAAATAATTATACTCCATTTGGGTCAAATCAAATCACGATTTCGTCAATGTTAAATGACAATAATGGGCACTATCTAGTTGACACACTGCTGCTATAAATAGGACACTTTTGGCAGTCATAGCCAATTTTTGTTCTTCAGCTCTCGGTTTCTTTAGACACCAAAGCAAGGTAAGCACTAATTTGCTTCATATCGTTGACAAATCAGATAATAAAGATACTCACTAGCAACTTTGTATCGTCCTAGAGGAAGCTTAGAGATCTAAGACGGAGGAAGAGCCGGAAGAAGGTCTGTATGACTATCAATACAACATCTTCCGTTTATCCGTTCATAAACATATTATCACACATCGATGCTGCCTCGGCTGGCCAAGAAAGTAGAACTATCGGAACTCACAGCGAGGAAGAACAAATAATGGGAAAAAACTAGCCCAAGACAAAAGACAGTGATAAAAGATCAAGAAATTAGGCCACGATGGGTCAACGACTCGATGTATATATATACGTGGGGATTGTAGAGGTGAGGGTAACGGTCGCGGGGTTGGCCGCCCGACCGGCCGGGCTGAGCATTCCCCCAGGCCCCGCTCATGATGATAGATGGTCCTATGTGCATGGAAAAAGAAGTAATTTTTTCACGGCATTTCTGCTCAAGCGTTGATGTGTTGTTGTAAAATGGAATCCGAAATAACAGGGGCATACCGATCTGAGTTTGTTCTGAGACGTGTCGAGATTACAGTCATCACTGGGATCTAGGCACTGTTTATTTCGCGGTTTTTCTCGGCCAGTTTGTAGAGTTGTATATCTTAAGTTGGATTCTAAAAGGCTGCAAGTCCATTTTGCAAGAAAAAGTCCCGGGTACTATAATAACTGAAAAGATGTACATGTAAATAATGAGAAACCACGAAGTTCAGAATATTTTCTGCAGATATTGTTTGACATGTAGCCAATATAACAACAAAATATATTGGGATGTATTTGTTTTGTTTTGGAGTTACTACTTTTGGGAACTAATTTATTACCATGAAGTCTGCCAGAAATATTAAACCACTATTCTCGATCTATATACTTCTTAATAATCTGACCATGATCCAAATGACTTCATGGTACTTCAAGGGCGAATAATGTAATAAACTTTTTCAACAATTTCAATATCACTCCTGAAATTTAAGTATGACAACGTACTCCTACGACCCTTTTATACGGAGACAGATTGATCCTGTGTTGTAAAAAAAAATGCTTAAAAGGATTATTGATTTTATAGGCATTTAATGGGCTATAATCACTGTCGTTCTAGTTCATGAGATTGAATTTATGGCATGAGGAAGTTTTTCACACTTTTAATTTCTTCCGATCTCAGAATGACTTTAGACTTTGTCATAGCTCGGTAAACATATTCATGATTGTCTTACTTTCTACTACTCAGGATATAGTAAAGGAAAGAAATCAGAGGGGAAATAAACACTGGGATGGGAATGTTTGACTGGTCATTACACTGAGAATCGGTCGACTTTTGACCCTTTACTTTATGGAGAGAGTTGAAATTTACCACGTTGTGATGATTCATTGCGATGTATTTTAAGAGCAGTGAGTCGGAGGGAAAAAAAAGGCTCTGAGGCTGATTTTGAATAAATGGTCCTTACAAGTGGTTACATGCATTGGTAAGGGTCAAAGATAGGGCTAAGTTGGAAATATATTCGTGGGATATTGATGTCAGCATTAAAAGGGGGCAGATGCACATTTTCCAATTCCTTTTTCTTTTCAGTCAGCATAATTTTTTTTGGTGAATTAGGTATATAATCATGATTGTATTGATCTAAACATGCTAAATAGAAACGAAAAATGAAGAGCTATATGACACCATCAACTATGTTGTGTATTGTTTATAAGTTTACAAGCAAAATCCTCCGCTGCATATTATGACCACTATCATTGTCCTTATTATGATGTCGCATTTTCCCCATGTTTTCTGACAGATTTTTTATAAATATGTCAGACTAATAATTGCATATAGGTCTCGTTTTGGTTGATTTAAATCATAAATAAATAAAATATGTAATAATAAATATCTACATGTAGCTAATTCGTCTTGCACCAATCGAAATACAATTTTCTAACGTACAGAGTTAGGCTTCATGAGAACAAATTAACTGCACAGAATCATAATATATATTTCCAATTGCTTGATAGGTATAGACAATTAGACATAAACATGCGTGTCTCTTGAAGTCTTCAACACACTTACACCATGATGACTGTTAGTGTTATATGGAATGTTATACAGAGCTCTGTGTTTGACTAAATCTATGGATTTATTGTGTTTCTCGTCAGTTTTATTTGTTGAAAATCTGTCGAAATACAGCTTCGAAACTACGTCATAAATTTGTCTAGTAAAAGAGTGACAAATGTTTATATCATTACCTGAAAATATGCCGGACTAAGTGGCACGTTCAGCATAGAAAGACACGTTTGATAGCCTCATATATTTTTCTCTTACACGATCAGGGAAACAGTGTCTACTGTACTGAGATTGGGACAGAGATTCTCCTTCTTTCTTCAAGCTAAATTCGTAATATGTTGAGCTTTATTGCAATCCAAAAAGTACAAAGTACAATCCAAAAAGATAATACAATTTATTTTACATAAACGAGAAATATAATTCAAAACTTCAGTCTTTACGTTGAATTTAAGGGATGAGTTTATGAAATGATTTGAGCTTCATGCAGTCATTTACATAAAGAACTAAACAAATCCCCAGTGTTCACAATGTATATACATTTCAAACAGTATGTCAAAACAGAGAATGAAAAGTAGGGATTTTATGAAGATTATTTACTTTAAAATATCAGTTAGAACAATCGTTGACGCCTCTAAACAATAATACACTATAATTATTACTCATTATACCGTCACAAATTATTAATGCCTAAAGTATATAACATTGAAACCTCAAATTTGAAGATGTCAAAGAAAAGGCCGCCATTTTGATCCGAGAGTTCTTAACATGTAAACATTACAGTGGATGACCCAATTTTACTCGTGACAAATTCCGTGGTTTGATCTTTTGAAAATTATTCTTTGGTAACATTTAGTCTCGAAAATAGAATCAGAATTGCGATATTCACATCTTTTGGCGGAAATAGAATTGGACGATGTCGCGTTACGTCAGAATGTATTGATGTCACTACTACTAGGCAAGTATATTATGTGCATTTAATCAAACACAAAAGGTCATGGATGATTTAAAGGGGTACTGATTCATTTGTAAATTATATCATTGTTTATGTCATCATAATTAGATTACCATAAAAGCTATAAAGAATTAAGGAGGTATATCTGCTCGAATTATGCCACTTAAAATAGTTAATTCTCTGGGGACAGTTGACCTTTAGTCTCTTTGTCCACATAATTGTAGTAAAACGTAGTTCCACAGTCTCGTTTTCAAGTTGGACATGTTGTACTGGGTGCTGTTCCTTGTTTCTGATAAGCAGTATTAATATGCATTGAATTGTCTACGATATTCATAATATCATGATCTACATATATATTTTTAATTTCTACATACCTCAACTTTCAAACAGCTACAATTTAGATTATTCCCAATACAATTCCGACATCTGTGCACAACACCATCTTTAACACATTTGTTATCGTCATGAAATCGCGTGTGAGAGATTTCCTTCGGTTCTTACGATTTTCACAAAGTAACTCAAACTAACAATGACATGGAAACGTGAAGGTCTTACTTTCCCCATTGCATACTTCATGCCTGCCTCACATTAATACTTCGTCATGAGCAACATCATTTAGGGATTTGGAATGAGAGAGTAGAACAAAAGGTGTCACAATGCATTATCATAACCGGTGTCAACGAGGCATTTGAATAGTCAATGGAAGAAAGACAGAGGAGGGAAACGTTTAGAGGAATCGGCGCCCCAGTGACTTGAAATCCCCCCTCACCCACTCCCCGTAAGATGATGTCACCCCTAGTTGGTGTGAGATCGTACTCAAGGATAGATCCGGGGATTATATCGGGGGATTGGGTGCGGAAAACAACTAAATTCAGTCCCATCTAAAATTAGCGGTCGGTCTGGACCGGCCATCAAACCTCACCTACCTAGCTGTACTATCATAACTAGAGAGAGAGAGAGAGAGAGAGAGAGAGAGAGAGAGAGAGAGAGAGAGAGAGATTAAAATAGCTTTAATTTGCTCTCTCTACAATCAGAAGAAAAAATACTAATATAAATTATGTACAATCTAACCAAAATAGACGGCGTCCCCCAGAACGGGAATCAGACCGCCCGAAGAAGCTAGTATGAACTGGCAAAAGGTCGCGCAGTAAGTAAGGAAGTTGAACTACTGAATATTTCCAGTTACTGATTTATAATTTGATATTAATTTTTAGGATTAATACAAAACTTCATGGAACACATTGATTAGAGTTCACTTGTTTAGTGAGTTAAATATCTTATAAACGTTTATTGACGGGTCGATAATAAATTATTTATCGATTTTTTTTCTTCATTCCCCTATAGAATATCTACATAAATCTATTAAAGAGATTTATTGGTCATATTAAATGTCAAAAAGATTGGATTGTCAAAATTTCATTCAAGATAATCATTTTCTTTGTAAACACTTCCATGTAACATTTATTCAAAATAGTGCTCTTGTTTAGAGGAACCAATGGACTGAACAGGTCATACCATTACGATTAATGACAAAGCCTAGCATTTTAGATGATGTTTTTGTTTATATTGGTAAGAGTTATTTTCAAGAAAACTGAGAAAGCGTCTTCTTTTGACTGTTCTTGAGGTAGTCAAAAGTGGGTCGCTCATCCGATACCACCGATCAGTCTCGCCACACAGAGTTTGATTTAAAGACTGCTCAAGCAGCTTGCTCCTGATGTGACATTATTACATTCCATATCCTAATTATTCTAGCATTTCCATCCCCATATCAAGTCACCGGCAACCCTGTGTTGGACCATAAACCAATCGGGTTGGGATGCCCATAAATCTCAACCCACGACTTGCTCTATTAAACTAATGATGGAGTCTTATGTTATGTACTGCCATGAACTTGGAAGCCAGGCACTGCAATACGTGGACCGCGGTCACTCAACCTTGGTCACCATGACAGCGAAAGAAAAAGATGCAGGTTACCTGAGTTAAACGCAGATGAAACTGTAGGCCTATATGCAAAATAATAATACTACAAAGAGCAAGAAAGATATTCCTTGATATATATAATTTGAATTCGGCTTATAAGCCTCATTAATCAAATTAAAAATATCATCCTAATTACACTGGATCATATCCTAAAATAACACAATTAACCGCATTCGCTTTTCTTTTTACATGAAGATTCGTGCAGTAAATGAGGCTGATAATGAATGGTCCTCATGATTTATCTGTGATGTTCTGATTCGCTGACACTGAACATTCATTGTTGCGAGGCCTTTCAGTATGGGAGACCTAGTAAAGAAATGAGTTCTAGTCATTCAGTCGATGACCCAAAGCCAATAAATCAAAGTCAATTAGACAATCTCTTTCCTGAATATGAATATAATGGGGGAAATATCGAATAAAATGAGAGGATATGAAACCGTACGAGCGTACGTCTTTTGGTGACGAATGTGGTTAGCTGAGAAGGGGTTATAGACGTTCGCTTTGAATGTGTGTTCTCATGTGATAAACGGGCGCTTTGTTCATTAATATCAAACTCGGTGTGTTGCTGACTGATTCCTGTCTCGTCGATTGAAATGCTTGAATCGATGAACTTGGAAAATATATAACACAGAAATTCTCTTCTAAGAAAAATATTATTTGTTTAATTTGATTATTTCAATAGAAGTAATTTGTTAAAGTGATTGCGTATTTCAGATGCAAAAAGATGGGGAAGTCTACCCTGATATTAAGTTGGTTTTAATAGAAGTGGGAAAATGAGGGGGGGGAAAAGTTTTTGAAGTTCCAAACAATTAAACACAAATTGGCAACACTGTGACGTATCTTGAGAGCTCCCATCTCAATATTCTCTGTACATAAAATTTTTAATTTTTTCATTTTCTTCATTATTGATGACGGAGTAGATTTGTTCCATACAGAGGTTGAATAGAAACATATTTGCATTAATTATATTCAGGGTGTATGTACGATTAAAGGATTTCTTGAGAGAAAATATATAGGCCTAGGCCTATATTTAAATACAGCTCAAACAGGAGAGGAGCTCGCAAGATACGTCACAAAGTTGCCAATTTGTGTTTGATTTATCACAACTCAAAAATGTATAACTTTCTTGTTTTCAATCGGATTTGCTCAAACATTCACTGACCTGTTTCTCACATTTTCTGTTTCAATCTATTAAAAACAACTTAATATCAGGGTGGAATTCCCCTTTAATTTATAATGTGATGTATGCAAGTATTGTAAAACAATGATTGAAGCAAATTGGATGCGTAATTTCACAGTAATTACATTGTAGCATCACTTACAGATCTTCAGTAGACGTAAACATACTATAAGTTATAACCTAAAAGGAAATACCAAATTACACACCATGACAGATATTGCACTTCCTTTCATTTCAAATGCAATTTAAAAACAGGGTTGTTTCCAGATAACTGAACAAAGATGCCGAGCTTTTCGATAGATTCGCATTTCAACCACACCGAGGTCTTTTAAACAGATGATGGGATGGAATATACCATGTTATGTCTGAACAGCAGATGTAATGTTAACACTAAGAGATGACATCATTTCAAGTGGGACAGGCTAAAGGTTACTCCAGATCAAACCAAGACTTCTTGACATGACTCGACTGATTTCACCAATCACCTAACATTCCCATCTCCCACCTTCCTCACAAAATGTTAATCCCCAAGTTATGAAGAGGCGAAAGTAAAAGTAGTACTGGAGGAATCTACATCGCCAGCGGCGAGGTGCGAATCTTTAGTCGTTCTGCTTTTAGTTAGTGATCGGGTTTTTAAGACGCGCGGGGTTCGGATATTCTATAATAGAGTTTTATATTCTCGCGAAAGCTCAGGCCTTCTGAGTTGACGAGAGATGAGCAGAGGTAGAGTGAAATCTGTGAGGGTGGGTGTATGCCTTTGACCCGCTTTTTCTTGTTGAAGTGACAGACAGTTTGGTATAGGGGTCAAAGTCAGCAAATGACCGGGCAATAACCAAGAGGTTTTTGACCGCTGGGGTAGATTCCAGAACTGTACCTGGTCTGGGGGTTGGTCCGTCTATCTTACAAGTCAGCTATGTTCCGATTGTTTGCACACTTAATGCCTCCGTAGTAAGAACGAAAGAAAGAAATCGAGCTGGCATGTCTGTCTTCATCGGTCATTATTACGGATGTTGCTTTGTCTGTAAACAGTAGCAGCTGCTTGGTTGCACCTGGGCGATCCGTGACAATGTCATTACCCCGGCCCGACAGCCCGAGCCGTGCCCAGATCACCACCTCCCGCTTGCGAGTCCGCATCGCACCCATACAAAATACGCACACGCACACACTCACGCACATACGCGCACACACTCACGGAAGCCGACATGGTGCCGTGGTTGAAAACACCTTACATGGGAGAAACATGCATCGGTATTCATGATACACCATTAGACATGAGGATAGATTTCTTGGCATGTTTCAGACACTCTAGTCGAGTGGGTAAGATTCACGTGATCTCATGACATCAGAAACATTAGAATACCCTGTCGAATGATTCAAAGTGTTTCCTCAGCACTGTATGGCGGATTCAGCCATTTTGTTCTTGCAATGGTAATTTTATTTTTAACTTAAAGGGGAACTAACCCCAAAGAATATGTGTAGGTGTTATGTTAACCGAGAGGTATTCTTTCCTTTGGATGTACAATAAATCTTACGGACATGTACAAGAGATACATTAATGAAGATATTTTGGCATGATGTTATGCCTATTAGCATGACATAGGCGCAGCCATTTTCTTGAAAATTTGACGTACCAGCTTGAGTTGTACATGTTTCATGCACCAAGCTTTAATTGGAAATACTTTTTAATTCAACAAAAAAAAACTTTACTTTTCACTGATGGAAAATCATAGCCGAGAAGGTAAAAATTAAATTGGGTGTAAAATATATAATAGGGTAACAATTATTATTTTAATTCATTCATTTAAACAAACTAAAACATATCGGTTGAAAACTCTATTTCATTTATGCGAAACCTTCACCCCAGATTAGCACCAACTTATTTTTGCAACTTGCGTTCTTGCTATTGGGGTACAAAGCATAATAGCAAGTGAATGAAATGCTTCAACACCACAAACACCTGGGAAGGAAGAATCCCAAATTTGAATACATTTAGTTGATAATCGACTCCGCATAGTACGTCATGCAATCAAGAAAATGGCAATGTCAATGTCTTGCTGAGAAAATGTACTTTAGTCTTGCTTTATACCTTTCCCATCAACATTTATGGCTTCATTTTTGCTAGTTCGTTATACTTATGTTATTATTAGTTCAAAATGAAAAGATAGAAATAAAATTACTGAAAAAGAGTTATGCTTGATGAATTTTTTCTTCTACTTTGTTTTTCAATTCAAAGATTTCAAATAAAATACGGGAAAAATATCCTAAAATAGAAAAAGCTAAAGTTGCTGCCAATTTTTGGTAATTTTTTTTAGTGGGCTAGCTACGCATTGTAATTTTAAATAAATATATTTTCAAGATAATGATTGAAGTTGTAATGACACGACTTCATATCAACGGCGTGCAGAATATTTAGATTGGGCTAACTGTTACTAAATGAAATAACCTATAGTAATTCCATTAATCAGGTTAAGAGCGTTTCCAATGAAATCAATGGGGGGGGGGGGGGGGCTCATTTTACCTCGAGCATGAAACATTACTTGATCCAAAATGAGCAATAGGAAATTTTAATTGTTTTTCGATAGTTGTCAGCAATTGCTATATTTTCCTCTTTTATCTTCATCTTTATTACATGTTTTATGTGAGTATCAAATGTCCGTGGAGGTAGTAGTGGAAACGACCTATAGTGTAACAACTCAGTGGCAATAACTCCCTGAAGAGCCATTCAGGAAGAGAAAAAAATATGTCTTTCTCTTTCTCTTCTCTCAATCGAAGTAGCTCAGTATTCTGCGATGAATTACTGCTACGATGTAAGAATAACAAGAGCAATGTCTCTGCTCACTACCCCTAAGTAGTGACTCCCAATCGGTGGCTCGGTTGTTCACCCCAGGCTGACTATCCCGGCAGTTAATCTTCCAGTTACCGGTGGTTGCCTCCTGACGGCTTGTGGCATCCCCTCCCCTGACCAACGGCAGCAAAACTCGGATATAACTTATTCTTTTGAGAGTCTACTCATTTTCAATCCATTGTTCTACTTTTTTTTCTTACAGGTCTCCTATGTAACATTCGACAGAACTAGAGCACCGTGTTTACAAACTAACATTTAGGGTGCGTTTAATCGACACTTTTTCACCCTAGAATCACGGTTTCTAAAGACGTTTAGTTTAAAACACGGTTGCGTTCAAGCGAATTTTCTTCGGTCGTAAAAATAAACGTGTTTGAAAACACAAACATGAAACGCTGAAAAAGATGCGTTTTGTATCATGATTCAAAAGAATCACGGTCGCTAAAATTCGATTGAACGGACGGAGTTCTCAATCATGATTGCATGACGAAGCCTCTTCCGGTTTGGGAAAAACCGCGCGCCCGCTTTGCATGCAATTTGCGTTCACTATACCATCGTGGCCTGTTCCGTTATGTTATTCCTTGTTTTTCCTTCTATCATTTTCTCTTTCTGTCTTTCCTTATGTTATTCTTTGTTTCTTCCTTCTATTCTTATGTTATTCTTTGTTTTTTTCCTTCTATCACCTTTTCTTATGTTATTCTTTGTTTTTATCATTCTATCATTTGCTCTTTCTGTCTTTCCTTATGTTATTCTTTGTTTCTTCCTTCTATACTTATGTTATTCTTTGTTTTTTTCCTTCTATCACCTTTTCTTATGTAATTCTTTGTTTTTATCATTCTATCATTTGCTCTTTCTGTCTTTCCTTATGTTATTCTTTGTTTCTTCCTTCTATACTTATGTTATTCTTTGTTTTTTCCTTCTATCACCTTTTCTTATGTAATTCTTTGTTTTAAGCATTCTATCAATTTCTCTTTCTGTCTTTCCTTATGTTATTCTTTGTTTCTTCCTTCTATTTTTATGTTATTCTTTGTTTTTTCCTTCTATTACCTTCTCTTTTGTTATTCTTTGTTTCTTCCTTCTATTCTTAGGTTATGCTTTGTTTTTTCCTTCTATCACCTTTTATGTAATTCTTTGTTTTAAGCATTCTATCACTCTCTCTTTCTGTCTTTCCTTATGTTATTCTTTGTTTCTTCCTTCTATTCTTATGTTATTCTTTGTTTTTTTTCCTTCTATCACCTTTTCTTATGTTATTCTTTGTTTTTATCATTCTATCATTTGCTCTTTCTGTCTTTCCTTATGTTATTCTTTGTTTCTTCCTTCTATACTTATGTTATTCTTTGTTTTTTCCTTCTATCACCTTTTCTTATGTAATTCTTTGTTTTAAGCATTCTATCAATTTCTCTTTCTGTCTTTCCTTATGTTATTCTTTGTTTCTTCCTTCTATTTTTATGTTATTCTTTGTTTTTTCCTTCTATTACCTTCTCTTTTGTTATTCTTTGTTTCTTCCTTCTATTCTTATGTTATGCTTTGTTTTTTCCTTCTATCACCTTTTATGTAATTCTTTGTTTTAAGCATTCTATCACTCTCTCTTTCTGTCTTTCTGTCTTTTCTTATGTTATTCTTCGATTCTTCCTTCTTTCACCTTCTCTTATGTTATTCTTAGTTTTAATCATTCTATCGACTTTATCTTTCTGTCTTTCCTTATGTTATTCTTTGTTTCTTCCTTCTATCACCTTCTCATTCTTTGTCTTATTATTGCGATCTATGCTCAAAACAGCAGTCGACAGTCGGCCGTAAACAATTCCAGAAAGCGCGCGCCGAAGTTCCTGGGCCATACTGCGCAGTGTGATGCGCAGTGGTTTGGCTCGCAATGAGCTAGAATCAGCGTTGATGAAAAATCGCTTGAACGCAAACCGCAGTGACCTTGCTTTTTGTAACGGCGTTTTGAATTGTGATTCATGTTTGTGATTCTAGCTTCGAAAATTCGATTGAACGCACCCTAAGTCGAGCTTTTCAGCAACACTTACGGTTGTATGAAGTTTATGTGAATCATTGACCTCTGTGCTTTCTTAAATCGTTAAAATGATTAGAATATCACTTTGTGACATACATTCCTATATTTACGAGGCGGAGTTATTTCGTAGAGTGGAAAATAGAAGTTCGGGCTCCCTCGGGATATATTCGGGTTTTCGGGTTATTGACATGATGTCGCCTCTAACCCAAGCTACCTCCCAGAGCAAGTAACAAGAAAACAAGTGTAAACATCTGGGTTATGCCAGTAATCCACTCGACTGTTGACTTAAGTCACGGCTAGCTGTAACAGACATCTAACCAAGATGTATAGTTCCAGACACCTTTTCTTTGCTTCTTCAGACTTTCTTTGAAACAACTGCTCAGTGGGTAGAGCTCCATTCATGGCTCTAAAATCGGTATTACGTTAATTTCGGAAGGTATTCAGAATGTTCGTATATCACAGGATTAACACGTGTAAACACATTTTTTGTTTACTCGTGCCACCATTTTTTTTATCTCACTTGTACTGATACTTACTTAGCTTTTTTTATTTTGATTTGTTTTTTCTTAGGAAAGCGAAGTAGGCCTGTAGTATTTTCGATTAACACAAAGTGAATGCGAAAATATTATATGATGTAGTAATATCAAATATCATGCATCCTGTTCACCTAAAGATAAACTTAACTTCTGGTAATGATAAACATTAATTCTCACAAAATCCAACAAAACTTACACCGAATGTTCAAGATTGCAAATAAATTACATTTACCAAACAGTTTGGGTAGAAAATGTATAGTGGCTGAGTAATGGGCATAGAAAGATAAGGAAATCCGGGTAACTTGAAGTAGGCCCTCGACAGTTTTGTCTCAAAATACGATTCTTAAACCAGAGTTCACGATTAGCTTTAAGAATAAGAGACAAAGACACTCAACAAATTACTCATACTATTCGAGAAGATGCATTTAAATGCGATTAGCAATTACGTATTTTTTTGTAATTAAACAATATTAGGTGTTGAGAAATAATGCACATAAAATCAAATGCTTATTATGTGTATGTTCACTCCCGAACTTTGAGAAAGAAGAAAAAAGAGGTCAATATTGAACTTTAATTGTGTCAACTCTCTTGTTTCTTTAAAAGCTAAGTCTACTCCAAAAATAACTTGCTTTTAATGGATGCAGAAAACAAAAGAAACAGAGCAACGAAAAATTGAGTAAAGTCGGATAACTAATAAGGAAGTTATGAATTTTTTAAAGTATGAAAAACTATGGAACTAAGAAAATCACTACACAAATTTCCAATTTGGTTATCAGTTTGTGACGTCATTGGCTCACTATTTATCAATTGTTTTATATATTTTTATCCCTGAAAACTTGATTTCCCCATGCCTTTGCCCAGGTTATATGATTTTCATATTGCGTGCATGACATTTCACAAAATCAATTTATGAACTTTGAAGAATTTATAATATTTTCTGAATATTTTACATTCATAATCATTGATTTTCATATAAATGGTTTATCAAAATTCCAATTTTTCATGATTTAACTGAAAAAACCTCTATATTAGTGCATACACACAAAAACATATTACTATCATTATAACTTGGATGCTAGTGTGAGAAAATAAGATTCTTATAGGGGAAACGGGACATTTACATTATCAATATAAAGAAAACAAATAGAGGATAGTGAGTCGATGACGTCACAGACAAGTGAGTTGTCAATTTTTCTTGTGATTTTCAAAGTTTTTCATACCATTAAAGATTCAGAACTTTTCTATTAGTTATCCGATTTTGCTCAAACTTTTTTGATGGGTTTGTCTGATTGTTCTGGTTCTGAAAGTAGTTTAACAAAATTTGGAGTGGACTTGCACTTTAACTGTGTGTATGAATCATGGCCTATATATATATAATTTCTCGAAATATCTGAAGATCGATCTAAATCTGATTATGCAAAAGTGAAACTTAAATTCCTTTACGATGCACCTTGTACATTTTAAACTGTAAGCAAAGACTATCCGAACAAAATTTCGTGTAGAGGTCATGACATCGGTATTGCTGATTTATGTTCTCTCACTTCTTTTTGATTTCGTAATCTCAATAGGCAACTTAGCCCAACTGTCAAGTTTAATTTCAAGGGTCGTTTAGAGCGACTGGTTTCGGGCAACAGCGCCTGCGGCTATAGGTGGTCGATGGCATTAGTTAGCCGTGACATTATAGTGGTGGACTGGCCTCCTCACGTGGTTCTTTCCCCTCCCATAATGCACAGCGGAAGTGAGCTCACACCGATGGCGTCTGCCACAGCCAACTTCAGTCGGGAAATGTTTGGATTAGAGTTTTCTAAATGGCTGATTATAGATTAAAGGATTACTGTTCGTTAAATTAATTACACGTATTCCATCATTTTATAGACGATAAAGGCGTTTAGCAATTCAATTCGTACCCATTATTTATTTTTCTTTGCAATTTGATCTTTTTCTTATGTCCATGTAGTTATCAAATCATTAGTTCTATTAGATATTGATTTTTTTTAAAATTCAACAACTACAAAATAACGCAGAACCCAAATGTTTAAGACAGGTTGTGTGTTAATACGCTCAATTCCATTCTTATTAGGTCTCTCTATGGACATTTTAATTTGGGAGATATATATATTGAATAACAAAAACAAAAACAATATTTGTTTTCTCATTAAGTTGTAACATCTTCTTTTTTTAAAGCAAAGACTTTAAAGTTTACTAATTGAAACGAGACGATGGAACGGTCGCGACGATACGCTACATGGCTAGACTGAGCTATATTGAGACAACATCTCTCCTCGGTCAATTAGGATCATAATTTGCTTGAAATTCCAGGAGGATTTATGAGGTGTTTCTCTCTTCTCGACGGTTTGATGACATGTTCGGCCATAGCAGACTTGACCATGAATGACCGGTCATTAGCGACCACTGCTCGACGCTAACACGTCCCAAAGGCTACCCGGAACACATCCGATAGTGTATAGTTATGGCACGCCACAGCCGTCATAATTGGTCGAGTTTACAAAAAAGCAGTCGAGTTTACAAAAAAGCAGTCGAGTTTACAAAAAAGCAATCGAGTTTACAAAAAAGCAATCGAGTTTACAAAAAAGCAGTCGAGTTTCCAAAAAAAAGCAGTCGAGAAAAAAAAAAAGCAGTCGAGAAAAAAAAAGCAGTCGAGAAAAAAAAAGCAGTCGAGAAAAAAAAAGCAGTCGAGAAAAAAAAAGCAGTCGAGAAAAAAAAAGCAGTCGAGAAAAAAAAAGCAGTCGAGAAAAAAAAAAAGCAGTCGAGAAAAAAAAAGCAGTCGAGAAAAAAAAAGCAGTCGAGAAAAAAAAAGCAGTCGAGAAAAAAAAAACAGTCGAGAAAAAAAAAGCAGTAGAGAAAAAAAAGCTGCCGAGAAAGAAAAAAAAAGGGTAGCGTACGGTACTAAGGTGCCAAGGTACCGGGGCTAGCGGCTTCATGAATAAACATGAGTATATGACGTCACGAACTCGCCACGCCTACTCTACCCCTTACCATTAAATAGCGGGTATATATGTTAACGTTGTCGCCTCTATAATCTATTTTCGTTGTACGTACGGCCGTACCTACACCCCGACTATATATACCTACCTATATATCTACCTACCTACCTACCTACCTACGTCTCATTTTGAAGAACTTCAGTCATTAATTGTTCTCGCTCATAATTAGTAACTCCATATATATATCCTAGCTTGATAGCACCCCTCCATTAATAATATTGAGCAATAGAAATGTTAATTCCATCACTATCTCCATCATTTAAACTTGCTCGAACTTCATCCAGCTAGCTATCCTAGCACCCCCTCTATACAGCCTATAGCACCCCCTCCATTTAGCCTATCCATCTATCTCCATCATTTAAACTTGAACTACATCCATGGGTGTCGATCCCGGGGGGGATGGGGGGGATATATCCCCCCCCCCCAATATTTCAGGTGGGGGATGACCTGTACAATCATCCCCCCCCCCCCAATAATTTACCATCGAAAGAAAAAAATCAAGAGAAAAATACATGATCAGAGCCCGATGAGAGTAGTTAATGGTTATTACTCGCAAGATGACCATCAATATACACATTTTGCTATCTCATTTTCATAATACATACGAAGTATATGAGACAACCGTATGAGACAAGAATAAATTGAATTCTCGCTCATACGGCTTCATCAGGAATTGATGAATTTATTCAATTTGTTCAATCAACAATATCATAGAAATGCAGTGCGCCAAATGCAGAGACGCAGCGTTAAAAAGCAACGAGCTAAATGTTAAGCGCGAAGCGCAAAAGTAGCAATCTTCAATGCACATCAAACAATCCTGGACAGTGTAAACATAGATGAACTCTGTGACGAATTCGTGATGAGATCGGAGACAAGGAAAAAGCAAGGATTTAGAGTCGAGAACGGTACAACGAACCGTCTTCTTTCTCTAATAATTTAAAGAAACGTCAAAGCTTCCGCGCTTCGCGTGGGAGGGGGGGAACTGAATTCAGACAAGGATTAACAGTCGAGAATGGTACAACGAATCGTCTTCTTCCTCTAAAATTTAATGAAACGTCAAAGCTTCTGCGCTTCGCGCGGGAGGGAACTGAATTCAGACAAGGATTAAGAGTCGAGAATGGTACATCGAATTGTCTTCTTTCTTTAATAATCTAATGAAACGTCAGAGCTTTCGCGCTACGCGCGGAGGAAGTGGAAACTCCCCCTCCCTGCACCCAACCCCCATAGGTAGCGCGCTTCATGTGCTCACTACCGTCCCCCCCCCCCTAAAATGAAATCCTGTCTACGCGCCTGGGGAGGGGGTGCAACCTGCCACACGCTTCTACCTCTTGGTTGCTTTGATCCATTGCCGAAAATATGTTGGCACCTATCATCCCCCCAACCACGGATACAAATCGACACCCTTGACTACATCCATGCTAGCACCTTCTCTATACAGCCTAGAGCGACCATTAAGCTTGCATGTTTTCAGACCTAGCTATTACGATAATGTGTATCTGTTCAACCTAGCTTGCACCAACGATATCCTGGCCCCTATATAGCAACAACTCCATAATATGTAGCTATTGGTATACGGGTAATTTAACAGAACCAATTTCATATATCTTTCATCAATTATATCTAGCTAGGTGAAGGATTTGAAATGTGATTTTAAAGATATTCTTTCATAATCATTAATACAGGATCATACATGCACTTTTCTTTTCCCTCTCAAAACTTACATTACCATACACCTCACAGGTTATCAGTTGAAAAAAACGGGTCATCCCGGTAACAAAGTAATTTGCGTTCTAAAAAGTCAGAAAATCAGTAACTGAATAAGTGAAATTAGAGAAATATCTGAAAATTATTAACTAATTATGAATTTCTAAATATTACAAATTTGCAAAGTGATGACACTGCCTGGCTTCCACATTTTCTACATACCTATTCCAAATATACATATTCATGTTCAGCATGGATAATTTTGAATGGTTTTGAAAGACCTTGAATGGATCATACCGGTAACTGTTTTTATATTGTTGTCGAGTTTTCTCGAACTGATGTGTTTCATTTTTCCATTTTCATAGCAAGTAAGTTATTTTTAACTGGAGTATGTATTCATTAAGATATACTCATAATACTTTCAAAGCTTTGAATAATACCTCACACAAAAGTACACAGATTTTGCAAACGAGCACACTCCAGCACACACCCTAGGTTAATTAAGTCCAACATGTTATTTCACATACGGCAACATAACATTCTCATCATCTGCCCCTGTACTCTGGCACTCTTAGTCAACCGAAATTACAAAAATATAATGTTCAAGACTCCTCATAATCACTTGCCAGTTTTCAAATATGTAATTTATTGTATCAAACCTGTAACTGCCAACTACATGTATGTTTTATTTCCCTTCAAATTTTGTTGAATCTTACTTTGTCATACAGTCAACTCTGCTCAGTCAAGTAATCGTAAGTCAAAGGTTTTTAAAGTCCTGCTCTTTATTTTCCATTGCTTTTTTTTTTTTTACCTGAGTCAGATTTTGTCTAGGTGAAATCTATATTTTTTCTATAGTCCCAACGGATTCGATTATGACAGAGTGAAGTGTACATGTCACTAATTTTTTGAGAGTGAACGGAGAACAATTATTATTATCATTATTATTGATCTAGCAATGATGCAATTGATAGATCTTCACCTCACACCACCTTCTACACCATCTAGCCACGCACAATAAATATAAAGTAATATAAGGATTAAATCAATTTCAAATAATTGGATTATAAGTATTGTTTTATTTAAAAAACAATGTACAGAAAAAAAAACATGACTGCATAATTGTCTTAATTTTAAAGATACAGTACATGTATTAGGTGACTGATTTGCATGAATAAAATTCTATAAACGGAGTACACAAACATCAAATAGTAACATTTTTGTGGTGTTCGGAGTTGAACTAGCTACAAGCATATTTGAAGGTATATTGTCCCCCTTTTATTAGTTAGTGTAATTTTACAACCATTCATATTCCTCAAAAACCTGCAGATTTCATTGATTATGATCCTGCACCCAATTCTCACAATACATCTGAAGTGATTGCACCTGTTACGTGCATCATAATATGTGTTTCTATGATAAAGCCATCATTTTATTCTTTTTGTGTGTGCCTTGCCTTTACTATTTTCTCGGCTGCTTTTTTTTCTCGGCTGCTTTTTTTTTTCTCGACTGCTTTTTTTTTTCTCGACTGCTTTTTTTTTTCTCGACTGCTTTTTTTTTCTCGACTGCTTTTTTTTGTAAACTCGACTGCTTTTTTGTAAATTCGACTGCTTTTTTGTAAACTCGATTGCTTTTTTGTAAACTCGATTGCTTTTTTGTAAACTCGACTGCTTTTTTGTAAACTCGACTGCTTTTTTGTAAACTCGACTGCTTTTTTGTAAACTCGACTGCTTTTTTGTAAACTCGACCAATTATGACGGCTGTGGCGTGCCATATATAGTTGTCGTGTGGTCAGTCACTCAGACGGGTTATGATGATATATAGGTTGTCCGAAGTTTTTCAACCTGTCTACAGCTGACGAGGGGTAAGAATAGAGCACATTACCAGAAAAATAAAAGAATGAATAAAACGCGAAGGGAAAATAGCGGATACTAAGATTTCATTACCATTCATACCTTTCGTATGATTGTTAAAATGATTGGCCTGATTTTCCAAATAAAAAGAAATGCAACCTATATATATAGTTTTAGCGTCTACCAAAACTGAATTGGACTTTAATATATTTGAGATTCTGTGACCCGCAATGAAAAGACCCGATGAAATATTCAGGACCACTCCTCAATTGAACCTTACACTGAGTTGCATAGTTAAGTGGTATACATCAAACATAACATTTCGTTTATATAGCCTGTTATAAGTTCTCGCCATAGAAGTGTCTGTGCCTCTGAGCATGGTCATGCTTTGGGTAATGAAAGGTTTGTGCTGGTCCCTGTTTTCTTTTCTTGATTCCTGCATCGACGATGAGGTTTCTTTAGCCAGGATGCATTCCTAGGAATTCATTGCTCTCGATTCCCGTCGATTCATCCATCGAGTGATTGTCAGAGCGAAGAGAGGACTTCGAGCAGACGACCGGATGGATTCTCAAAACAAGAAGGCGGGAAAGACATCAGCCCATTTATCCGTCACCGGGTGGGGGAAACGGGGCGTGGGAGGGGGCGTGAGAGAGAAAGATGCCCGTATTTCATGAGATTGAGAGGGGTGGTGAGCCATGTTCTACATGCGAATTGAAATCATCACTATATCCATATCAACATTTTAATTAATTTGTAGACCACACAATAACGAGAGAATGGGAAACTGAAATTTATCTTGCATTCTTACGGCGTGCTTCACCGAATTAATATTTGCAGGTATTGATCATTTTAATTGAAAAGGGATTGATTAAACCCTTTATAGAGATGTTATAAGTAAAGCAAAGTACGTTATTAAAGATCAGTTTAGATATACCATAGATAAAGTTCCGATTACGTGTATCTTTACAAGTATACCCCCACCCCCTTGAAATCCCTATCCCGGACACCCCCACAAGGCCTTGTTTGGAGGAGTGATTTCTTCGCTTTCTCGTGACTTCTAATGAGAACTTCTTCCTCTCCAACCTGAATAAGATGAATGGGAGAAGAGAGATCACTATGACGACCTCTTATACTGATGCTGGGCTTTTGATAATCATCTGCTTACTTGGAGCTCAGATCGCCTGCGAACTGCACCGGGTCATCTCATGTGACCTTGAATCACAACATCTGATGTCTCTCTGAATCCTTCTTTCGTTTCTCTCCCTTTTCCTTTTCGTCTACCATGTCTACACTATAAGGATACTCGGAAGAGTTGTCCATATGAATTAAAAGTAAGGAAATTAAGTCATGAAGCAGGTATGCACGATGTTGCTCTTGTTTTGTTACCCTATTGTGTTTTCCCCCTTTTGACGGTGAATGCTAATGTTTGAAAAACAGAGTCTTCCTTCGTTTGCTTCTTACCGTCTGTTCATCTCCACCACTAGCCGCATGATTGCGATTCCCGCCAATAAATTTCCCACCGAAGGAAAAAAAAAAGTGACAGCAGAGCTTGTAGTCTATATGGGAGAAGCGATGCCGATAGATCGCTTCGTAGTTTGAATTATGAGCTCACGAGCGAACGCGTATCATCTTCTATCTGCTTTTTCCCCGAGACTGAAATTAACGGCTAGGATCGAGTTATCGACACGTGATTTTGGTGAGGTTTCGGTGTGGGTTGCTTACTTCAGACAATCATGTCGTAAAGAAAGCACGGTATGGGTGGATGAAACATTCCGACTGAAATCACGATGGACAGATACGCAGCGAGGCCTGAAATGAATCTCCTCCGAAGACAAGACAAGAAGCTGCGAGTTAATGTCTAGTAATCAAAACGGTGCCTCTCTGGGATTATTACAATCCGTCATAGTGGATTTTTCTACCTATTGATTTGTGATGATATGAGGACACGAAATTAATTTTGATGAAGGATGCTTTGAAATACAGGCTCCATTTAAAATAAATCAGGTGGGGTGACCATTTCATCGTGCTTCACGTCGTCTTACTTTACTTCCAACGATTGAAATAACTCGGAAGCATTTCAGTTTTTTTATTTAGTGAACTGTGTAATTTCAAAAGTGGTGAAATATAGTTTCCTGCCGTCTTATAAAATTTAACAAATTCAATTGAAATGATAAAAAATTACTTACTGATGTGACTGAAAAAGGGATACAAGATGGACAGCGAAATGTTAAAGCTTACCGTACAGTATCCCAAACCTTGTTAATACACATAGGGAGAAAACAAAATATAACAGTGACACAAATAGAGCAAATTATGCTGTATTAGAAACTCTATTCGTTAAAACGGCACTGTCTTCAATAATTTCGTTCGCTGTTTCGACTAGTTGTTATGGCTTCTCTATACGCACACATAACCCTTAGAAATAGAAGAGAGAAGAGCAATTTATTTCAAACTTTTAAAAGTAGTATTAAACATGTGATATCGGTCGAGAAGAATCATTGATGTTTATTCGTTATAAAAACAATATTATACAAATGATTATTAAACATAATAGTAAACAAAAAACTACACAATTGAAAGAGTGAACAAACTATGTAAAATAAATTTCGCTTGAGTTATTGTTGCTATCTATCAAGTCAATCAGGGAAACGTTAGAAAACGATACAAGACTTTTGAAAAACAAAATAGACCTATCATTTCTATTCTAAAAACAATAAAAAATTATAAGATTGTACACATTTAAATCAGTCTAGTTTAAAACAAAAAACAATAACATGAATGAACTAGTTCTCATCTCTTACACTCATTTGTCAAAAATAATTTTAATTCATATTTTCTAAAGAGGGGGAGAGGTGGAAAAGTCTTGTTGTCTTGGGGTGCATTATAGACAGATTTAATGAGAGGTGATGTTGGGGATGGGGGAGAAAATAATGTTAAACAGCGTATGTGAGGAGTGGGAGGGAAGGAACGAGAGGATAAAGATTGCAATATAGAGAGAGAGAGAGGGGGGAGAAAGGGAGGGAGAGAGAAAGAAAGAAAGAGGGATAGAGAGAGAGTGTGTGTGAGAAGGGGGTGGGGGTACCTGGAGATAGGACAGGACACGGACTTAGAAAGAAGTTTAAGAAAAGTGCAGTGGGATGCATTGCGGCACCGGTCCACTGTAAATCGTTACAATTGACTGCTTGGTCGAGACTTTTTCGGTGTCCCTTACTGAAGAAAGTGAAGTAGTTTCTTATCAGGGTCGAGGAAAGAAGATTCAAAAGGGAAGAGACGTGAGTTAATGGGATCTTGGGGCGTCACTCTACACCCGTTGAATGCGCGTAAAATCAATAATTGAGTCGAAGCGATGCCAATGGTTATTTGCGATCATAAATCAGAGAAAATGGCAGACCGGGCGAACATCACGTCTTGGTCGCGACATGAATTGATACACGATAGTGTTGGATGGAGAGGCTGGCTTGTTCCGCCGCCGATGCTCGCTGGAGCTATAGCGAAAGTTGAACGAGATCGGAGGATGCATGTTACGGCTGAGTGGCGGGGTGGGCTTGATGGATGGATGGCAGGGGACGGTTCCGCTACGCTAGACTGACGACGCGTGCGTATCCATTGCTTGTACGCACGCACTCTTTACTTCGTCCATGAATTAGATTCCTTTTGGCGAAGAGAGGGCGAACCTCTTCGCATACACTCTCTCCCTCATCCAACACTTTTTTTTCTTGTTTCGAAAAGTGGAATTTAGATGGGAATGTGATTACACATTAGCGGCAATAAAACTCATCGATTTGAAGCCCAGCGAGGCCGATTCAATGACGTTCACACTTTGGCTAATCGATGTGGTTTCAGATGAGCTGGAAACGTTAGCTGCTCACTACAAACAGCAGTGTTTGTGACGCTCTATACTCCACTGAGTCCCATAATGCAACTCACTGCCTCATTAGTTTTTCCCTCATCTCATCTACTTGTATAATTTTTCTGACTTTGGAACACCCCCCCCCCCCCCTTTATTTGACCCCACGGGAGACAAACCTTACTGGGCGTAGAAACAAACTCTTTACATGTTATGCTTGGAAGAAACTTGCCACTTTCCAAGTGAACTTCAGCGGAGTCGCTACAGTTTTATTTGCACTCGATGGTACTGCGAATCTGGTGCAAGTAGTCAAAAGAGAATTAAACACATAGGCAAGGGTGTTTTTAAAAAGAGAAATATATTTCACAGTAACTTTCTTTGATATGACAGAGTTGGAAAACAACTCGGAGATTGTAGCGTCGGAAGAGGGAGAGGGGGGAAAGTTTAATATAGTCCGTGGAACATTAGCGAGACGGCAATTGGATTGTCATTAGGGCTTTGAAGAGTTGTTGAAAGGGACAGTCGGATTCTGACGAGGCATTCAGAACTAAAAAGAGGGTCTCTTTTACCAACGATACGCCAAAATATCCAATCAAATATTCATTAGATTTGAAAGGAGGGTTGAAGAAAATGTAAGATTTGCTATTAGCTGGCATCGAGCGAGTGAAGCAGGTTCGGTTGGTTGATCTCATGAGTGGGTGAGAGGAGAGGGGGAGCAAGAGTGGACTAATGGGACAGAGACAAGCCACTGTGTCGTTCAGTGCTTGGAAACAGGCAACTAAAGACCCCCTGTTTACTCGATACAATATGCTGTATAGCAATTACCCTAGGGACATGAGTTCTATGATTTGCATGTATTGTAACAATGGATGCAGGCCTGAGGACTTTTGGGTTTTGCTGTTCTATTTCCCGCCGTCCCGCTGGCGGCCTCAGTCTCCGTGGAGAGGGTTAAGAGAGGGGTCCCTTGTCTCCTCTGTGAGGTTTCTTATCAATATCGCCCCCTTTTCTTCCTATTGGAGGGTGCTAGAGTTCCATTCGTCTCCCTTCTTGCTCGATTGTGTTTCCAAATGTTATTTCTCTTCATGAAGATGACGTGGGCTATGTGCGAAAGATGACTGAGAGTAAACAGCATGAGATGTGTTTCCTGTCGTAGCGATCGGGTTTCTCCGCCTAGAGCGCATAACGGAGCGCGCGCGCACACACGTGGCCTAATGCAAGTATAATTACCGGTCTCCAATAAGTCAAAACTTACACAAAAAGCCACAAATTGGCCTTTAATAATGGATCAATATTTACTGACGTTTTGATAATTAGGTGTAATAAATTTAAAGGAAGGGCTTTAGAGTTGGTGTGAGAGCGTGCGAGGATTGTATGGATGGTCACGGACGGACGAGCGAATCGTGGTGTGGAAGGATACCTCATCTCACCCGGAGGGAGATGTAACATATTGCTGACCGATTTGTCAAAACCAAGCAAGTCAAGCACTCCATATGGTGGGAGTTAGACCCCATGAATACCACGAACCATCACAGGATCCAAAATCAATATCAGAAAAACAACAGTCACACTATAACAGTTGCCAGGAAGAAAGAAAGAAAGAAAGAAAAGAAAGCCCCCTTTTACATCGGACGTATTTAAAAGCGGGCATTAGCCTACATTTTGCGTCAGGATTTGTTTTAGACGCATATCCTTTAGGCCTTTTATTCTAAAAAAAAATCATCGATCCGCCCTCTGAAAACGCAGAAGGAGAAAAAGAAGAAGAAAAAATAGAACAGCCCGTAATAATCAAAATACATGTATATGAGTTAACACAGGAATTCCCTTTTCATTGCTCCTGTTAGACTTGTTAAAATCACCTCATTTTATTTCAATGCATGCAACCTTGTTTTACTGATTATGTAAAGACCGTACTTGAAATTCACATTTTATATGCTATCTTAGGTTCTAAATAATCTTTGTTTAATATAAATATTTAACATTTCATAAAAGTAAAGAGAGAAAAAAAACATCGTATGAATGAAAAAGGACTTTTCATATACGAATGAAGCTTCTAATTATATTTGAGTACTTCTCACGTCAAATTATTTGCGATGCATATAATTTTTTCCCGGAAATGCAAAAGAAAACACTTCTTTGACGATACAAGTGACTACATAAGTGTCTTGAAACAAATCCCAATCCGCGTGACTGCTTTCATGACGTCCGTCTAAGAAGGGTGGGGGATCCTATGAATTGAAAAACACGAAGTATAGCGTAGACCATCATGACCATGTTTGAACGGAAGGGTTTACAATGTTATGATCAAGTTAAAGAGAATACCCAAACTTTTTCGTAATATTAAAAACCGAAACATTGGTAGATTTACCTGAAAGATTTTGAAAATGGCTTCATCAGAAATATTTCCAATAGTTTCGGATATTTTATCGATATTTACATTATTGACATAATAATATCAGCGTTACATACAGCTTTTCATTTCATAATCACATTGAACAAGTAAAACACTCATGAAAATAATTTAATTCTAGATTTGCACGTTTATAACAAACACGATCATTAGTAGACAACACAGCTGAAAGATTCAGAATATTAAATATGATTGTAGTGTAATTCCTCTAGATAATATAACGGTTTAAATGAGATAATTTACTCTCAAACCCTGTCTAAGGTTGGAGATTCATCTTAAAACTCGGATATGAACCTTACCCTGGGTGCGCCCAATCTAGACACCTTTACTTCAGGGGCATCACATTCTGTCGCTGGTTCGCGTCACAGGTATCGACGTGAATCGGCGTCTTTCTTTCTTGTGTTCATTGTACTTTTGACATGACTTAAGGGGCTTTCACACCGGGCCTTGCGTAGAGTTGCGTAGAGTTGCGTAGAGTTGCGTAGCGACTACGCCGATCGTACGCAAGCCTACGCCGATCGTACGCAACCCTACGCAACTGTACGCGGAGGGACGCAAATGGGTACGCGAGATGAACGCAAAAAATTAAACATGTTTAATTTTTTTCGCGTACCTTCGGCGTAGACTTTTTACGCAGAAACTACGCAACTGTACGCCAAGCCTACGCAACTGTACGCCAAGCCTACGCAACTGTACGCCAAGCCTACGCAACAATACGCTACCCTACGCCAGTCCGACGAAGCATTAAAAACGTATAAAGATTTTTTGTTGTATATACCTGGATGTAAACTTGGCAGGTATTGATCATTATTTTGAAGGGAAATGCTATTTTTGTTTACATGTGTGCGTTCTCACATTTATTCTGTTCATGAAGAAAAAGTGTTTCTTTGACTTTATTTTGTATTCTTGCTTGTAATTATGTTTGTACTACTACAAGGATTTTCAGACTGACATGTTTTGCTTGTTATGGTTTATTCAATTTGTGATGTTGACATCTCAGGCTGTTGATATAATAAACAGAGATAAGACTCACAAACTGATGCCTCATGCAAAATGTAATTATGTTTTGTGGAAATCTGTATGTATTTGTGTCGGTTTGTTTGCTTGTGTGTACGTTTATGGCCCTGTTTGTATGTTTCTAAAATAATTTTGTTTAATTGAAATGAGCAAAGCAATAATTTTGTCTCACTCTGTTAGTGAGACTGAGTGAATGTGTATGTCAGAAGTAATAAATGAATAACATTTATATCATTACATTGTCACATACATATACGCCACGGACAAAGGACAACAGCTATCGTCTTCAAACTTTCAGGAAACTGTTATGGAATGATATTTACAAATGAGTGAAAAAAAGGGATATGGTCAACAAATATCAGACTTCTGTCCACATTTATTCACAAATCAAAATAAGCGCTCTTTTGTTGGCGTTTTGAGGTATCGAATCACATCACGTGACCTTGCAATGTACATCAACAGAAAGTTCATTTATTACCCTTGTGAATGAGTATAATAATGTAGTACATCCACAAAAATGTCTGCATTTTTTGGAAAATAATATCTTGAAAAAAATAACATTACTGCAAAAAAACCTCAGCAGTTGTTAATACCTACTACAAAATTGAAAATATAACGGTCAAAAACGTGTACCAAATGCCACTTTTGGCAACCCTACGCCAGGCCTACGCAAGTGTACGTAACCCTACGCCAGGCCTACGCAAGCGTACGTAACCCTACGCCAATTGCCTACGCCGTAGGTACGCGGTGCCTACGCACAGGGTACGTAACTATACGCAAGCCTACGCAAAACCTACGCAGGGACTACGCCGAAGCATCAATTTATTCATGAGTACGCAGCTTAACTTCGGCGTAGTCGGTACGCAACACTACGCAACTCTACGCAGATCCGGTGTGAAAGGGGCTTTAATTCTCACTGCGACGAGAGGGAATGTTATTCATTAGCTGCTCTCGAGATTCTAATCAACCGTCCCAAGTCTGACACAGTCATGATCAAGTTGTCTCGTTTTGTTTACAACCTCAGAAGGAATAAGGATTTGGTGGTGATTAAGGTACTTTCATTAGCATGTAAACCGTAGGCTAACATTTCCTGAACGAGTGCCTGGGGATTTGGTAATAATACGATCCAAATGGATCAAGAGTAAATACTCATTTAATTCTTCATCATATTCATAGATATTTATCGTACCTATACGTTCTTTTGAAGCGCAGTTTGATAAAAACAACAAAGCGAATAATTTTTGTATCCATATATTAATAGATATAAAAAATAATTCCAGGGTATCAACTACTGCATATTATGCTTTCGTGGTAGAGCGTCAGTATTTACCTGGTATTGGCAAAAACAATAATCGATAAAGAGAAATTATTTACTTGATCAGAAAATAAACATAATTATAATCACAATTCAACAGAAAGAGAGAGAGAGAGAGATATTATGATGATGATGATGACGATGATGCTGATGTATGCAGAAAATCGGGTAGGAATAGAGACTGGAGTCTGAAAGAAACGATGCAAAAGTGGTAAACCCATGAATATCTCCATTATCTCGACATTTATTAAAATTTGAACGAAGGTTTTTGTTCTCTTGTCACCCCTGTCGATAAGTCTAGTTGTAGCTTCGTTTTTCATTGACTGCCTCTCATTGATGAACGCACCTAGCTGATCAAACCATGCATATCAAAGGCAAAGCTATAACCTTGATCGGACGGGGAAGGGGATATCATGACTAACGACAGTGGCGTATCGTGAGTTCAGCAATAGGAGGGGGCATCGGTCTCACTCAGAGGATGGTGTGCTAATTTACTAGGACTTTGAAGATGTGTGTGTAGGAGGGGGTCATACCGTCTTCTTTTCTCTTCCTGATCCTGTTTCCGTGTTTCTTTTCTTTTCCCGCCTCTCTCTTCTAAAATACTTTCAGTTCTTATCGTTTTCTTCATTATTCGATGGGGGCAAGTGCCCCTCTATGCACCCCGTGCCCCCTATGGCTACACCACTGACTAACGACACATCCTCCTCGGGTAAGGAGAACTGTTCAGTTCGCGGAACCAGAAATGCAGAGTGGTGACGGAGCGAGAGTGAAGCATGAATGACATAGGGGACCATGACAGCCCCGTGTAGAGAGAGGAAGTTACTAACATTAACACTTGTGGTGTCGTAGGGGAACGGGGTATAACTCTCTATGAACCCGTCTCTCATAGAACAAAGACACAATTTCACCCGCTAGCTTCATCCCATGAACTTCCATCTCATGATCTTTACCTATAGAAAGATTCGGTCAATTCTGCTCAGCCTCCCTTCTCTTCTCCGAAGATTTCGGTTTGCTTATATCATTTGGGTCTTTGACAGATGTAGGTCTACCAACATGACCAATGTAGATTTTGCATGACAATATAATAAACACCGACATCACTGTGTCTCTGTCAACAGTTTTAGCGTCAACCGGAGCGTCAACGAATTAACAATCTTGTATGTACTCTGTGAATCCTTGATATTGAACACGGCATTTCAATCTGATTCAAACCAAAAATAATATGTGTGGTATAATGTGAAAGCTTGTGTACTTAGGCCTATGTTTGCTAAAGAGGGTGATTATAAACAATTCATTAAATTTGAGTATGCTCCCTCGAAATGTCGAAACATTGCACACAATCATAATTATTGTTATGAATAAACGGAATTTACTTTGCTGTGCAAATTCCTGGATCTTGATGTTGACATAAATCATGTGGACTTTCAGGCCATTAGACCTTTGTTTTTAACTTTTCCTTTCATTCGACAATTATTAGCCGAAGTGATAGAGTGATAATACATGAACAATATGTGTAACAGAAAAGAAGAAACCGAAGGGAGACGAATGAACGGCTTTAATAAATATGTTCAGGTGTTGCATCGTGTGGTGTCTTTGCGATGCGCCTCACACTAACGGAAATACGAAGGCCCCCGACATCTTTAGTTCTTGTTGGTGACACGGTTCACCACAGCCAGTGGCCGTGTTTGGCAAATCATCCAACGTTAAGCAGTCAAGAGCTCTGTCGATCTGTCATTAAACCCATCTTTGTCAGTGTCTCCATACCTTCCTCTTTCTTCCCTATCTTTCTTTGAGCAACGATGACAACTTTGCAGGGGAGGGGTGACGAGAATTTACAAATAAACTGCGCCAATTGAGCCTGAATTGTGCGAGTGTATGACAATTTGTTTCTTCGCACTGTCTAAACTAAAACGTGGACTGGTGTCAGGAAAGTCGAACAGTGTAATGAAAGATGGCCAAAATATGTACCCGTATCCCCTTCTACTGGCACGAAATTGAACCTTATTTTACATCGTCATTTAGTTTGTTGATGTTAAAATAATTGGCATTACTCTTTTAAAGGAGTAAAAGAGCTTTTCATTAAAGGCAACCTTTGGCGTCTGTTTTAAACATTTTTGAAAAGGAGTTTGAGGTTGTTTTTTAAGCTTAAACAACAATTTTGGAAACAACCTGGTTACGGTGACCATTTAAATCATCTTTCACTTGGTTGTGTATTTATCTTTTTTCTCAGCGGATCGTATGTACATGGTATATAGGCTCAATTTGAGCTGTAGGGCAATAGGGTATTGGAGCGAGAAAAGGAGGAAGACAAATAAGTCACAATTCAATCAGCATTAATGCCGAAATTAGATGCCGGAGATCACTGACTCATTTTGGTGCAATCTCATCAGACGGAAACGGGCGTGTAGTCGATGTTGACAATCTTCATTCCGATTCTTTAATCAGCAAGAGTGACGAATAAGACACCAGAAAAAATGTCAGATAAAGATAAATTTCCTCCCACAGGTTCAAGAAGAGACCATCGACATTAGATAGCCTTCCTTATCTTAATAAGCATAATAAAGACAACAACTGTTGTTGTCCGAATGACTATAACGGATTTAACTGGGTCAAATATGATTAAGGTAGGTCGTGTCTCATTAGAAAATTGAGTTGTATTTCAACAGAGATCTTATCACGTAGTGTTTTTATTTATCTGTTTTGCTAAGTCCTGAAGTGTGTCGCGTTCAGGATAACACCTTTCCCGCTCCCCCATGAGTGACAAACCACTAAAACCGATCTCCATCTCGTCTGCTTTACAAAGCCCGCGTACAAGAAGAGAAGTCAGGCTAGCTAGCGCTGCTTTCTCAACTCAACTTGTTTATATATGTGTGTACCTAAATCCACGTGTTCCTTAGCCCCAGGCATAGAAATCTAAGTTGGAATGAGCTGTTAAATGTCCGCTTTCTAATTGCTTGTCCTAATGACTCTTTTCCTGCTTTCTCTCACCTCCCCCTTCTCTGTCTCTCCTTAGGGTTCCCGACGGGCCTGTACACAACAACAGGAGCTGAGAATACTGCTCTAGCTCACACAGCTCACCAAATGTCCCTTGCAGACTATAGGCGGCAGGCTAACGGTATCAAGAATCACGTGACATGTAGCGTCGGGTCGGCTGATATTCATCTAGAAGGAAAGGTATGTATCAGGTGGACATACCATGATTTCAAAATGGGAATGTAAACTATATTTAAAAGAAGCTCACCGCCGAACAATGGAGTCTACATTTTTTTTAAATATACTGACCCGGACATTGTTATAATCCTGTTTATTTTAATGTTTTATTCGTTTAAGATAATCTCATATCCTATTTTTTTTAGTGAAATAAAGGAATAAATTGATTATAGATTTGCTATTATTGATAAACAGCAACAACAACAACAACAGCTACAACATCAACAACAACAACAACAAAAGGTGTAAACACTCCCATCAATGAAAGTGAAATGAATATCGTGTAGGCCTGCCTAGCGATGCAGATGAATGAAATGTTATTCATTTAATTTCGCTTTCTTTTAATCCAATCAAGTTTACAAAAAGAATATAGAAAATCTCAAAAGTTAGCAAAACATACCGGACATATGAGCTGTAATAACATAATGCAGCCTTTCATAAACAAGCAAAAGTACCGAAGAACAGACAATAATTACATCGTCAACTTTATTTTGGTCGTTTCTTTTCTCGTTCTCGGGGCATTGAACTGAGTTCATTCGGGTAGTCACAATTCACTCACCAAGAAGTTGAGATTTGCGTGGGAGTAAAATCAGCCATAAACCTTTAAAGATGCTTCTTACTTTTTCAGGTGAATTTAAAAGTGGTGAAATTTTGCACATTTTGGAATGCTAGATGTTATTACTTAAAACTTCAAGCATATTGATGTTCATTTAGAGTAATTATTGATAATGATGATAATTATAATCATGTTAAAGATGATAAGAAGTATAAAAACAAAAAGGGTTAAATGGCACCTGTATTTATAGAACGCATATTTATATTCTAACATTAATTTTACATATGCTTGAAAAGATAAACGACGGAGAGGCGAAATAAAGCTTGACACACTATTTCCATAACTATCCCATAACATATGAAATCACCTACTGATTAATAGTGCATACATTTTAATAAACACATCTTATTTGTTTTATTTTTGTATTGATAAATGCCAAAGCTTGAAATATCTATCTTAATCAATTTTCTGCAAAAGAACGTTTCTGAAAACCCTTTTGAGTTTCCATGCATACATTTTTTTAACCAACTTTAAATCAAATGTGTGATATTAACAGTGTTGACGAAACCTTCTGAAAGACGAGTCGATAAAGTGGTAAAATTTGGATGTATCGAAATTACTATCAACATTATTCGAAAACAAAGTTTGTATTGGTCATTTTGCAGTTTCCCCCTTATAGTTATACGTCTCTAAAAAACAACACGCATGCACTCAGGATACACAGAAATACGTGTATACTGAAATACTATAATTAAATACATGTACTGAAATGCAAACAACAAACCCTTTTCATAAAGCTGTCTAATTTGCTTCAAATAGTTTGAGATAATTTTATGTAGGCATTTTTTGTTGTAAATGGCCAAAAAGTAGGTTGTAACTCAAATGTGGTTTTGGCGTAGATTACCTATCAATACTTAATTTTTATCAGAATTTCTCTGTTGTTAGCACAATGAAATAGTTTTCTATCAAAAAGCATTGTCATATAAAATAAAATAAAATAATATTTAATTTTTATATAGCGCTTAATATAGTATTTATGTCTGTTACATGTATACATATGAAATAAAAACAAGTATTTTTAGACTAATTTGTATGATAATCTTTGATATTAATAATATAGTCACACGAGATATCTATTCTGAATGTAACAATAGTACATTAACAGTTTACGAATAGTCAACAAAACAATTGAATTTTCCTACTTAACCAAATGATAATAACATTGCGAAAAAACACGTATGTGCAACCATTAATCAGTCATGGCGTTGTTAAATTACACCCAGTACCACTTATCATTGAAACCATTTATGTTTTAGGGAACATCATAGCATACCATTTAAACCCTCGTCAGATAGAATTAAAAACCCACAACATTTTAGCGAGTCCCTCATGTATTTGTCTAACAAAGATAAATACGAATAAAGTAGTGCATAAGGTGACACAATGAGGTAGAAATGAGATTAAAAAACGAGGTTATTGAAATTGATATAAAAGAATTAGGTAAGACAAGCACGACAGCGATAGGTACATCGCCGTTTCACTTGTTTGCCCCGGGGGAGAGACCCTTAGCTATCCAGATGGTGCTAGGGCATAGATGAAACGCAAACTATACACCCCAATACAATCCTCATCTTCATTTGATACGTATTAGGAACGAAAGAAAGGGTGCAAATCGCCTGGATTTAAAACCCCTCGATCAGGGAGTTAAGCCCCCGGGCAACGCCCTTTTAGCGAAAGAGTCAATATTGGTATTTTGAGCCTTTCAGTGCTCTCTCGTTTTGTGCAGAGGGGAATCTCTTGAAGCGATCGCTCTTGGCGTCACAAAAGGCGAGATTGGGGCGCACTGGGGTAAAAATGGAAGCACACTATGTAGGCCTTTCAGTATCATCACGGAAACAGAATCGTCTGTTGCTACTTGAGGAGAGCATTAAATCTCAAAAACTTGGCTTTATTTGAGAATGTGTTTCAAGAGGAGTTCTATAATTCTAATCTCTAACATAAGAAAGGTGAAAATCAGTCGATGACAGGGGTGAGAAGGCCAAACTTTCAACACTTGGGGAGGGGTGAAGGCGTAGGCAGAAGAGGAGTCTTTGAGCGCCCGCATGGAGTTCCTCTCGGGGATGGAGCCGGTTGGGCCTCCGGGAGTGGCGGTGGCGAAATACCCTCCTACCCCATGCAACCCCTGCAAAGATTCCATGTCGGATTGATCAAGATATGCTTTGTTTTACCAGAGAATCTTACATTAGTATCTGACCTTGATCGGCTAAATCATAACCGCGTGCTGAGTTAGAAACTCGATATCTTATCATGAATGGTATTTTTGATAAAAGCTTTTTCATTTAGAAGCGTTGAAAACTGATACCATTCACGGCATCTGTTTGGAATGGCAGTAGCAAACATCATAACAGAATATTGACATGATTGTATGTAAAATATAAGGACAATGAATCTTGAAAGAATGAAAGGTTTGGCGATAATGGGTTTCAAAATCTCTTTCATCAACATGATGGCATGAGATACTGTGCAACCCTTTAGCAAACAAAGAACGTTAATTCATCTAAATATTTTATGAAAACATAATCCTGTTTATAAGAATCATAAACAAAGGGCTCAAAAATGTATAAGACAAGGATTTGGAACCTGGCCGTGTGAAAGTTTTTACAGTTTTAGATTTGTATGCTTTCTGTTATGTTATATTTCAACAGAAGAAAATAAATATACCCAATTTCAAATAGCATATTACAATATATAGAAGAAAAAACAACTGTTTTAATTTGTTTCCTATAATTGTGTTAATTTGAACACAAATGGAAGGAACTGTCTTTTCATGAGATATTTGTATGTAATTTTGATATTTTTACGTTTAACTATATTTTGTCCAGAACGTATACTTCATCTAAGAAGATATGCAATACGTGTTGATCATGAATTCTTTTTTGTAAGTTCCTTTTTAACTGTATCCGTGTCAAACAGCAACAATAAACAATTTTGATAACATTGCCAAAATAATAAAGATGCACAATTTGCTACATTTGGTTGAAAATTTTGAGCACATCGCTTTAACATATTTTTGATTACGAAAATAATGACATGAAATGTTAACGATAATGTACATGTACAGGTGATGCTTAGTTTTAAGATCGATAGTGATGTACCTCCCTTCTTCGTCGTTAAATGCAAACTTCACCTTCATTCCTTTGCTTCATCCACAGGACCAAACAGCATCGATGAGTAACTTCGTAGTGACCACACCCTCCTTAACTGCCTACCCCGCCCACCCGACACCGGGCTACGTACCCACCTACGGTACCACCGCCATGCCAAGCGGGCTGTCACACCACCATCTCTGGTCGGCCACGCCCAACACCGCCATGAGCTGTAGCGGAGATGCTGTTAGTGTGTTGGATGGTTCGAACGTGCTCCGGCCATCACCATTCGGCTACGGGAAAACCGCCATGATGCCCACTGGGTCGTCGTGTAACGGCTCCATAGTTAAGTGGGTTTTAAGTTTATTTACTCTGCTCTATTTTCATATTTAGTTCCCATTAATGTTCATATCATGTTAGATTCTAACATTTTAAACAATTTCGTATTTCCACTGAACTGGTAATACAAATTGTGGTAATAAAAATATCATGTACATAGCACATTTATTTCACGCTACAATTGTAACAAAACTAAATCATTTTCTCTTTTCAAAGAGATATAAATATTATTGCTTTTACTCTCGAATAAAAGATAGTATAGGCAGCAAATATCTGCATTCAATTTTTTGTCGTTGAAAATTTGTGTTTTATTGAAGATGGAGTGCGAAATATCGAAAGTTATCATTTCCTATCTACATTGTACATCCCAAGTGTGATACTCAGTTACAAAGTGATTAGGAAAACGATGCAAAGCAAATTAATAAAAATTATTTTAACAATTTTCCGTTTACAAATAATATGTAAACATGAAAACAGATTATAAAAAACATTCCCCATGTCGGTTAATGATCAGGCCCTTATATTGAATATTACAATGAAATTATAGAGTAGGCCTCTATTTAATTGATAAGTGGCTCATACACATCAGTGCAATATAATTTTCTTTGAGGCCCCTCTAAAGTGTTGGGAGTGTCGTGAATTCGCCAAAATTTGATGGCAAAGCTTGGCTTAGATTGTATCATAATGTGAAGGGGATGTAATTTAAGACACATTTTTGCTAAGATTCCCCCCCCCCCCAAAAAAAAAAAAAAGTTTGAAGACAAATATTAACAAAAAAATACATAACTTGGGTTTTTTGTCGTACGCAGGAAACCTAAATTTTGTATTATTTCATCAATATTCGACTTAAAACACATTTGTTTTGAAAATGCTTGCAGAAATGTGTCGTAAATGACAATCTCTTTCACCTTATGATACAATTTAAGTGAAATGTTGCCATCGAATTGTTGGGGCTCCCTACACTTTAGAGGGGCTTTAACATTGTTCAAGGATTGTTAATTTTCATTCGTAAAGTGATGTTCGATTGGTTTCTTTCGTTCATCCCTACAGGTGCGGAGATGAACAAGCAATGCAATTCAGCAATGGAACTCCTCAGGGTCGCACAGACATGAGATAAGATGACCTCATTATATTGATGATCATGTGATAGCCGTAACGTCCCCTCATTGGTTCAATGGTTCAATACCGATTGCGACACAGATATCGATTTGTGTTTGAACGTGAACGCAAGGGTTTGTCGGATTGACCAATAACCGAGGACGTAGTGCATTTTGGATATTTTCACAAACTTTATAGCGATTATACGATTGGGGAAAATGTGGACAAGTGACAATTGAAATGTTCGAACGACTGTCAGGAATATTTTTGGATGTATGCAGATATTACAGAAAAAACGGTGACACTTGAAGAGACTGATCAACTCTATCAGATTTCTTACGTTGTATATAGGCCTACAAAAAGCGACAAGAGTTGTCTACAGTTGATCTGAGGAGCAGCATCCTTCAAACTTTATCAACATAATTTAATGCACGAGGGTGGTCGAATCAGTGTGATAGTAGTTTGTGATATGTGATCTTGTTTTAAATGAGCTATAAGTCAAATTAATATCCAGATGATTTAATAATGGAAAGGACATGGAATTCTCTTTGCCAAAGGCTAGTGAAAGAACAAGTCGAATATCGTACAGATGACGTCATTTGCACTCCATTTGCATCTCAACGAAACCTACCAAGGAATCTATTTTGTATGTTTCCTGTAACTGAGATATGAGTTTACGTTATGTGTATACTTGTTTTACAACTCACTCAGTATCATGTCACTTACTTCTTCGTTAGTTTTGTTTTCTAAGACAGTCTTCTTTGAGCAGTGTACCAAAGAATCAAATGAATGATTTAATTTCTGTGTCGGAATGTTTCTTGTGATTTCCTTTATGCCAGAACTTATCAAACTGTTATTGATGTTTATTTGTCTGAAATAATGGATCTCAATATTAAAAATTCTGATACCATAATTTATCCAGTGATTAAGACGAAAGGTGTGATGGTATAGTCTTTTTTTTTTTAATGCTTAAATTACCCAATATTGGGTCAAAGCGTAACATGCATGTTTTTGTTTGCAAAAATTTACCAAATCTTAGGAAAATCGTATGCAATTTATGGCACATCTTACCCGGTATGGTGTAACTTTACCCAACAAACATGCATTTTTCTTTTTATCCAATATTGGGTAAAATTTTACCCAACTGTTTTTGTTTAATTGGTAGGAGTGACGTCACAACAGGAGTTGAGCTAAATTATTGACGTCATTTGTGATAGCAGATTTGTTAAAAATTTCACCTAGATGATGATAAAAGAAGAGGAAATCATTACAGAATCCAACAATTACAGTTCAGGGAGAAATCACTGAAATGTGTTGACAGGATAATATAGCTATTTAGTGAAATTGAGGATTGTTGGAGATTGTAAATAACAAAAGTTTGTGTTTGTTAATGTCGTTTACGAGAAGGCAAGACTCAGCCTCTACATTTTGATATCCATTTAGACTTGACGGCTTAGATGCGGATGATGAATATGTTTAAATTAAGATTCAAACAAAGTGCAATGTTATTATTATAATTATGTTGATGATTTGTATGTTTGTTCTGCGCATTATTTCACATTGAACTGTGCTGCTTGATCTAATTTTAGAATACCAAGTGACAACGAAGTTTGTTGAATTTATTTCCTATCGTTGATAATTATACACACCTAACTTCAGCAGCTACGTACATGTAGGTTATCTAAAGACATTTTCCATTTTGGAAATTGGCAGCAGAGTGTTGCTAAACTCCTAAAACTAATAGATGAATTGTGCATCGGAATTAATAGTTGTGACTAGCAGTTTTATTTCATGAAGCACATTTAAAGATTTTCTTCCTTTCATAGGAATATTTATCCTCGTTTTAAGTGATTTAAGCTACGTTGCCAACTTTGGTAGACACGCCAAGTAACTTAATTTTATGAAACCTTATGTTAGAATGTAAACAAAGTGCTTGAAAAATGACTTTATTTTAACACTCTACTGAAATAATTAAGGGTATGAAAGTCAGTTGACTCCTGCTATATTGTTAAAACAGTATTTACATTGGTGTGTAGTAGTTACAACTTTTATACACTTCAGTAAGTCAAATGAACTCTGTCTAAGGATGAAGCACTGTTGGGAATCTCAATTGTCTATCGCAAACGATGCTATGGTAGATTTATATGCGTATTTGAAGGGTACTTTCGTGGTACGATGTGAAAACATCTTTTTACATGAATCAGGAATTAAGAAGACTAATCTCATTATTTTATTTTCAAATATTGCTGGTCCCATCAATGCACACAACGCATGGCGTCTAGTAATTGTTTAATGTAACAGTTCTGAAATAATTATGTTTATATGACTTGAAATAGCTTGCGCAATGGACAAGAATATTGTACAGAATGATTAATAAAAACAACATGAAAACCCCTATCACATTTTTTCAAATGCTCTTCTCATTTTATTGGGCTATAGATTATACATCAAAACGACTTTAAGAAATGTAACCAAATATGAAAGAGAGAAGGGAGAGATAAACAGACAGACATATACATGTAGATAGAGACAGAAGGAGAGAGAGAAAACATGGAAACAGGGGAAGAAAGGGAGGGAAAGATATGAAGAAGGTAGAGAAGGAGAGAGAGAGAAAAAAGGGGGAGAGAGTGAGAGGGTGGGAGAAAAGGATGGCAGGGAGAAAATAGCAAGAGAAGAGAGAGAGGGGGAAGGGGGAATAGAGATATAGATAGAGAAAGGGTGAAAGGAAACGGGGAGAGAGAGAGAGAGAGAGAGAGAGAGAGAGTGTGTGTGTGTGGATAGTGGTGGTGGTTATTGTACCTGACTGCAAAGAAAGCATAAAAGCTTGTTAGTAAGCAACCAACAGAATGGAGAGAGAGAAAGAGAGATAAGAGAGGAGTTGAAAGAGAGGAAAAGAGGACAGACAGTTGCGATGAATGGCCCAACTCTTTTTTGGACATGGATGTACTTCCTAAAAAAGCATGTAGCGTCAGGCCTAGTTTTTACATAATAAATGTGAAGCAATTTTCACATTTATTTTCAATACGGTTGGCAAAGAGATGAGAGCGATACACAGACCATGGTGAATAAGAATTGAGATAAAGCAAAGATGTGTCAGGTTTTGTGGAGCGCCGGGAGTGTCAAGTCTGACAAAAATGAGCGCTATATAAGAACCTATTATTATTATCATTATTATTATTGTTATTATTATCTACATGGATATAACGATCAATTAATTTGTTAGATTTTATTTCGCTTTGCCGATAAACTTAAATAAATATTTCAATAAGGCAGAATACCCTCTTTCAAGATAATGTTTTTGGGGTGGCGGTTCAAAGAGAGCCCGACTTTTTGAAAAATATGAACTTCTTGCATTGCGCCCTCTATATTTTATAAGTACTTTTTTTAGTTCAAAATCATTGGTCATGACGTTCTTATGTCTAATAAAAATTAGTAGTAATGAATAATGGATGAAGTCCAGAAATAGGTCGAATCCCTAAACCAGGAAGGGTTTGGTTGGGGGCAAGGACCGGGCGATCGTTAACCCCAACCGTGAGCCCAGCATCTGGGATGACTTGGGAAGGGGTATCTGTCAGCGGTTTCACTACGTTGAAGGCCGAGAATCTACTTATCGCCCGATGAAAAGCGTTCAATACAAGGAGGAACCCGCCTCCTCTGCGGGCCACAGGAGTTAGCAGCGCTCCAGGCCGGCCGACAAGGCAGGACGTGTTCTCTTTTGAGTGTCGCCTTGCTAGTCCCGTTGTCAAGACGAGCTGGTGCATGGACTAAGGTCGTAACCCTTCAGTTAGGAGAGTTCTCCGAGGATAGCGAGCCTGAATAGCACATGGCGTTAGGGTTCAATGAAGAGGGTAGTCGGTATTAGGAGATGAGCCGGTCTAGCTAGGGGGGAGGAGAAGACAGCAAGTAGCAGAGTTCTGGAGGTCACGGTCTCGTCAAGTCTAAACCTTGAGACTTGACTGAAACGTGCCATCAGCGGGCAAAAACCTTGATAGAGCATTAATGTAAAACTCTATAAAATTGAGTTTATTACATTGACTTTAATATTGTTTCCCTTTTTCTCAAGCAATTTCATTTACGGATATGTTGTACATCCACTTGAACTTGGATAACGATATAATTCCCCCATTATACATTTTTATATATTTGTTTATGCGTGTGTTTGGGGGGGGGGGGGGAGTCTCCTCAAATAATTAACATAATTCAATATTACAGTTGCCCTTTCTGATGGTATATATCGTCTCTTAAAACGTTTGAAAGTATCGTAGACTTGGTGGCCGGGGGGGGGGGGGGGGGATTTAGAGAGTTAAAGTATTTACAGATAAATGTGCATCTTTTGTATATATTCCTTACATTTCTAAACGCTTTGGACCAAAAAACAAATCTAGTTTGGTAACGAAATCCAAAAGGCATACTGTTGTATAAACTACAATTCAAGAAAAGAGATAGGCTAGAGACAGAAAGAGAGAAATATAAAGAGAAAGTATAGTGAAGGGGAGGTGACGGGACGGGTATAAGAGGAGAGAAACGGGAGATTGAACTTGGAGGAAGAGAGAGAGAAAGAGAGAGAGAGAGAGAGAGAGAGAGAAAGAGAAGGAGAATAATAATAATAATAATAATAATAAGAAGAAGAAAAGCAGTGGTGGTTGTCTAAAATACCTAGGGGCTATACAGCTCCAGTCCCGTTCGCCTTTGGGAAGCTACTCCCCCTCCCCCTCCTCCTATCCTAAAACTTTCGTGATTTTTTCTTTTGTTAATCTCCTTCATTTTCTTTAAAACGTAATCCTATTACAAAAAAAGACATATTGTCTACTTATGTACACTGTTAGAACAAGTATTACAATTTTTAATCAAGTTGGTTAAAATTTTACGGATTACCAGGTGAATCACACAATCGTTGGTTAAACTTTAACCAACAGCCTGTTGATTAAAATTTAACCTGTGGTTGATTAAAAATTTTAATCAGTTATTGGTTAAAAAAATTTGCTCAATGTTGGTTAAAATGGTGTTGATTAAACTTTAACCATTTGTTGATTAAAACTTTAATCTTTTGTTGGTTATTTATGCTTTGTTCGGGGCTGATTCACATGATGTTGGTTAAAATTGTAACCATTGTAGGTTAATTCTTTTTTGATTCACACGATGTTGGTTAAACTTTAGTGGGTTGTTGGTTAAACTTTAGTGGGTTGTTGGTTACAGTTATAACCACTGTTGGTTAAACTTACGGGGGTTTGGAGGTCTTATCCTCGTGTTTGCAGGTAAGAAATTGTTTAATATGATTATCATCAATGCTAAGATTGTAAGGAAGAAGTGAAATAAGGTTCTTGCTCAAATTAAAAACGCTTTGTGTCCCGGCCCGTAGGTTGTAGCTCAGCCAGTAAGTGTAACGGATGACCTACCCAAATTGCATGCATAAAGACGTTTCACTTTATGATGACATCTTATTTTATATTTAATTGTTTTAAACAATTAGATACAATTAGATTTTAAAAATAAGATTATTATTCATGCATGCAATTTGGGTAGGTGATCCGTAATAGGCCTACACTTCTCCTTCTGTTATTGGGTCTGCCTCCTTCACGGTTGAAGATTCTTGCAGACTGATGAGTGTGTGTGTGCTTACGAGAGAGCCAGGTGCACGGTGCAAGTAAAATGTTACTTATTGGTTGAGCTACGTACAGCCTAGGGGACACAAATCGTTTTTGATTTGAGCAAGAACCTTATTTCACTTCTTCCTTACAATCTTAGAATTGATGATGATAATATTAAAATAATTTCTTACCTGAAAACACGAAGATAAGACCGTCCAAACCCCCATTTCTCAGGTCCTCGCGACAACCTCCATTGTTAATTTTGTCGCACGCGTAAACTGCATGTACTTTGCATGTACTTTATTTGTATGTCGAGCGATCGCTAGCTACTACGCGCTTCGATATCGTTCCGTTGGGTCACGTGACCAGTACTTTAATCAACATTGATTAAACTTTAGCCGGAAGGGGGCTATCATTACTGTCGGAATTTTGTTTTTAATCCATGCTGGGTTACAATTTTTGCCAACGACTTAGACTTAACCAACATAGGTTAAAAGGAATAATTTTGATCAACACTGTTTTTAACCAACGCAAGATTAAAAGTAAATTTTAATCAACACTACATTTTTAACCATGGTTGAGCATTTTTTAATCAACAATTTTTTAACCCGCAGTTTTTTAATACTTGTTTTAACAGTGTAGGTGTGTAAATTGCACACAATGTGCGTCACGCACCAATGCTCCTTTGTTATTTTCTAACAGTTTATTTCGATCTTTGGAATATTCAAACACTTTATGTGTGAGCTTAAACGTCATTAATGCCATAATATCCATGTGTTTCTGAAGCAAACAAACAAACAAAAACAAAAACAGAACCCAAAGATGACCGAAGATTCATAGATCGACTACGAGATACTCTTTTATCTCATCATTATTACACACTCATCATTTTATGGGAGCCATCGCACCCAAACTTGGATGCTAGCTCACGTTATTGGTGGGAACTCACTCAGTATTCCACATTCAAATATCATGTTTTGCCATCTCACATTCATAATGTGAACATTGATACATGCATTAGGGTTCAAAGGTCAAGAAAGCCCCGGATGTAAAGGGTTTGCCTCGCCTTCTCGAACAGCATTGCTTGTTAAACTCACACCGTGTGATGGAATGAGGTATCTCCATGGGTAAACAGTTGTGAAAATAGAGAAATGGTAGCGATGATGGTGGTGGTGGAGGTAGCGTCCTCGATGAAGTCGACCAAGACGATGAATTTGATGATGTAACGACGATGATAATGAAGATAATGATGATTTTGGCGACGGAATATTGATGCGGAAAATGATTGTAATGATATAACGGTGATAATGTTGATTATGAAAATGATAAGGATGATGATGATGATGATGATGATGATGACGACGACGATGACCATAATATTAATGATGACTGTGATGGCAGCAATATCATTTTACTATTTCGGCAAAGTTTACTCTCTCCTTCGCTCCCATTCTTCACTTCTGCTAACCGTATAGCTCTTTACCTCTCTACGCCGCGTTCTTCTTCTTTCTGTTTGTATTCTCTTTCCATCTCTCAACCCCCCCCCCCCCCTCCCCCGTCTTTTCAATTTCGATTGTGCTATCTGTTTATGGACTAAAATTATTCTTCTCCATTTCGGTTGGTAATAATTATAAACAAATATGAATTGTGCTCTAGGAAGTTTTTTTTTTCATATTCATCAATCAGGGCCGTATCTATGAAATTGTTTTTAAGAATGTTACAAAATAATTGTATTAAATCAAATTATACACAAATCTAGAGAAACATTTAATGATCAAAGATAATTTTTATTATTTTAACACATAGTTCACCCTCAATTTGCCAGCAGTTTGTGTTGTTTCTGTCATGTACTGCTTTCTGAAAATGTTACCCCTGAGTTGCTATCCACACAACACATTATTTTGCGGCAACCTTTCCAAAATGTTTTCTTTTTAGGAAGATTTTCCTTGAAAATATTTGTGCATAGTGTGAATTGAAATGAAGTGAACATGCTGAATGTGCACATCGATTATTTATGGAATTAAATATTTTCTGAAGCCACCGAACTGATTCTAGTATTTCCAACAATGATGGCGCAGTTCATATCCAATCCAGATTTCACATCGAGTCATGACAGAGTGCGTGTGCTGGAAAGGATGGACACTTCGCCTTCGGGTTCCAGTTTCCGTGATGAGAGACCCAGGAAACCGCCCTTCACCATCAACATCGAAGCTTCCCTCTGAGACAGCGACTTCAACCTCAGCTTCATAAAGGAGTGAATATGCCTCAGCACCATATTTTAGGTGTCCGCATATTAGTAGATAATGTATCATATCTACAGCTCAGCAATGTCCAGGTAAGTGGTTTTATAGGTCATACAAGCCATGTACGATTGATTCTTTGGAATGCACTGTGCGCTAGCTGAAAACGGTTGTCTGAGCTAAGTCGGGCCATAATTGGATAGACTAATGAATAAATGAATAAATAAGTAAACGAATAAATAAATAATTAAATTGATGAACGAATGACAGAAAACGAATGAAAAAGAAAAGTGAAAGAAAACGAATGAAAAAGAAAAGTGAAAGAAAATAACAATTTTGATCGTTAACAACACAATTTGAACTCGTTATCAGACTGAAGTTTAGACATAGAAGCATGTCAAAGTTATCCGGATCAAAAACATGTTTTTATGCATACTTAAAATGTTCACTTTCAAAAAATCAAGACGACAACATCTATGTGTATCAGTAATTTATTCAGAACACAGCAGCACCATTGTGCATCACACCCGCCAAACTGTTGCTACCCATTGCCATTCATGACTCTGCATGGGTTACAAGGGATGCTCTGGAATTTCAGCTGCAATGCACAACGGTAATCGGTGTGTTCTGAATTAAATATTGATACCTGCAACATAGCATGATTTTAAGAGCGCCATCATTCGGCAAGAAGCTGAATATTTGTAAAAAAATAAAGAAATAGTGTAGTTCCTAGGTATGCAATATTCATCAAGCATTGTATTGCACATGATTGTAAAGACACACAATGACCCTCTCTGGAAATAAAACATGCGTCAGCTTGATTAAGTACGGGAGGCGGAAGTGCTTCAATTATCATTTTGAATGAGAGCTACATGTTGAAAAACGAGCTCCCATTAATAATTCAGCTCCCTCAAACATGACTGTACTTTTTCTATCCGTGTTAAAAGTGTTATGAGAGGTACGATACATTCATAAAAAGGACATTCACTAGTATTAGAACACGAAGATGCCTATAACGGTCCGTCATAAAGTTAATGTGACATGGAAAATGAAGTACCAGTATAGTTACGTAGTAAAATATGCGCATTCACCCATCCGTGTAATTGTTTTGAACCGCGGCAGACCTTCATTTCAGCTAGACCTCGCGAATGTTCATTTGATTCCAGTATCAATTATTCATATTAAACCAACATTCACATCTAATGAGGCTTATAACTTGATTCATAAATCACAACCTAGATCGACCAGCACCGGTAATTTGTCATAATCGGTTTAATTACATCGGCCTAGGAGCAGTTAAGGATTTACATTGCTCGACTCGACATGCTCTTTTTTGTAGGTATAAAACTGATTGAGGACGCTGATGTACGTACGGCACGCTACGCTAAAAGTAATTTCTCACGCTGCTGGAGGCACGTGTTTTGAGGCGGCCGACTATTAGGAATAAGAAATGCTAGCAATGCATGTTGAATGGTTTCGGATATTACAATCTATTGTTTTCTGCTGATTGAGTATTGAATCCATTAGTCTGTTTATCGCTACGTACTGTGAGCTTTTTGAAAAAGTTGCCACGGAAACGGAATAAACAATGGCTGTTTAGAATCGGTACTCCGGTAGATTAGGTGAGTACAGTGAGCTTCCTCTACTGCATCATAATGGCAATTCATATTCTACTCCTAATTCTCTTTGAAATAGTATTGTAGTGTAAGTGTGAATCGTTAAGTAATTGTAATATGTACTTTCATTATTTTGAGAGGGAGTGGCATCATTTCAGATACATAATAATTACGTGTGGCACACGATGAGTGATAGAAGCAGTACTGTAATGAATATTTCCTTATTCATTCGACAAAAATATGTATCATAATCGTGTGTTATTTGTATGATCACGAAATGATTTTAAAAATACACGTGCTGTCGAGACCAGATCAATAAGGGGAGTACTGTAAGTTCATGTCGCGGTAAAAATCAATATCTCTTTGTCATATGCCTTTTCCCTCAGTGGTCTTTAAAACATGTGAACGAATATTAATTATGTATTTTGTCAGAGTCTCTGAGGGTACAAATAATGATATGAGACAATAAAGCATGCCGTTGGATATCCATCCTGAAAAAAACATAATGAAGAATATGACAAGCCTAACAGATGACACACGAGCGAGGCAATAGAGTATTGGGTTTCAAGCAGAGGCGCTTGGAATAATAAGTATTATGTTGTGTAGCGCTTCGTATAGAAACCAGTTTAGAGACTAAAACAATGCAGCATTCGTTTCAATCGCTATGTTGAAGAACAGTTTCAGTAATAGAACTGGTTTTCAAGCTGACTTTTAAATTCGATTTCTACATGTCAGTGCAAGAATAAAACAGTGGCAGAATGTTCATGAGACTAAAGTCCCACGAGGCCACATGCAGGCCAATCAGATGGAAGGCCGATAGGGCTAATCAAAACGTTGTGTTTATGAACCTTTGGTATTTGCTACCAATATTTCTTTCGCGAGGTTCACATCAACAGTAGATCATATTTTATATTTATTTGGAGGCGGTGATACACTGTAAAAAATAATTTGTTCATTGGTAATTTTTACGTATTTTTTCCATGTAGAATTTACTTGAAAACATTAGTTTTGCCACTTACGCACTAAATTTAAGTCTTGCTAACTCAAACTTTCAATTTAGTAGAACATACGTGGAATATTTAAGTAAAATCAAATACATAAGAACTTTAAGTAATTTCAGCTTGTATTAATTGAGTAATTTTAACTCAAAATCAGAAATTATACGTATTACTCAAACAATTTATGTTGATTATTCTTATCTTTTTAAAGTAAGGACCGATGCAGTGCGTAATAGAAATATTTACATAATTTATGAATATTCATTAAGACCAAATTAAACTCTTTTTTAAATAAAACAATTTTTGTTTGTGGTTGAATGAAAATTTAAGGACTTTAAAACATTTACTAATTAATTTAACATGGCTAAGCAAAGACAAGACAATTTTTAATTGTTACCCTGTTCAAAACAAATCAAAACTTGATATTTCAGGAAATTGTCAACCAATTTTCCTTTTAAGATGCTACGATCAAGTATATATAAAATTTGGAGCCTTTCAATATGTGTCGAATCTTAATCTTAAATAGAAGTAGTGTTAGTGATTAGTGATTAATCTTAAATAGAAGTAGTGAAAGATTAGTGGATGTTACTTGTTAGATTAGATGGGTACCAAATCGTGCAATATGTAATTCTATCATAGCTTTTTTTTATTATCTAAAATGATTACAATACTTAAATTATTTACGTTAATGTAACTCGATTTAACTGAGTAAAAATGTATTCAGCAAAATAAGTAAAATCTACTTAAGATGCCGTAGGTAATATTTACTTAATAAAAATAAGGCAATTATTTTCCTCAATTTTATTGAGTTATTTCGACTATTATTTGTTTACAGTGTAGAAGAGAGGAAAGAAATGTGAATGGTTAAACGATTTAAGGTAGGGATAGGAATTCTAACACAGTATTAGAAAATATAGAATTTGTAATTTCAGAATATCTAGCGGGCTGCAGCCCTCTCAGGCATTGTCTGTTACGAGTCTGTAAATGTGGCTGCAAAAATTAGAAAGCTAAAAATCAACGGCATGATAACGAGATGGAAGAGTATAATTTTTATTATGAAAGATAGGGAAAGAAATTTTAGAGAGGAAAGGAAGATCGCTGGAGGCCATTCTTATTCCTAAGCAAGGTGGATGAATCAACCCCAAAAACATGCATCTTTAATAACCAAAAATGACTGCATAATATTACAGTGGTATTAACGGCGGCATCATGAGTACCTACCTGTAGAGCAAAACAAGCAGGCAGCTTGGGAGCGTATAGAAAGGAAGATGGAATCCGCTTCTCCAAGACCACCTGCTAACGATACAAGAAAGTATCGACTTTCTTATTGGGATATCTATACCCTCCTAAGAGAGAATGATTGGCATTTCACCCACGTTTGACGGTAATTGGCCCATCACATGATATTCCCATCTCGCTTCATCTTCCCTAAGAAGACGAAGGGCGTGTTTAACCCTTTGCATCCCGTTCAACCGAAAAGAGCATTCGAACTGTTGGATGTGATGGGCTGCATGGTTGCATTGGGGTTAAGAAAGCTTTGAGACAGATTGAGGGTGATTAGAGACCGACCGGCTCTGGGAGTCACAAAACGGACACCAACATCCAATCCCAACTCTCGTTAGAATCTTGAAGGAATTACTCCGAAATTGCTTACCATACCCTTTAAAGTGTTCTTTAACTTCAGAAATGATTTGATAAAATTAGTGTTCGTCCACAGAACAATGAGATCCATATGCCAGATCAATAGTATAATCCTTAATCTATTTAGTTTACTATAAGCTTCAGTCTGAAGTGGAGTTAATCAGAGAGAATTTTAACTTGATAAAATGAACGTACTAGGTAATCCGTATAGACGATTTTCCACGACCTGTAATTTGAAATGTGTATATAAATATAAGTATACAAATACTCCACAAAGACCTTTATCAAACTGGCATTTGCTGTTTTTAGGTATAGGCCTGTAGTCACTAGTCATACATCTAAAACAGGGCAAATTTATGTTCGTCATAGTGCCAAGTTTGTGTAGCCTTTTGACTGTATACAAAGTCATTATCAAGATCATATGCACTTGATGTCCAACCATGCATGCATGAGAACTGATGTAATATGATATCAGCGTATGAAAGATATAGAACGCTGGTGCTAAGACTTTAAACAACGAGCTAGGTGTTCACGGTGAACAGTGCGTATCTTCTTCGCGTCATTCGCAGCTGGGGGCGGAGGAAAAAAAAATTGCATCTTCACTCCTATATTTTGACATAAACATAACTGTCTCGTATGTACTTCTCTTGCAGCGTCTGCCTGTGTTGGAGACGGTAGATGAGATAGTTGTAATCCGAGACCCTAGGAGAGTTCAAAACCGGAAAGGATGAGCGGATACATATAAGGCGATTATACCCAGGGCTATGCATCGGACTATTCTTCTGACTTTCAAAGCATCTCTAGTTGTCAAGGGGAAAACAGAAAGAGGAATCACTATTAAGAAAGCATCATAGGCCATTTCATATGCATGAAATCTAAAATTACTACATTTTTTAAAATCGAAAACAAAAAATTGTTTCATTTCTGTTTATTAATGTTTTTCAAAAATTCTTTTTCTTCGTGAGTTGCTTATAATAAACATACTTATCCCTTCATTTAAAAGCTGGTCTCTAGTTAATGCTACTTAGGCCTACTGTTAGACTTATAAAAACCCATTATTTGAGCAATGTCATTTTGGAAAACAAGTATCTTATACAGTAGGCTTGCGGATGCACCATGTGAGAGAGAGGGAGGATTGAGGAGTCCTGAAAAGGACTCTCGGTAATCTTTCTTGAGGGTGTGTCGTCCTGAAAAGGACTGTTGGTTATCTTTCTTAGCTTATAATTCTAAGGAGAACCATAGCGCTTGGAGAGGATGGGTGGCGGGAGTGGCTCGACGTTTCGAACAGGTTGACTATCCGTTGTTGTTGTTGTTGTTGTTGTTTTTATTTCCGAAATCAGATAAAAATATTATACATAGTAAAAATATACAAAACGAAATATTCATACATGTACATAGACAAAAATCGGTGGAAAGCCCAATTCAGCAGTGTCTATAGACCACTACTGTTCTTCCTTGGGGTCCACCCCGTCGTCAGGAGTGGAGAATAGCTGGCGTGCGTGAGCTATAATGTATCTTATTTACACAGCTTGTACTTTAGTGCATCGAAAGACGACGAGATAGAAAAGAATTATACATGTAATTGACATGAGGCCCTTTAAACACATAAATATGAAAAATGCTGGTGAAAATTACACGCGACTGCTTTTACTCAATGAATAATATTCCTTAATATACATGTAGCTATTACGTTCCATGTGATTGTATTGCATAAACCTCTTAGCGGTAATCCTACTGTGAGCATAAAAGAGAGAGTGATCATTTCAGTCATGAAGAAGTGGATTCTACACTTTCATTTCAGCCAACTATAGCTTGATCATTTATATGGAGATACTAGTACTAGGCTACGTGAAAGAAAAACAAAC